>JAPPVO010000029.1:113826473-114166473 GCA_030407325.1 Camellia japonica | reverse complement strand
AGTTACATACAGCATATCTATTGAAATAGGTCCAAAAAGCAGATTACTCACAATCTGCAGCTTGATTGTCTTTCCATGTAGCTCCACAGTCCTAATTTTCTGTAACCACACCAGAAATACCAGTGTCTTAGCTTAAAAAGCATCAAATGCAAGCAACAACACAACATCACAGAATAGGGCACAATACATAGATATAGATAGATAGAGAGACTCACGAAATCAACTCCAATGGTGCTAATGTAACTATCTACATACGAATCGTCCTGAAATTGAGAAAAAGTAAAAATAAATTAAAAAAGCAGTGATTTTTTTAAAGTGAACTCCAACTTGAAAGCATGAATCGGTTAAAGCTGAAACCTAGAGTCGAACTTACAGCAAATCTGAGAAGGAGACATGATTTGCCGACAGCAGAGTCTCCGATTAAGAGAAGCTTGAAGAGATAGTCGCTACAAAACGAAGAATATTATACAATACAAATTCACAAAACAAGAAATTAAGAAACAAAACATGGAAGAGAGAGTGAGTGAGTGAGAGAGTTACTAGTCGTTGCTCATGATTTTTGTATCGACAAAAAATGGAACTTCTTTCAGAAGCGTGCTCTCTCTCTCTCTCTCTCTATATGATGTGGGGTTTCTCTGAGGGAGGTTTGGTGGTAGAGAATTTGATTGTGATTAAAGTAGAAAGAAAGGACGAAACAATGACCTGCCTTCCATGTCAACTTTATTTATAAAGTAAACTATAAATGAGGAATGCTACCTCATCGAATTTGATTTTGCCTAAATTATCTAAATTTATTAATATGAATTGTTTGATCGGTCGTCTGATGATAAAGTGCTAACCACGATAGATAGATGAGGATGAAGCTGATGTCATTTGACTAGCATAAATTCGGACAATTCAAGTTATAATAAATTTGGTAGATAAATTATTTTACATTATCAATATATTTCTTAAAATTTATTTAAAATATAAATTATGGTAAACAATTTTTTTGTAAAATTGATTTTTGGATAAATTACAAACAAAAAAAAAATTCAGGATTTAGCGTGTTTTTCATATTAAATCCAACATTTTAATTTTAACAATTTAAATTCTAAATTTTTAAAAATGTCCCAATGTTAACCCTCCGTCTGTTTCCGTTTGTTTCGATTAACTTTTTACACTTATTTGATATACGTGTCATTTTTTAATTTATTCATAATTATTATAATTATTTTATTTCTAAATTATTATTTTTTTCCCTATCAGCTCTCACTCTCTTTCTTTATTCTCTCTCTCTTTTTTTTTTATAATTATTTTTGTTCTCTCTCTCTCTCTCCAAATCCATTTCTAACCTATACATACACACACATTACACGCACACACACATACACATTCACTCTTCGTTTTTCTCTATTTTTGTCCAACAATGCCTTCACGCCCACCACCACCCCTATTCCCAGATTTTTCGACGCCGCAACTGTCGAAACCACCCACCAACTTCTCCCCACATAACCCATATCCCCATTTCAACCTCATCCCACCCATCATCGCCGAAGTGAGGGTAGATATCATCTTCTTCATGACAAGCAATGATTAACAATGGCTTCTAAACTATCCCAAACACTCTTTACATGGCTCGTCTTCCCAACATTCCTTCTCATCTTCCTCTACTCTATCGTCCTCGCTCTCTACCCACTTTCTTCAACCAAACCCCCAATCTTCACCGCCCACTTGCAATCTCTTCAATGGCAATTGGGTAATCGACCCCAATCGAAAACCCATTTATGATGACACCTATCCATTCCACGCACTACTACAAAAATAGTTAAAGATTACACTTTGACAAAAAAAAAAAAATCTCACTTTTATTGAAAGTGTGATAAAAAAAATTAGATTGATATTTTAATCACACTTTAATTGATTGAGTGTGATAATCTTTATTTTTTATGTCACTTTTCAATTAAGTGTGATTATATATATATATTTTTAATCACACCTTCTAATTAAAGTGTGATTATATATACACTACTACTTTTTAATCACACTTTTTAAACAAGTGTGATTATATATATATTGTTTAATCACACATTCTAATTAAAGTGTGATTATTTATATATTTTTTAATCACACCTTCTAATTAAAGTGTGATTATATATACACTACTACTTTTTAATCACACTTTTTAAACAAGTGTGATTATATATATACTTTTTAATCACACATTCTAATTAAAGTGTGATTATTTATATATTTTTTAATCACACCTTCTAATTAAAGTGTGATTATATATACACTACTACTTTTTAATCACACTTTTTAAATAAGTGTGATTATATATATATTTTTAATCACACATTCTAATTAAAGTGTGATTATTTATATATTTTTTAATCATACTTTCTAATTAAAGTGTGATTATATATACACTACTACTTTTTAATCACACTTTTTAAATAAGTGTGCTTATATATATATTTTTTAATCACACATTCTAATTAAAGTGTGATTATTTATATATATTTTTTAATCACACATTCTCATTAAAGTGTGATTATATATACACTATTACTTTTTAATCACACTTTTAAACTAAGTGTGATTATTTATATATTTTTTAATCACACATTCTAATTAAAGTGTGATTATTTATATATTTTTTAATCACACAATGTAATTAAAATGTAATTATATATACATTACTACTTTTTAATCACATTTTTTTAAATAAGTGTGATTATATATATATATATATATATATATTTGGAAGAAACAAAGCAGTTAGAAACATGATACAACATAACATGGCTCTGCTTTGTTTCTTCCGCGTGAATGGTTCTTCCAATTTAGCATCAAATAATCTAAGTGTGATTATATATATATATATATATATATTTTAATCACACTTCCTAAATAGGTGTGATTGTATAAAATATTTCAAATTGGTTTTTATATAAAATATACAATTCTCAAATTTTTAATCACACTTAATCTGATTGAGTGTGATAATATTTATTTTTATGTCACTTTCTAATTAAGTATGATTATATATATATAGGGTAAATTACACTGATATCTCCTAAGGTTTATGTTTATTACAGTTCCCCCTTCACGTTTTAGAAATTACATTTCCCTCCCTGAGGTTTAAAGTTTCATTACAAATTCCCCCCTTAGCAATTTAATTTTTTTAAATACTAATTTTGCCCTTACTGGGTAAATTACATTGACACCCCTTACATTTTAGAAATTACAATCCCCTCCCTGAGGTTTAAAGTAGCATTACCAATTGCCCCCTCGGTTAGTATTAGTTGGAAAAAAAATTCATTGGAAAAAAAATTATTTGAAAAAAAAATTGTTAGTAAAATTTTTAAATTCTGTTTAAAAACCAATATAAACTTATTTTTTGCATTTACGTTTTTTCCTCAAATTTACAAACTGAGACAACTATTTATAAATCAAAAAAATTATCAAATAAGTTTTTATGACAATTTTTAAAATTTTTGTAAATATAAATTGAAAACTGAAAACGAAATGGTTACCAAACAGGTTTCATATGGTAAAAATGTCGTAAAATTAACAAATAATTAAATAAGTTACCAACATAAGAAATGACTTATCAAAAATTTCTTAGTCTATGTATGGTTTGATTTTTAGAAAAAAAAAAATAAAAAATAAAAAATAATTTGGTTAAGAAATAAAAAATAAAAAATAATTATCATTTTTATATAATTTTTATCTTTCGAGTGGTTAGAAATAATTTTTTACAAATTAAATTGAAACAGCCATACGTATGTATATAACCTGCCCAAAAGTTAAAATGATAATTATTTTTTACCCTTAAATAATAATTATTTTTTAGTTTTTATTTTTTAACCAAATTAATTTTTAATTTTTAAATTTTTTTTCTAAAAATCAAACCATATATGGCCTAAGAATCTTTTGATAAGTTATTTCTTACGTTGGTAACATATTTAATTATTTGTTAATTTTACAACATTTTTACTATCTAAAGCCTGTTTGCTAAGGTGTCATTTGGTAACACTTCGTTTTCAGTTTTCTGTTTATATTTACAAAAATTTTAAAAACTCAAATAAAAACTTGTTTGGTAAATTTTTGATTTATAAATCAGTGGTCTCAGTTTATAAATTTGGCCAAAAAATGTAAACTAAAAAAATGTGTTTCCGTTTTGAGTTTTTAGTTTTTTTTTTTTTACCACCCAACACTAGCCACCACCCGCCACCATTTTCCACCACCGTCTTCCGCCGCCACCACCCATCCTCCACCACTACCTGCCACCACCACTCATCACCCACCTGCCACCCACCCGCCACCCGCCACTACCATCCACCGCCCGCCACCTACCTGCTACTACCACTCAGCACCCATCTACCACCACCATCTACTACCCGCCACCACCAGCCACCCACCAGTCACCTGCCACCCACCCGCCACCACCACTACCACCCACCTGCCACCACCACCACCCTCACCACCCACCCGCCACCCACCACCCATCATCACCACCCGCCACCTACCTGCCACCACCACCCACCTGTCACCACCACCTACCACCGGCCACCCACCACCACCACCACCACCCACTCGCTACCACCCGCCACCGTCACCCACCCACCCACCACCACCACCACCCACTACAACAAAAATAGTCTTTAGACACGAAAACTAATGACGAAATTTTTTTTGTCACGAAATATGTATCTTTTAATGACGAAAACCATATTTCGTCTCCAAATATACCATTTTTGGAGACAAAAATAAAATTTCGTCACCAATCTAAATCATAATAAAAAACATAGGTGACGAAATTATATTTCGTCATTATTTATATTTTTTTTGTCACCAAATATTTTCCCGCTAATATTTTCGGAGGGCGCCAAAATTAATAGACTTTTGGTGACGAAAAAATTGGTCACCAATTATAAAATTATTAATGACGAATATATTTTTGTCACCAATAATTTTTAATATTTTAATATCATTTAGTGACAAAACTATTTTTGTGGCCAGTATTTTTATCTTTGGTGAAGAAATAATTTTGTCACCAAAATATAATTTAGTCACTAAATATTTTAGGGGGGAAATAAAAATGAAAAAAGATAAAAAAAAACTATGTCGTTTTGAAATTCTTAAATCAAAAATATGTTTCCTGAGCCTTGAGCTTCCCTCATTGTTGCCCTCTTCCTTAATAAAAAAAACGTTTCATGTTTCCTTGAGCTTCCGATCGGTTCATCAAGCCCTACCCACCATCTCCTCACTTCGTCCCCTGAGTTTGCCGCTCTTCATCTTCGCCTCTACCTTGAACTTACCAGGTTAGCGTCTCTCTCTCTCTCTCTCTCAATCTCTCTCTCTGTTCATGTTTATATATAATCGATCGATTGACCTTCCTTTTTCATCATTGCAACTCCTCACTTCCGATAGGTTCATCAAACCCTTTCAGCTCTGCCGTTGTGCTTACCAGGTCAGTCTCTCTCTCTCTCTCTCTCTCTCTCTCTATATATATATATATATATATCTCAATATACAACGATTTTTTTTTGGATCCCTCTAATCAGTCTTGTTTCATCGAATGCTCTCTGCAATTTGTCAACTCACTGCCCTCATTTCTATTTCTAGTGAAGAATCCATATCTATGTCTATATCTATAACTCTATCATTTTATTTTCATACATACTTTCTGATTTTTTTTCTTTTTAATCTCTATCATTTGATTTTCATACATAGACTTTTTGATTGATTTGCAATCGATCTGTGCTTCTCTCTTATTTTTCTTTTATACCCTTGTGTTTGTATATTTATTTCTGATGCAAGATTGTTTCTTTTTTTTAAGCACCAAAATAAAAATTTTAAGTGCCAAACACCAAAAAATTAAAAAAAAAAAGAAAGAAATAATCAAAGGCTTTGGCTTATGTCCAGTCCTTAATCGGATTGGATCGTGCTGTTGGGCCCATGGGGGCCCACTACGGGTCCCGTTTTGATAATCTGAACCGTTCAATGTGTAGAACTCGTCGAGTACTATATGCCTGTAAAAAATCACGTTGATCGGATATCGATAGCTATGTGATCAAAACAGACTTACTTTTTTTGCACATCGTAAATACTTTTCCAACCACGGTGTGTCTATTGCGTAGGCCGTAAATGGTAATAATGATAATTTTTTTACGGCTTGCAATGCACGCCGTAAATAATAAAAGTTTCCACGACGTGCATATGACATGCCGTTAATACATCAATTACACACGACGCACATACGCCAGCCGTGAAAAGTGAATACTTTTCACGGCGTACAGAACGCCTGCCGTTAAAAGTATTGCACTTTTTACGACGCACACATCGCCTGCCGTTAAAAGTATTATTTTTTTACGACACACAATGCATGTCGTGAATTATATGATTTAAAAAACAAACAAAAAAAGCGCCAATATGAAATTTGGGGCGCCAATCACCAAAAAATATTTATATATATATTATAAATTTTTTTTTCCAAAATAACTATTTTGCGTTCCTCTAATCAGAATAGAATACCAAAAAATTTTTAAAAAAATAAAATCACAGGCCCTAGCTCTTCAGCCCACCCAAAAAAAAAAAAAAAAAAAAATCAAAATCAAAATCAAAATACAAGGCTTTGGCTTCTAATGAAAATAAACCCAGAAGGTTTCATCAAAGGGAGAATAGAATGGGCTTCCATTCAAAAGATGGGTTAGAGAGAGAAGCTCTCTAGAAAACGTTGTCTTCTAGGGTTTCAATTGGTCATTGATTTCCTGATGTCTGTAGGTATTGTTACCATTGATGATGAAAATTTGGGGGTTTTTACTCAGAATTGTTTGGGCAATCTAGGGCTTGAAAACTGTGCGTGTGAAGCACTGTGTGCGTCTGCGATTAAGATGGTGGAACATTCTGGTTCCCCTTCTAAATAGATGGAAGAAATCAGAGAGAGATTGAATGTGATGGAAGCAAATATTACCGGGGTAAATCAGGAGAAGGGTTCATCTCATTGAAGAAGGGTTACCTGGTACATTGCTTCCTCCTCTCCTTCCTCTTATCTTTGTTGATTTCTATTATAGTGATCACTCATTATTTCTTTTGTTTTGCTTTTGATTTCTATTTCGATTTTGATCATCTCATCTCATCGATTTCGATTTCGATTTCGATTTCATCTCTCTATTGCAGATTATCTTTCTTTTTATGGTAAACTGCTGATGTTGCTTCTCTCTCTCTCTCAGATTATATATTTTGGTTTTTTATTTTTTATTTATAGATTTTTTTTATATTTTTTTGGTGTGTGTGTGTGTGTGAATGCATACTGGTCTGGTAATAACTAGGATTTTGGCTGATTTTCCAAGACTCCTAATGGCTGACATGGTGGCCATATTTTGAAGTTGGTCCAAATTTTATAACCATACCATCTTAAAATTGAAGCAACTGACAGACATGTCAACCCTCTTAGCGCCCATCCCACTGTTTCCACTATTACAACTTCAAACTACTCTCCAGTTAATTCCTCTGAAGGGATTTGATAATCTCCATTCTGAAACTGAGTGAGCAAATCTGCCATTGCTCGTCTTTTGATCGCCTTAGGAATTTTTCAGGCAATGTCAAATTTTTCCAAAGAAAGGAGCCATAGGGTTGTACGAGCAATTAATTCAGGTTTGGTGAGTAAATAACAAACATGCGCGCACTTTGTCATTGCATACAGAGGATAGGCCCAAAGGTAGTGTCTTAGCTTTTGAGCGACAAACACCAATGCTAAACAATGTCTTTTAATGGTAGAATACTCTCCTTTATGTGTATGATGATTGCTTGTCTTTGTTTCTCTTTGTTGTCTTTGGCTGGTTATGTTTGTGTATCTATGTTTGCTTAGGTATCTCTATATATCTCTACTTTGTTTCTATTGTCCCGTAGAGAAGAAAACTATATACATGTTATTTATGCCTCTTAGGTGTTTGATAAAATGCTGAGTGGTTGGATCTTAGTATATTATATTGTTTTCTTGTGAGCTTTTCTTAAATATGTCTATGTATATATAAAGTAAATGACTATTTGAAAGTTATCATGTTATATGTGAGAAATCACCAAGGAGATGAAAAGTTTGGTGAAATAAAAATGTTATATATAACATCCCTTACAACACAAAAAAAATAAAAAATAAAAAATAAAAAATAAAAATTGGATTGTTTTTTTTTTTTAAGAAAAAAATTTTGGTTATTTAAAAATAAATTAAAAATTAAAAAACGAATTGTAGAATGTATGCTAAAATGACGATAACATTGGCTACAAGTAGATGTCAATACATTCATAAAGACAACTTACTTTTAATGTAACACAATTTTACTCCCATGTGATATATATTTCATAGCTCCATCTTGGATGTCCCTAAATTATTCTCCATTTTCAGAAGTCAATGGATAGTTTTACTAAATTTCCCTCAATGTCTTTCTAAAATTAGTACTAGTTGGCCAGAGATAATGCCAATCCATGTAAGGGTAAAATTGAAACCTGCAATGTAAACACATTAAATGAACTTCACTCAAACATTGTGCTTATTTCCAGTGTATTATAATTTTGGGTTATGGCATGTAAAATTACAAATTTAGCTTGTTTCTTTACTTTGATTGTATTAATAAAAAAGCTTGTTTAAACAAAAACTTCTCAAATAGAACTTATGTGAAATTAAGTGTACAAAGAAGAGTGTGTATATATGTTTTATGTATAAAATGTTCCTAGGGTTGTCATGTTGGAAACCCATGCTTTCTTAGATGTCCCTAAATGATTCTCTATTTTCAAAAAAGAAGTGAATAGTATTACTCAATTTCCCTCAATTTCTATTGCTGTAAAATTAGTACAACTTGGCTACTAGAGGTGATGCAAAGCCACTAAATGATAAAATGGAGACCTAAAATTGTGAGAATTCTATCAATGGTTTTTACTTAAATATTGTGCTTTTTATATTGGACTATATTGGGTATAATTTTTCAAACTACAAATTCGACTTTTTAAAATTAAACTTCTCAAATAGAAGTAAAAATTAAAAAAAAAAAAAAAAAGTTTTCCAAGACTCCCATGACTTCCTTTTCAGTAAACTGCCTCTCCAAGCCAAGTCATCAAGATGAGGCCTTTTATGATTGGTCTCAGCATAAAGCCTCTCATAAAACTGCATCACTTCGCTCTTAATCCCCTCCCTCCTCTCCACCCCATTAATTTCTAAACTTTTACATAGTTTTGTGTCCTAGGGGTGTTAGTCAATTTGTGAAAGAACTGAATATTCCTGTCATAAATCCGTTGCCTTCTGCCTCCATCTAATTTCTTCCATATGAACAATGTGTCCCAACTCCATTTTGACTTATTCCCTTCCTACTCATTATTTAAAAACTTATGTCTCAATACCAATACAAAGGGATAGGGAGAAAACTGATATAGTGAATGACTTTCCATGACTGGTATAGTCAAAAATTATAGTGAATGACTAGCTTCAAGGTAAAATGTTTTATATATGCTGATTGTCAAAAATTAAGTTTCTTCTTAATAATGTTATCTTTTCTTGTTTTTATTGGTGTTTCAATTGTGTAGGAACAATCACTAGCTAATGTGAATAATATGATGCAAATGAAGACAAAACATCGATGTGGATCAAAATCAATCCTGGTCAGGATATACAGCTCGGTGCGTTCTACTAATTTATTTTATTGGATTGGTAGGCTTTGTTAGTATATTAAGTTTCTATGTTAATTTAGTACAAATTTCTTCATCAACTAGGGTAGAATAAAAAAAAAAAAACTTCGACATTTAGGGGCGAAAGGTCACGGGAAAATAGTGAAATATGCATGTAAAGATTCAAGAAACATTGCAAACACCTTGAGACGGAGCAACATAAGTTGTGCAAACGTACGAAAGAAGCGCGTGGCTCCCAATTTGAAAACTACTTTCAAATTTGCCCTATTTCAACACGTAGGCATGAAACTAAGTACAAAAATGAACTTTTCCAACGCGTAAGCTTGAAAATAGGCCATCGGAGGGCTAAATCGTGTAACAGCCACGAGACGGCCCGAGTAACACCTCAAACATCTCGGGAGGGACCAAAGTAAGTTAGGGAGACTTACGGAATTAGTACGGGACTCCCGGTTCGAAAACTAAGTCCAAAACTGCACTTTTTCACACTTAAACTTCAAAATAGGCCATCGGAGGGCTAAATCGTGTAACAGCCACGAGATGGCTTGGGTAACACCTCAAACACCTCGGGAGGGACCAATGTAAGTTGTGAATACTTACGGAACTACCACGGGACTCTCGGTTTGAAAACTAAGTCCAAAAATGCATTTTTTCACACTTAAGCTTGAAAATAGGCCATCGGAGGCCAAAATTGTGCAACAGTCACGAGACGGCCCGGGAAACACCTCAAACACCTCGGGATAGACCAATGTGAGTTGTGAAAACTTACGGAACTAGCACGGGACTCCCAGTTTGAAAACTAAGTCCAAAAATGCACTTTTTCACACTTAAGCTTCAAAAATAGGCCTTCGGGGGCCAAAATCGTGCAACAGCCATGAGACGGCCCGGGAAACATCTCAAACACCTCGGGATGGACAAATGTGAGTTGTGGAAACTTACGAAACTAGCACGGGACTCTCGGTTTGAAAACTAAGTCCAAAAATGCACTTTTTCACACTTAAGCTTGAAAATAGGCCTTCGGGAGCCAAAATCGTGCAACAGCCACAAGACGGCCCGGGAAACACCTCAAACACCTCGGGACGGACCAATGTGAGTTGTGGAAACTTACGGAACTAGTACGGGACTCTCGGTTTGAAAACTAAGTCCAAAAATACACTTTTCCACACTTAAACTTGAAAATAGTCCTTCGGGGCCAAAATCGTGCAACAGCCACGAGACGGCCCGGGAAACATCTCAAACACCTCGGGAGGGACCAATGTGAGTTATGGAAACTAACGGAACTAGCACGGGACTCCCGGTTTGAAAACTAAGTCCAAAAATGCACTTTTTCACACTTAAGCTTCAAAAATAGGCCTTCGGGGGCCAAAATCGTGCAACAACCACGAGACGGCCCTGGAAACACCTCGGGATGGACCAATGTGAGTTATGGAAACTTACGGAACTAGCACGGAACTCCCGGTTTGAAAACTAAGTCCAAAAATGCACTTTTTCACACTTAAGCTTGAAAATAGGTCTTCGGGGGCCAAAATCGTGCAACAGCCACGAGACGGTCAGGGAAACACCTCAAACACCTCGGGATGGACCAAATGTGAGTTGTGGAAACTTATGGAACTAGTACGGGACTCTCGGTTTGAAAACTAAGTCCAAAAATGCATGTTAAATTGTATATGTTATGGATAAGATAATAATTGTCTAACCGACAATTTTTTTTTTTTTTTGTGTTTCTTTTTTTTGCAGATTCGAGATTTGATATGGACGTGTTTGGTAATTTGGAGGGCCGATGGTAGCTCATTTTGTGTTTTTGTTTATATTACCTTACATGTATTTTGGTTGTGTTGTAAATTTTATATTTTTGTTAGTATAAAGGGGCATGTTTGGTAATCCGCCTCCCTTGATATTTTATTTTTGTTGATATTAGTAGACATGTTTTTTGTTGGATATTAGGAGATGTGTTTGGTAATCTGCATACGGTTGATATTATATTTTTGTGGATATTAGTAGACGTTTTTTGTGGATATTAGGAGACATGTTTATAATCCGCATGCAGTTCATATTGTATTTTTGTGAATAGTGCTAAAATTCAATTGTGATGTTTATGAAAATGAACAGATTTTTGTATTGATTTGTAATAGATATTTTATTGAACAGGTTATTGAAATGCGCAGGGAATTGTTACCGGAAAGAAAAAAAATTCGGAAGAAAATAGCATTCCCATTTTCAAAATTTTTAATTTTTATTAGTGACAAAATAAAAAATGTCGCTATTAGTTTTCAAAAAACATGACGAATAATTTTGTCACTAATGATATAATACGAAACAAATAATTTCGTCACATTTGCTGAATATTTCGTTGCTAAATTGAAATATTTGGCGACAAAATGTTTTTTGTCATTGAATAATTCTTTTTTCCTCATTTTAGTGATGAATTTTTTTGTCACCTTAATCCATATCATTGGTGAGGAAAACTTTCGTCACTAAAATATATTTGGTGACGAAATATTTCGTCACAAAAAACAATTAAAATAAAATATTATTTAGTTTTGGTGACAAAATTGGTGTTTTAGAGGACGAAAAATTCCACATTTGGAGACGAAACATTTCGTCGTCAAAAATGAAAAATAGGTGACGAAACTGTTTTTCGTCACCAGGTACTTTCTGTGACGACCTACAGGCCACGAACGTGGTGACAAATTTTTTTCGTCACAGATCACTTTAGTGACGAAATTTTGATGTTTGGAGACAAAATCAGTCTGTCACCAAAGACCTTTTTTGTTGTACGCCACCCACCCACCCACCCACCACCACCACCACCACCGTCACCCACCCACTACCCGCCATCCGCCACCCACCATCGCCCACCACCCGCCACCACCACCACCACCACCCACCACTCATCACCATCACCCACCCACCCACCACCACCACCTACTTGCCACCACCCACCACCACCACCCGCTACCCATAACCCACCGTCACCACTTTCCACCACCGTTTTCCGCCGCCACTTGCCACCACTTGCCATTTCTCACTCTTTTTTATATTTTTAATTTTTTTAAAACATTTTGTCAATTACCAAACGCATTTGTAGTTTATGTTTTTCTAAAAATAAACAAAAAATAAACAAAAACCAGTTTATAAAATTTTTGTAAATATAAACTGAAAACGTAAACGTTACCAAACAGATCCTAACCATTTCATTTTCAGTTTCCAATTTATATTTACAAAAATTTAAAAAACTGTCATAAAAACTTGTTTGATAATTTTTTTGGTTTACAAATGATTGTCTCAGTTTGTAAATTTGAGGAAAAAATGTAAATTCAAAAAATAAGTTTACGTTGGTTTTTAAATAGAAATTTAAAAATTTTACTAGCAATTTTTTTTTCAATTAATTTTTTTCAAATAATTTTTTTTCCAATTAATTTTTTTGGGGTAAATTACACTAATCCCCCATGAGGTTTATGTTTATTACAGTTCCCTCCCTCACCTTTTGGAAATTACATTTCCCCCCTAACGTTTAAAGTTTCATAATATTACAGATTTTCCCCTTTAGCAATTTAAGTTTTTTAAATACTAATTTCGCCCTCACTAGGTAAATTACATTGACACCCCTCACATTTTAGAAATTACAATCCCCTCCCTAAGGTTTAAAGTAGCATTACCAATTGCCCCCTTGGTAAGTATCAGTTGGAAAAAAAATTCATTGAAAAAAAATTATTTATTTATATTATAATGTCTTTTTATTATATATTTATATATATTTGTATTTATATTAAATAAATTATACATTTATATACATTATATATTTATATATATTTATATACATTATACATTGATACATTATACATTGAAATATATATTTAAATATATTTAAATATAATGTATATATTTATATACATTATACATTGATACATTATATCGAGACAATTATATATTTATATACATTATACATTGAAAAAATCAAAGCATCTAAAAAATATTAAATAATAATACAAATTAGTGAACATTATTTTTTATTGCCTAAATTAGTGAACATTATTTTTTATTGCCGTGAACATTATTTTTTATTGCCTTTATATGTTTTGATCAAGACAGATCAACAGATCAAAGCATCTAGAACTTCTCACTCTGCTCCTCCACGGCTCTTCCTCTCCCTCTCCCTCTTCCTCTCCTTCTCCTTCTCCCTCTCCTTCTCATTCTCACTCTTTCTCCTCCATGGCTGAAATCAAACACAGCACAAACCAAACCAAACCAAACCAAACAAAACAGAGCACAAGATCGGAACCCGATCTCCCCTTCTCCTCAATGATCGGTCGGATCAGAAAGAGAGCGAGCTTCGGATCAGAGTGAAGATCTGAGTGAAGATCAGAGCTTTGGATCAGAGTGAAGATCTGTGTGAAGATCAGAGCTTCGGATAAACTTCAGCTTCGGATCAAATCGGATAAACTGCAGCTTCGGATGCCACTGTTTTCTCTCTTCAACCCTCATCTTCAACCCTCTTCAGATCGAAGCCATAGCCCCCATCAAATCCAGGTATTTTTCTTTGGATTATTTCAGATTTTAATGGATTATTTGAGAAATTAATTTCAGATTATTTATGTTGGTATTCCTGATATTTTTTAAATCTGTTATGAAATCTGGTATGAAATATTGAATATGAAATTAATTTCAGGAAATCTGTTTTATGTTGGAATATGAAATTCTGGTATGAAATCTGTTTTGTTCAAATCATATTTTTTATCATTAATATTGAATCTGTTTTTTGATGAATTCTGGTATTGAATATTGAATATTGATGAATTCTGGTATGAAATCTGTTTGTTAATTGAAATCTGTTTTATAGTGTTTTTTATCATTAATTGAATATTGATGAATTCTGGTATGAGAAATTTTAGAAATTTCATTACAATATTTTGAGAAATCTGATTTGTTTTGTTCATTACAAATTTCATTACAATATATATCATTAAATTTCATTACAATATTTTCAGAAATCTGAGAAAGAAAACAGTTTTGTTCATTCTTGTTCAATATTTGAGAAATCTGATTTGTTCATTCTTGTTCAATATTATTTGAGAAATCTGTTTTGTTTTGTTCATTTTTAGGAACAGTCATTTGCTCGCGCAACCCTAACAAGGCAGGCATGTGATTTCTTTGGGAAATGAAATCATTTCAAGTTTTTGTTATATAGAGAGGTGGTGGTGTTTGTGGGACCATTTGATTTTGTGAATTGTTTGTTTAAGTTTTGTCATAATTGGTGTTTTTTTTAAATTTTTTTTTTTTTTATGCAGGAGGCAGAGATCAGAGCGAAAAATATGGAGGAGGAGATATGGAGGTTGCAGAACAATTTAGAGGAGAGAAATGGGCAGCTTCAAGCATCAGCATCTGCTACTGAGAAGGTACTACTTCACTTGTATATTAGATATAGCTTCTTTGAATCTCTTGATGTCTGTGAAATTTTTGTTGGATCATTTGAAATTGCAGCTTATTTTCATGGCGTTGAGGTTTAAGGCTAGTTTGATTGATTTGAATGTCTCTATCATCTTGGTGTTTTAAGGCTTTAGCTTATCAAAACATCCTCATCTTTTTGGGCTACTTTTTGGTTTTCCTTGTTTGTTTGTTTGTTTGTTTGGGTAGAGTGGGAATAGCATTCTCGTATCGTGACAATAAATTATTGTTTCACTTTGTAGTTTGAATGGTTCAAGAAGCTTAGATTTCTTCCAATGCTAAGATACTGATACAATTATCTAAAGTGCTTTTGTGGTTTCGTATTAGGGTTTGACGTCAGAGAACTTTCAAAAGATAGTCCTGATGATTTCGAAGGTTTAGACGCTTCAGTAGCGCATATTGCAAACTTCTTGTCAACAGAGCCTACTGATAGTAAGTTTCTGCCTTGTTACTTCATTGATTATAGGCCACTAAATTACTTAATTTCCATGTGTTTAGTTAGTAGTTCATTTATCTATCGTGATAAAAAGTTTCATCAACTATCATGAATAAATTACCACCGTGTTGTTTAGGAATTCTATACTTTTTCATTTATTTATTTATTTTTGTATTAACTCATTTACAGAGGAATTTTATTGTATTATTTCAAATCCATCATCTGAGGCAGCTTTCAGGTATATTGTATAAAAAAGACAAAAACTAAAAACACAGCCATGCTCCGTACAAATACTACTATGTTATTTTTGTTTATATTTACATTTATATTTGAACTCTGTCTCTTTCAGTTCTGCATACATAAGTTGAGATTGTGGGAACTTTTTCTTGTTTGAGAGATTACTCACAACACTCTTAACTATTCTGCAGTTATCATGAGGCAATTGAGGACATTACTATGAGAATGGGTGCAGGAATGACAAAGTTTATATGCAAGGAGGTTTGTAATGAATATCCTGCAAGATAATGATAAGTACATTATAGTTTCTATATTATCTGGTTATCCTATCATTCAATAGGTTGCAGGAACTCAGGAACTAAAAATAAATTAGAGGTTTTCTACAAATTGTGAACGAGTACGAGTTAAATACATTCAATGTGTGTCCCTGACTAGGACTACTCATACATATCTTGCAGGTAGAAACAATTGATGACTATGATGAATATTGTCACTACGTAGGACTGGTTGGGTTAAGGTTATCAAAGCTTTTCCATGCCTCTAGGTCTGAAGATTTGGCATCAGATTCTCTCTCCAATTCAATGGGTTTATTTCTTCAAGTTTTTCTTTTGACATGCATAGCGAGTATTGCTTTTCATCCTATGTCTTCTTTCATATTTGGATGCCTGATTCTCAATTATATCTATTTCATGTAATCAAACACAGAAAACAAACATTATTCAGGACTATTTGGAGGATATAAACGAGATACCAAAGTCACGCATGTTTTGGCCTCGCCAGATTTGGAGTAAATATGTTAACAAACTTGAGGTTTGTCTCTTTCATGCAATTGATCATTAAGCTTTAGTCCTATCGAATTTTGTTACCGTATATCTTGGTCTACTCATGAGGCAAAGCCTCTTATGGTTTAGCCTTGCAAGTCATATTGCTAACATTTTATGTTTGGGCCCATTCCCTGTGATTGATATCCTTTGGTATTGTGTGCCGCAGGACTTAAAATACAAGGAAAACTCGGCCAAAGCTGTGGAATGCCTTAATGACATGGTCACAAATGCTTTGATACATGTAGAGGATTGCCTGACGTACATGTCGGCTTTGCGAGATCCTTCAATTTTCCGATTTTGTGCAATTCCACAGGTATATGTCTTCAAAATGACTTGGGGTTTGTATGTTGTTTAGTAGTCTGTTATGCTGTAGTTTTCATTTTAAGTGTACATAATATGACCTTTGTTCAGCTTGTAAATATAAACAATAATAATGCTATGGAAAACAAAATGGAAAAAATGTTGCAACTTCAAAAAAAACAATTTCATTTGGATAATGCTGTAAAACAACATATATATACACATAATCCTCGTTTTAAATGATGCAATTGGGAGTTTCTAAACCCACCACACACCTGCCATGTTCATCTCTACACCTATATCCACAAATTTTTCTTCGTAACATACAAGATATACAATGCATATAGTGAGTGTAGAGAGAAAATAAGCAAGTGTATTTAGAAGCTCCGATGAATTCTTTTCATAAATGCAGCCTCTGCTTCTCCAAAACCTGCTGCTCCTGGTGATAGTAACTACAATGTATGTACTCTTCCCCCCCCCCAAAAAAAAAATGGAGTAAATTCTTGAGTTTTTATTTATTTATTTATTTATGGGTACCTAGAATTATGGTTCAACAGTAATAATAATATACATTCACAAAAAATTGTACACAAGCTGTATTGAGATTTATCATTTTTAAATACTGTGCTCATTAGTGACCTCGTAATTACAATGTCATTGACACTGAGCTGCTATGACATCTAATTGTTAACAGGGAAGTTACTTCCAAAAGGATTAAAGATCAAACAGAAATGATTAATGTTCCTATTTTGGTTTGCTGAATTAACTTTTTAGTTTATTCATATGCATCAGCGATTTCTAGATTAATTTGTGTTTTTATTTTTCAGGTCAGAAATTTTTTGGAGAGATGCAAAATATGGTCCAAGAATTAAAGAACTTAGTTTTTTAAGTTTTTTCATTTTTTAATATATGTAAGCACAGTTAATTTTTTTTTATTTAATTCCTTTGTATATACTTTTGAATATTTAATTTTCATTTATGAAATATATGACGTTATTCTATTCAATATGTGGTTATGATTCAAAATATAGTATATAGTGTGTATTACATTCTTCAAATGTGCATACAAAAATAATATTGATTATTTTTCAAATATGTCGAACCCTTTTTTTATTACAGATTCTATTAGTTATTAATCACACTTAAAAGATGTGATCTAAATGTTATTAATCACACTTAAAAAGTGTGATTAAAAATGACCATTTTTAATCACGCTTCCAAAGATCACACTTAAAAGGTGTGATCTAAACGTTATTAATCACACTTAAAAAGTGTGATTAAAAATGACTCTTTTTAATCACACTTCCAAAGATCACACTTAAAAGGTGTGATCTAAATGTTATTAATCACACTTAAAAAGTGTGATTAAAAATTATCCTTTTTAATCACACTTCCAAAGATCACACTTAAAAGGTGTGATCTAAATGTTGATCACTTAAAAAGTGTGATTAAAAATGACCATTTTTAATCACACTCTCAAAGATCACACTCTAATAAAACTTAAAAGGTGTGATTAAATAACATACATCACACAAAAAAAGTATGATCTTTATCTGTTTTTGTAGTAGTGACGGAAACGCTTGGAACTACTTGAAGAACAAGAGAGAGAACATGGGTCAGATCAATTCATGGAAATGGGTCTCTGAAAAGTGTGAATTGCCACGGATCGATCCATTAGGGTTTCTGGGTTTGATAAGGAATAAGAGAATTGGGTTTGTTGGGGACTCATTGAATAAGAATCTCTTGGTTTCTTTGCTTTGTGTTCTTAGGGTTGCTAATTTAGGTGCGAAGAAGTGGAAGAGAAAAGGGGCTTGGAGGGATGCTTACTTTCCCCAATTCAATGCCACTGTGGTGTATCATCGAGTTGTGTTGCTTGCCAAATATGTCACACCCCAAGTTCTGTGACAACGCCGCACACTCATTTAAGTAAACATGCAAGGTTGAGAGTCCAATCACATAACTCACAATATAAAATACTCAAATTAAATCCTTAATTATCATAATGCTAAAATCCATAAAAATAAATAATTCTTATCATATGAAATTGTCCACCAAGTCTACTTATATAATCCACTAACAAAATAATAATCCAAGTACTTAAATCATAGTCCTACTCTCAGCACTCCCACAAGTAAAAACCCCGCGCAGCTCTACTCCTCAGAATCTGGAAAAAAATAAAATAAAATAAGGGTAAGCTAGACAACCCAGTAAATAACCAACCATCACTGCTAGCTGGATCAAGTATACAAAAAAAAAATAGTCGATAACCAATAAATATATTTTTTGCTACCATTCAATAAATAAACAATTATTTTGTAAGATGGTTTCATAGCTGAAAATAAACAGTGTAGCAATGCATTTTAATTGAAAAGACAATGAGGTAATTCGACGAAATTTTGTTATTCAAAATTGATGGTTCGATATTCAATGGTTCAATGACGCAATTCACAAAACCCAAGTCTTGGTGACTACGGTCACTTAGCCCGTGACAAGGCCCAAAACCACACATAGGCCGGTGGTAAAGCCCCAAAAGAAACTAGTTTCTGTGCCAATAAATAACCCCTATTGGCTAGAGTCCAAATCATAGTCAGACTAGAGTGATGTTCCGCATTCAAACAATACACAACTTTTAAATAAAATATTCGATATTTGCAGAATAAACATTTGGTACAATTTTCAGAATAGTTTCACCAAATATTCAAAATATTTTTGTAATAATATTCGATATTGTTTTATATTTGACCCATATTTTATTTTAAGAGAATATGAAGGCTATAAATAAATATTTATGATTTTAAATGATTCGATAGGAATAAAAATGAACCAACAGTGATAGAGGATTACTTACACAAACGCTTAGAAATAATATTCCAACACCAACTCCAAACACCCAGCTCCACCACTTTAATCACACAAACCTAATAACAAAACCTCAAATAAATTAATATTTTTACGTATTACATACACCCACAAAAACCCCACCATAATAGATTAATGTATTGCTTTAATATCCAAGTGATTAAATCATTCAACCCAACTTTATAGCCAAACACACCCTTACACATTGCACCAAATTCTCAAAACCTATAGATCTTCCAAATCTCCTTAATGCATTGCTTGTTAAATTCCTCAACATAAACTTAATAATTAACAGTAAAGACAGATTTTACCTTAACCAATGGATGTCCCAAAATCACTAATGTGCTGCCTCCAATCCCTATTGCAGCCTCACTTGAACCTCTCTTCTCTTTTTTTTTTTTTCTTTTTTTCTTTTACCTTCTCAAACCCTAGCTGCCTATGGAGCAATTTTCAACCTCTGTTTTGTTTGTTTTCCAAGACTTAAAGTCACAATAGGTGGGTTTATTAACCTAATTTCTCAAAGTTACAAAATTACCCATCTAAGTAATAGGAAATATAATGTCATCTCATAACTAATTCTTTAATATTAATAAATGACCTATATAAATTAATTTAATTACTTATCTATCCAATAAAATGATCCTATACACAACTTGGGTTTTACAAAATATGAGTAAGAATGTTAAGATTTTTATCTTTGAATGTTGTTTGATACTATATGTGTATGCCTTAGCTTGATTTATGGTGTATGCTTGATGCAGTGATTCTTTATCTGATGTACTGTAATGAAATTTGAGTAAGGGTGAGTTTGGTTAGCATGAAAAAGATAGATAGTGCACAATGAGAGTAGTGGTGGAACAGGGGTCATTGATGGAGTTTGCCATTCCGACGATAGAAAGGTGGTTCAGTTGGGCGGCCAATCAATGGCTACATCGGCCTATGAGGGAAGAGAAGCAAAGAGAGGGAGAGAGTATAAGGTGGAAAGAGACTACAGAGAGAGAGAAAGAGAGAGCTGATAGAAAAAAAAAATAGAAATAAAATAATTATAATAATTATGGACGAATTAAAAAGTGACATGTGTATCAAATAAGTGTAAAAAATTAACTAAAGCAAACGGAAACAGACGGAGGGTCAACATTGGGATACTTTTAAAAATTCAGAATTTATTGTTAAAATTAAAATGTGAAAAACGCGCTAAACCTTAAGGTTTTTTTTGTAATTTGCGCTTGATTTTTTTATTTTTTATTTTTAATGAATTTTTAATATTTTACTATTTTTTAAAAAAAATTTAGATACATTTAAAAAGTATAATATTTGTAAATTTTTTTTAAAAAAAATTTATAAAATACAAAAATTACAAAAAAAAGGAAGAAAATTCAGTATCTTTCCATATTTTATTGTATTAAATGAATTTTGTAAAAAATTTATGTACAAATTATATATTTTTTAAGTATATCAAGATTAAGTGGATCTAAAAAAAAATGATTAAAATATTTTTAAAAAAATCACTAAAAATACAAAAATATAAATAAAAAATTAAGAAAATTATTTTTGAAAATTCCAAACCAAATATAGTAAATGGTTCTATGTGATTTTAAAAATTATAAATATCTTTTTATCAAAAAAAAATATTTAATAGAATTAAAAAAAATATTAACTACTATCTTATAAAACAATAAAATTACTTAAATTGTTAATTGAAATATATTTATGAAATTATTGAAAAAAAGTTAATGGATATGATGATTTTATTAATAAAATAAGTCATTTGTTATGCGATTAAAAATTTAATGGGACAAAACATTATTTCTAAAACTACATAGAACAATTTATATTTTAAGCACAATGGAAAAATGTATTGATAATTTATCCTTATTTATATATTCATATTTAATTCCATGGTCGTGTTGTCTTTTTCTATCCGTCCATTAATTATCTATTAAAAGTATTAACAACATCCAACAGAAAGTAATTAGGAAAACTTACAAAATAGTCTCCTAGTATAACTTTTATAATAAAATAAATCTTAAATTTTGAATTTGGTCAATTTAAATTTTAATCTTTTTGTTTTAATGGTCAAACTCTAAAAAAAAAATTATAGTTTATCCAACTAATTATTAGTTTTAATGTAAGTGTAAAAATCAAATTCATCCTTTTAACATGATTTATTACTTAAAAAAGTAATATAATACAAATTTATTCAATGTATGTACCTCAAGTTGCACTCTTCTGTCCTTTTAAATGGTTAATTATCAATTTATTTATTTATTTATGAAGTAGAACATATTGATAATTTCAATTATAAAAATTACATAAATAAATAAGATCAAAATATTTTGATCTTATTTATTTATGTAATTTTTATAATTGAATTCATATATTAATATATGAATTCATAAATAATAAAATAATTAAAGGGGTGTTTGTGTAATTAACAACCCTTTCGTTTATTAACAAAGCATTGCTTAAAATATTATACTACATATAAATGTGAAGCAATGTTATATTTATTATTTGATTTAAGGGTGAATTATAAACACATATTCCCTTATGTTTACTTAAATTACAAATTATCTTATGTGATTTTAGAAATTACATTATACCTTTAGGATTTCTAATTTCATAATAAATAGGTTATTTTATTAATAAATCATCAAGTTAATTAATAGTTTTTAATAATGTTAAAATTTTATTTTAATTGATAATTCAGATAAGTTTATTATTGTATAAGTGAACAGTTATAAATTTTACTTTTTTAATCAATTCCATTAAATAAAAAATTCTAACAGAAATGTATTTATAAATTTTTAAACTATAAGAAACAATTCATATTTTAAATAAATTTCAGAAAATATATTTATAATTTATTCTTGATTTGATTATGTACATTTATTATTTAATGGTCATATACCATTACTGCAAGAGGTTGATATCACGTCAAATAATCAATACAATCAAATCAGTGAACATAGCATTTTTTATTATAAAAAAAAAAATTAATAATCTTGAAATTCAATGAAGCTGGATTCTTTCTCAAAAATTAATAAAATAAAAAATAAAGCTGGATCGAATAAGTTTTCGGCATCTTTCATGTCTCTACATGCATTAAATGGAATATAATTGAATAATTCTGCAATGAACACTATTTTATTTTTATTTCTTTTACATCATCTACTCATTATAATGTAGTGTTGTTGGGTCCACTCTTATTAATCCTTAGATAGAAATGGCATGTTTGTAACCTTATTCTATCTTAAATCTCAAATTATTCTCTTGTTTTATTTCAAAATATTTAAGGAATATTTTATTTATTGAAATAAAATAGAATCATCATTTTATCATAATATATATTTTATATTTAATTTATTAAAATATAATAATAAATACATTATAAATGAAATTACTATTTGCTATTATAAAGGAATCATCATTTTATGAAAAGATTAAGAAATAATTATTTTATTATATTCCACTTTCATTTCAATAAACCAACCACTATCTCACAATAATTAAATTTTATATTGAAGTTTTTTACATTGAGATTCTCTCATGATCTCTAACAATTGTAGGGAAGATAATCTTTGACTAGGAAAACCAATGATCCTATCACTACTTGAAACAACTCACAATCACAATATATATATATATATATATATGTGCTTCATTTCCTTTGATGAGCAAAAACAACAATAGAGTGCTTCATTTCCTTTGATGAGCAAAAACAACAATAGAGTGACAATTAATACACAATCCAAAAACAAATATATATGTATATATTGTTTCAAGGGCAAAAGGGCTTATCCAAGCTGTCCCTATGACTTGGAATTTTGAAATGCCTCAACCTTCCCTCTTGTTTCATCACATACCCATCACACAAAAACACCCTAGAAAACTCATCCTCCACCTCCCTATCCACATCATGCACAAACACATGAGTACTCTCTCCATCATCCTCTCTATTCCTTGCCATCAAGCCAGCAGTATATATAGCACTCATCCTCCCTGGTGCCTCCACATGGTACCCTGTTGGACCATCAACCATGATCAAATCCCACTTCACCTCATAAACCTCATCGGGCAAGCCCTTTAGGGCTAGCTGGCACTTAGAGGATTGAGTTTGAACAACTTTTGTGCACTCAGAACCCTTCCCAACCTCCATTAGGGCATCTGCTTGGCTCACCTTGTTGTCGTACGTGACATGATAGGATTCCAACGTGGCGAACCTAAGCTTGATTTGCGCGATCCAACTTTCATCTTCTTCGAGGAAAACTGTGCGCCCGCCATGGTTGAGTGCACTCCACATTAGGCTATCGTGGCCTACGCCAAAGACGAGGAAGTTGCATGGGGACCTTTTTCGCAGGACCTTTGCTGTCACTGAGATCTCCTTGAGTGTTTGTTGTGGGATAGTGGATGAGGTTGTGTAGTGAATGATAGCTTGGGCTATTGAGGATGGGATTTTGGTGCAATTTGGTGAACAATTTGTCACTTTCGCGTCTTTTGTTGGAATATTTGGAGAAATAGTTTGGGAGGTGGCAGTTGATGAGTTCTGTTGATCAGAAGATAAGAAGCTTGACAATCTTAAGACAAAGGGGAGAGAGAAAACAATGAATATGCCAATGAGGACAAGTTTAAGGGTTGAGAGTTGATGTGTTTTTTGCCTCATTTTTTTCTCTTATTTATTTGAGTTGTTGAGAGTGAGAGAGAGAGAGAGAGAGAGGAAGTAACTTTGGAACTAGGGGCTTTGTGGCTGAATGAAAGGGTAAATTTTGGTTAGAATTGAATAAATAAAAAGGAGTGAGTGAGTTTGGAGGCAAAGCAGTGAGTGAAGGTTGTGATGGCTATTAATTTGATGCTTAGAAATGAAGGGATAAAATATAATATAATTGAAGAAGAGAGAGAATTAGAAAGATTTTTCATGAAGCAAAAAAGTGTTTGGTAGATCTGCAAGTTTGGTGGAGTTATTTTGTGAGAGTTTTGGAGGATGATGCAGACTTTTCATGTTGATTTTTGGTCAGTTGGTCTTTGTTTAGGTGGAACAAGGTTGGATATGGATAAACAGAACTGGTTTTGATTTTTGGGAAGCACCTTAGATTTATTCCAAACTCATTGGACCTACTTTAGGAATCATAACATGCCCAACAATTTTTTGAGGTAGTATTTTGTGTAACGAATACATTTACTTTTTGTTTATTAAACAATCAAATATCCTATTTCGTATTCTCAATATACATAATGTCTCTCACTCTTAATAAATTCTGACACCATATTTATATAGTTAAACACTATATACAATCAATCTTAGGACATAAGAATTGAAAACACGAGAATTTTTAGAAGCATTGTGGAATTGTGCATTTAATCAAGAAGGGTGAAAAGGATTTTATTGTTTGAAAGAAGGGGTGTTATAGGAAGTAGTATGAGAAAAAAAAAGAGGACTGAACAAAAGAGTGATATGAAAGATTTCAAAAGAAGCTCATAAGAATACAAAACAGAAGTCACATTCCAGGAAAGTAGGAAGTTATGAAATTGCTTATAGTTTTATTAAAATTTTGAGACTCGGTTTCACATTATTTGTTACAACTTCTATTTACATCTTAAAAATTATAATTATAATAAATAAATTACTATTTGTGACGCTTCAAATTTTTTTTTGAAACGCCATAAGATTTAAATAACAATAACTTGCTAGATAAAGTTTTAACTACTAATTATGAACTTTTAAGTTCTTACATAATCAAAGTCTAACAACAAAATAAAACTACAAGTTCACATACAACGTCACCACATAGTTAAATCCTAATACGAGGGATAACAGGATTTTATTTTGATAAAATCTTGACTCTAAGTCAGCCAAGGTTCGATATTGGCAGCAGCTCCAATTTCAGCCTCAGTCCCTTCTTCGACATAATCTGGCATGAAACGCCAAGGCAACAAAATATATGCCATGAGTTTTGCAACACAGTAAGAAAACATAATCAACCTACCATTCTTTTTAAGAGAAAAATAATAAGATTCTAAACATGAGATAACAATATAATTGTACACATAAATTACAACCATTATAATAATTTCAGTAATTTTAATAAATTAGGTGACACTCGAAATCTCACCAAAGAGATTTAACTTACCAACCACTAAGCATGGCAACGGTTAATTTGAAACCCTCCCTTGGTCAAATATTTAAGTGTTACCAACCGTAACTACCAAGAATGCCCACGTCCGGAGTTATATACCCAAGTAGTGGCATCCGTGATCTGCCCCAAGGAAACGGTCTGCCAGGGGTAAGTAACCTCCTTGTGTGCCACCTGCACATCCACCCTTATTCCAAAACCGAATACCGAAAAGGGTTCAAATAAGTCTCGTGCCATCTTAGAGTTTCGCAACACAATTTACGTGAGAATTCTCAAAACCAGGGCTCACCCTAAACAACCGGTATTGACCGTCAACCCTTAATTTCGTACACTCTTTAAAACCAATACTCACCCTAAACAACTGGTATTAACCGTCAATTGTTAACTTTATATATACCATTATTCATTTAGATTAATTCATAGATCAAACCCATAATCTAAAAATTTATCATGAAACTAGACTCCTCAAGTCTCATCTTTTAGTTAGAAATTACCATATTTGGCTTAGTATAGGATTTTGAATAAAATTTTCAAATACATAGTAAAATCTGTCTCACAGTTTCAAATTTAGTTCAAAATTTGTATAAATTCGTAGAAAGCTCAAAAATTGTTTCCAAAAATTTCTGGATAAACTAGACATCATTATCAACAACTTTGTAGAAGAAATCTGTCACGACCCAAACCCGCCCCTAGAAGGTTGGCATCGTAACCGGCCAGTAATTCTAGATTACCACAGGCCTTTCTGTACATAACATAAATAAACGGGGCTCGCGGAAGCGAACACAAAACACTAATAGTCCAAAGAGCTGTGCATTTATATGAACAAGTATTTACATGCCAAAAATGTTAATTTACCTACTACTGTACATAACATGGATCAAAAGATCATATACAAAACATAGGCACTTGCCACTAATACAACTCAAACCAAAACTCATACGGCCTTCCAGGCCTAGCCCCAACTCGGAGGCACACAAGACATCTGGTTGGCTTCAAAACGGCGGCTCGAACAAGACCCCGCCTAGGCTTGACTCCCTGAGGGCTCACCTATAAATACATAAATACAAACAATGAGCTAAAGCTCAGCAAGTAACATTAACGTAAAGGGTTAGTGAACGAACTCCAACATTTCATATAAATCCATAAAACATAACATTCATATACATAATCATACTCATCATAGAACATATATAATGGCATACTCCATAGAACATAACATGTGTCGACTAACGACTAGAGTAACCGGTCCCAGACACCGATTAAACACATACCGAGATCTCGTAATTGGTCATGGGCCTACATTTTCATGTCATCTCCCATGACTTCAAACTATCCGTGGATGCCATACTAGATTCGCAAATAGGACATTCGTTCACAGAAAACATTATCATTTCAAAATCATACATAACATAGCACTTTGAAACATAGTTCATAATAACATATCTTTACAGAAATGTTACTTACAGCGGGTTTCCAAAACCGATTGCACGGTCTTCACCTCTTGACCTGCAATCATCAACATTATGACACATTCCTTAACATTCATCATCGATAAATCATATCATTCATGCCATTACATACTTCTTTACTTCATTTCATGCTCAATCTAATCTTTCTTTACTTTAATTCATGCTCATGAGATACTAAATAATGCAATTAACATGTTAAAATCACGTAAAACAACTTCCCAAACTTTTCCTGAAATAGGCCCTCCCGCTCGAGCGCCCACTTGTCCGCTCGAGCGGACTGCACAATTTTCCAAAACTGCTGAGAGGCTGATTTTCACGCTCGAGCGGGAATCCCTCCGCTCGAGCGGACCATGCGAAATCCGAAATTCTGGACTTTTCAAAGCTTCAATCTTCCCTTTTTGCAAAACCCACTTCCAATCTTATGAAATTCAAGTCTCAAAATACTTGATCAACAACATGATTTAACCATTAACACTTTATAACAAAACCCACAAGAATCTTTAGAAAATCACACTTGGACCAAAAATGGAAAACCATAAACATATACATACAAGTTTCATATCTCTACATTCATGGAGATTCTTCCTCAAATATACAAATAGACATGATTCATACTACTTTAAGCCATGATCTTGAGTTCAAATGCTAGATGCCAAGAATCAACAACCAATTTCATGAAAATCTTACCTTAATTGCTTAAATGGAGGAATTGAGCTTAATCCCCTTTCTTTCTTCTATCTTCTTCCCTTTCTCTCTTCTCCACGAATTCTCTCTTCTCTCTCTCTTCCAGAGTTTTCTTCTCTTTTCTTTTTGAGTCAAAGTGGGTCAAAGCCTTATCTTATATCATATATATCAAATAAATAAACATTTATGCCATAACTTTGAGCCAAACAAGACTTAACGATTCGGACAAAATTCAGTCATCAATTTAATTTCCCAAATGATTCTAAAAATTCCTGGTATCACATAGACATGTTCAATTTGGTTTTCCGAACCCGTTATGGTTGTCAATTTCAGTCCCGAAGTTGTCATAACAACAGATATTTTTTTCTAATTCAAACAGATATTCTTCAATTAAATCATACTAAAGCATAATTAATTACTGATAATTGTGACGCACGGTTCCGGGTCATTACAAAATCATCTCAAAATTTTGAGTATAAAATTGTCTAAAAATTCAGGCAAACATGCTGGTAGATTCAAAATAGATTATCTTCAACACAATTTCAGATTTAGTTAAAAATTTGTATAAATTCGTAGAAAGCTCAAAAATTGTTACCAAAATTCCTGGATGAACTAGACATCGTTATCAACAATTTTGTAGAAGAAATCATCTCAAAATTTTGAGTATAAAATTGTCTAAAAATTCAGGAAAACATGCTGGCAGATTCAACACATATTATTTTCAACACAGTTTCAGATTTAGTTAAAAATTTGTATAAATTCGTAGAAAGTTCAAAAATTGTTTCCAAAAATTTCTGGATAAACTAGACATCATTATCAACAACTCTGTAGAAGAAATCATCTCGAAATTTTGAGTATAAAATTATCTAAAAATTTGGGTAACATGCTAGCAGATTCAAAACAGATTATTCTCAACACAGTTTCAGATTTAGTTAAAAATTTGTATAAATTCGTAGAAAGCTCGAAAATTGTTACCAAAATTCCTGGATGAACTAGAAATCATTATCAACAACTTTGTAGAAGAAATCATCTCGAAATTTTGAGTATAAAATTGTCTAAAAATTCAGGCAAACATGCTGGCAGATTCAACACAGATTATTTTCAACACAGTTTAGACAACGTATCATATGTATACAATCTGAAAATTTCAATTATGTAAAAAAAAATGAGAGGATTGAGAGGGTTTTCTTACTTAGTTGTAGGGTTGAAATGGAATAATGAAATGGAATATGCAACCTCAACCTCCTCCTCTTCTTCCACAAGAATTCCCTCTATTTTCTGGTTTATGCTTAGCCCAGAAAATATGAACTTTCTGTGCATGCTACTAGGTGCATTATATAGACTCTCTCTCTCCCTCTCTCTCTCTCTCCCTCTCTCTCACACATTCTTTTCATTAATAAAACCATTCCCTTTCTCCAAGTTCTAAGAATTAAGCTTTCTCTAATTTCTTTGCTCACTTTCTCCAAATTCTATGGCTTTCCCTGAATCCTAAGAAAGATAATGGTTTATGGTTCCCATATCACCATGCAAACTGCCACAAAATTCTTTTTTTTTTTTTTAACAATAATTATTGAACATCCATAATATTTTTATTCTTAATAAGGTCTTTGTTAGTGATAGAATTGGGTTAATTTAAAACTAAGTTTTTTGTACTATTATATATTTTAAGTAGATTCTGAATACAATTAATTAATTTATTTATTTATTTCCTTTTAAGAATAATTTAAATATGGGTTTTCACACTATTAGATTATCAACTTTTACCTTGTCAAAATCTACACCAAATGGAGCCTTACTCAAAATAAACACCAGACTTGCTGCATAATTTCATCTATGAGAAACAGAAATCAATGATCCTAAATTATCACAAGTCCAAAAAAAATTTCTTACAATTCAATGATTTGAACAGTTTATTTTTAAAATTCTTGTGTATTTACCTTGAAAAAATCAAACTTGTCTTCAAAAAATAAAAGAATAGCAAATATGATTTCCATTTTTTTGTAGACAAATCTAATAAAATTATGTAGTTACGATTATTGAATCGAGCTGATTTTTTTTCATAAAAAATCTTATACACAATGATCTAAATAATAAACAACTCGAATCACTGGAATGGGATCTGAAATGAGCCCCAAAAACCTAAAAACACCAAACTGAACTTCTCTCTAATGGAAGAGAAGCAAGATCCATTTTGGATTGAAGCCAGCCCTGGTTTTTTCTTCATCCTTTTTTTTTTTTTTTTTTTTTTTAAAATTTTTAATTTTGATTGGTGCCACAAAGCCGCAAACACATTATTGTTAGGGCACTTCTTTTTCTCCTAGACCATGAGCTAATGCTACAACAAAGAGTATTTGGACTGATCAAAGAAAAAAAATGTGGTGTCCCATTGATGTATATTGGTAAGAAATTATATTGCTGCAAATTGCTCAAAACTGGTGGTGGCCTGAGGTGTCAAAATCCTTGAATTTTGCACCAATGGCTCAACCATCACATTTAAATGATCTGTACAATACTATCTCTAGCAAAATAAAAATAAAAATAAAAATAATTTTTTTAAAAAATAGAAAAAATCATCTGTCAAACAACTAAATGACTGACCACTGAGCAGTTTGTCAATCTCAATAACCATGATTGGCCAAGAATTTTGCACCAATGGCTCAACCATCACATTAAAATGATCTGTACAATACTATCTCTAGCAAAATAAAAATAAAAATAAAAATCAATTTTTTTTTTTTAAATAGAAAAAATCATCTATCAAACAACTAAGTGACTGACCACTGAGCAGTCTGTCAATCTCAGTAACCATGATTGGCCAAGACTTTGATTTGTTTCTCGACTACTCAAAAAAGTTCCTTCAACTAAACTCTTTTGAAGATTGGAAACTTTGTAGCATACCTTGGATATATATGGAAGGGATATTCTGATGCCGCGAAAGCCAAAGGTCCTTAAAGTTCCAGTCCTGTCATAGCAATGAGACTTGCTCAAAGGCCAACGTTGAGAACCGCTTCTGCTGGAGTTTTGAGATCCACATATAGGTGTCACAAAATTGCTCTGAAAGGTCACAGGGCTGTTTCACCCATAATGCAGTAGTGAATGAGTTTGTCCATTATCACCATACATTTTCTTTTGTCTTGACACTGTCAAGACGAGCTTTGCGAACAGCAAGTTGGATCTTCCTCTCATGCTCCTTAAGCATTTCCTCAATGCTTCCACCTGAAGGAAGCAATGGACCCGAGTAGTGGATCCGATTCTTCTTTGGAGCATAAACCTAAGGTCAAACCAAACTAATAAGAACATTAACTAAAAAGGTTTTTGTAGAGACAATTTGAAGGTACAGTTTTATACACTAGCATCATCATAAACTCTTTGGACTATTTGACCTACAAAATAGGTTGTTGCATAATAAGTAGGGCTGCAAAATGAATGAAGCTACTCGAGCATGACTTGTGTTCAGCTTGTTAAAACTCATTTGAGATCGACTCGTTATGTAAGCCAGCCAATCTTGAACACATTTTAAAACTCGTTAAGTTTTCAAACTAAGCTTGAACAACCTATTATTAGGCTCAATAAGCATTTATGCACTATAAAAAAAACCAAGCTTCTCAAGCTCGATTCATGTTCAGCTCATTAAAAGTTTGTTTGAGATTAGCCTGTTATTTAAACAAGACAATCTTGAATACGTTTTGAAACCCGTTAAGTTTTTAAGCCAAGCTTGAACAACCTGCTACTTAATTTGACTTGGCTCGCTTGCAACCCTAATAATAAGTTTTGTCTCATTAACTATTCAAGTATGTATTACACGGTTTCATGGTTTCTCAATTCAACATGGTTTAGACTCATTACAGTTTCAATTATTTTCCTCGAGATAGACGGAAAACCATGGAACACCCAGAATAGAGCCATTTCTTTGAACTTTCTTAAATAAATAAAAAAAAGTGAAAGAGTTCAAGTGATCCTTTACCCTCATAGACTCGTTTCCAGGTGCTGGTTCATCCTTCGTACAAGACCTTGGCACGTCGAGCAAATGGTGGGACCATTCATGGTTTACAGAGGACCCTGCATCATCCAGCTGATTATACCTGCCATTGAGACGGTCCTCTGGCCAGTGTGGATTCCCACTTGTCTCTTTGCTCATATCAAACCTTGAACTGCCTTGAACTCCAACTGAATCGGAAAACAAGGAGAAATGAGCAAATCCCTCGGGCCTGAAAGATTTCTCAGTCCTCAACATTGGACTGTTCTTTGAAGAAGAAAATTGTCGTTGAGAACCCACGAGGGATTCACCTTCATTTACTGAAGATCCAAAAGCACTGGGTTGAATGAGTTGGCCAGAATGGAAGAGAACATCTTGTGGCATTCCTCTAGAAGGCTCCATAGGGAAGCCAGAACCACCAAAACCTTCACAATTGTATTGTTCACTGTTGCATTTAGTGTTTGACTGCCCTTGTCGCTTCAAAAAAAAAAGAAAAAGAAGAGAGAGAGAGAGAGAGAGAGAGAGAGAGAGAGAGAGAAGAAGAAGAAGAAGAAGAAGAAGAAGAAGTTACAACATAACTTGCTCATTCTACACATATAAATGCATAAAAAGCTAAGAAGCCCGGACATGTGACACTAAATGGACACATGGACACATAAATTTACAAAAAATGCTGGACACAACTTGCCGGATACACATGCAAAACATATAATTTTATATATTTATTATATAATATTTTTTTAATATTAAATAATCTCATCAAATTCATTAACTTTGGATATGCTATTCTGATGGGAAAAAAAACTTTAAAATGGGGCAGCGTGTCCTAACATATCCCAAGTGTCACCAGCGTGTTCGAAGTGTGTCTGTGTCCGACACTTGTATGTGACCTCCAGAGAGGAGTCCGTGCTTCATAGATAAAAAGTATAGATAGGACATGAAATACATATATGAACTCCTGCGACTCTGCATTAGCATCTGATGCCGGCATTGCCTTAGATTCTCTGGAGCCTTTTCTGTTAGAATCAAGTGCATGCCCTTCACCAGCAGCTACTCTTTGCCTGGCATAAAGAGGGACCAATATGTGTACTGTAAATAAAGTGTATAATATCCATTTTACAAGAAGGATATCAAGAGCATTCCAAACAAGAATTCTCCCTTTTCAGGAGAAGATATGGCATTCCCACAATTACATTTTCACGAGTATGCAAATTAAGCACATGCAACAGATCTATAAGAAAGGTTTCCGTTCTTTTCAACTTTCAAAATGGGCTGCAACCAAACTTGGAAAAGAGTGGGTACGGAAATGCTGTTGATATTTAGTTACACAAAAAGCAGTGACTGCATACCTTCTTGCTTGCTTGTCTCGAAGCTTGACATTTAACTCCTTGGTAGGTGGGTACTTGGGCAAACTTGATGGATCACAGGGAAGAGGGCTTGAGGTGAAGAACTGGGTGGCGGTGGCCGGTGGGGCGGGGGTGAGGGGAACAGAAATCAGCAAAAGCAAACCATATTCAAGAAGTGCAAATAACCCAAATCTGAATAAGTATCTAAAGAATATGAATGTAACAAAAACATTGAGCATAACGGTACTCCCATCCCCTATAATTCGAATACACGCCAGTTTTCAAGCCCTGTTGTTTTGTACAGAGCCATACAACCAACAGTCTTCCAATCAGTTCTAACAGTTTCTCAACTAATTTTCATAAGCAGGCAAACCGTTTTTGAAAGTTGGATGTAAAATTCCCAAATACAAACCAGTTTTAGAAAACATTAAGGGCATTTTTGGTAAAGGGATTGTAGATGGTGATGTTATTGTTTACAGCTTCCGAGTTTGTGGTTCTTGTGCAAAACTATAAATTAAAGACAAATATAAGTATGAACCCATGAGTATGACTAAAACTTGAAATACCTAAAGAAAATGCAACAGGGAAAAATATACCACCCAAAAACTGACTTTACCTCACTATGAAGTGCAGAAGAAGCCGATCCCCGGCCCTCAGGTTCAACTTGAAGGAGGACATCCAAAAGAGCTAAAGCTGAAGAAGGAAGGTCCTTGAATGTCTCGGCAACACACCGCTTGTATTGATGTTGAGGTTTAAAGATGGTTGCATGAGACAATTTTGTTTTTTCCCAATATTCATCAGATGGGGAGCCACAAAGTTTGAATATTCTATGCAGTTGTTCCACCTACAAATGATACAAGAAGAGCATCTCATTGACCAATCAAATCCAGCTCCCCAATCCAAATATTTTGTTGTACATACCATAGAAAATATTAAACAAAATCTCACGCAAAAATCTGAAAATTAAGACTCCCTGCAGTACAAGAATAGTAGCGTGCAAATTGCCACATTAAACCGATGTCTAACTTACATGATCAAATGACAAACTTTTAAAAGATGAGCCCAGATGGTCTATATATTTCCTTATGTTGTTTACTCTTATGTTTTTATCATAAAAAAGACTGCTCGTCTACGGAAGTATTAAAAAAATTTCAAGACTATACACATTTCCCATGTTCAGCTATTATGATCCAGCAATTAAACCTTTCAAACTGGGTAAGTACCTCTGTTCTTCCAGGCATGATTGGCTTCCGGGCATACAGTTCTGCAAGGACGCAACCAGCACTCCACAAATCAACAGCAACTCCATAATCTGTAGCACCAAGCAAAAGCTCAGGAGGTCTATACCACAAAGTTACTACACGGCTTGTTAGAGGTTGCTCTGGATTGGAGTGAAAAAAGGTCGCCAGCCCAAAATCACCAATCTTGAGATTTCCATTGTTGTCAATCAGAATATTTGAGCCCTTGATATCACGGTGCAGGACACCACGACTGTGGCAGTGCTCAAGTCCACAAAACAATTGTTGCATGTAACATTTGATCTGCAGGTCCATCACATGAAATCCCAATATGAGGATATTGGTGCAGAAATAGATGTTATAAGTTGACTTTCAAGGGTAATATGGAGTAGAAAAAGAAATGATTTGATGCTTTTGGAGAAGGTATGCATCATGAGGTAATGCATAACATAGACAGCATGCCTGAATATATGTAGAGACACCCTCCTATCTTCCAGATGAAAAGAAACCCGAAGATACTAGAAGAAATTCATTCTCCTGCACTTCATCGACATTATATTTTAATCTTAATGAATTACGTGTGCTCTGCCCACAACATGAGTCGACATTTTTCTAAATCCTTTTTGAGAACCAAGGCATTGGACAAAACAATACCTTAATTAAATAGCAACTGTTTGATGGTTAATATTAAAGATGGCTACAGGCAATAATTAGACCCTTAACAGTGGCTACCCTTTGGAACTAATATGAAAGAACTTCTGAAACCACCACATGGACAACATAGAATTTAAAAGAACATTAACACGGAAAAACGAAACTCTCCAGTACACGTCTTTCATATATACCTAACTAGTACTCTTCTCTCCAAAACTCTCCACATTATCTCTCTAGAAACCCAATCATGTGTTTTTTTTGTTAAGTGAATAAACACCTTATGGAGGTCTATATTTTTCATTAGTCGACTAAGTAGACAAATAGCTCCGTAACAGAAAATTTTCTGTATTTCCCGTCACATCACTGGCAGATCCTTTACTAATGGGCACCCCAGACGCAAGGGAAGAGCACATACCTGTGGTTCAGAAAACTTGATTGTGGGTGATGCTATAAGTCCAGCAAGATCATGCTCCATATATTCAAATACAAGGCATAAATTGCCTGACACCTTCGAAATGACTAGACCCTCAAGCTTCATAACATTTGGGTGATTAAGTTGACGCAGAATAAGAATTTCCCTTGCCATAAAACGGACACTTTCTGGGTCCATGTTAACAAAACGGACCTTCTTTAATGCAACAATTTTGCCAGTCTCAAAATCACGGGCTCTGTACACACTGCTGTAAGTCCCTTGTCCAATCTGCATCATTGGCACAGTTGAAATTAACAACAGAAATTTAAGAACAAGAAATAATAAGCTAAAATGACATTGCTTGGTATATTTGAATTGTGAACAAGTAGAAGTTTAGCAATTTTGCAAAGTGGGCTTTTCAATTTGAAACTTTTTCCCTATTTCTCACTTGTTAAGTATTTCAAAAACATACAATAAATTTATCAGCAACAAAACAAAACATACAATAACTGCAGTTGACCTTGTAAAAACTAAGAGTTCTGGAAGATGTAAAAAACGTGTTGGTTAATAGTACTAAGTACTAACTACTAAATATGAAGTTTTCTACTTGATTAATAGTGAAAGCACCTGCTAACAAGCATGTATTTTCAGCATAGATATAGGTCATGGATAAGTATTTCCAACCTTTTTCACAGAAAGAACTATGTATCGCATCTAAACGAAGCTACATACAAGTTCCCAATTTCTTTCTTTCCTTTTTTTTATATTTTTTATTACGAATAAATTAATGATACCAATAATTTAAGTTACCATGTACATATGATTTATAAATATGTTTTCCTATTGTAATAACTAATATCAGAAAAAGGGTTTGAAAAAAAAAAACTATTAATTATTAGCTAAGAAATATAAAATTCACCACGTGCGAAGTTGGTTTCTCAAAAAAATAATGAAGAAGTAATTCATAAAGTTTAATTTGTAAAAATATTAAATTATTGGACTGTATTGTAGTTGTTCCTGTTTGCCAAGGCCATGCAGTCCTTAATTGTTTTACAAAAGATTCAATATACTCATAGAAGGCTACATGTGTTCTCAACAGAAGTCGAATTGGGTAAAAAAAAACATTTACACATCACTTCATGGAGATGAACCCATGCTTTCAAATAACAATGCGTTTGAACCAAAATCAACAAACCTTATTATTCTATTTGAGTGTGCATGTCCAGTAAGTAGGACTAGTTATTCACCACAAACCGAAGTGGACTTTTGAAAATTTAGTAAGAAATTCCTGGTATGGCCTTAGTATTTAGTCAAAAGGGAAAGCGCTAGGTTTTGGGTATGTCCGCCAAAAGGGAAAAGACTAGGATTGGGGTATAAGTGTCTTGGGTTCTCTACACTTGCAAGACAGTTTTCATAGGTGACATGATTGCAGATATAGAATACCAAACCATTCAAAACACTTTACTAGTGGTTCCCCAAACATGTGTACACTCACAATTATTTATTTATTCTTTTATGAGTAAGGAAATGACATCTAATAGCTTGTTTTGTTATTCCACAAAACACACCTTTCATCAGAAGCCTAAAGATTTAATTATGCAAATAACAAAGAAAATTACATGAGTTAAAAAATATTCATGGTATTGGTTTCTATAAATATCATTTTTACATTTGTCCAGCAAATGCAATACCTTGTGACCAAAAAATCAGTTTAAACAAAAAAAAGTGTAAAAAGCATCAAAGATTGACTGGGATATATTTCACACAACTAAAAATGTACACTACAGTGAAACTTGAGTAAAAAAAATAGAAGTGTTTTTTAACTGATTCTAGACCTGAATACACAACCTTAAACCAACAAAAAATAAACCAGAATAAATAAGACTTGAATACTGAACACCAACAAAGTAAATGTGAAACCCATGAATTATTTGGAGGTGTGGCAAAGAAATTCCATCATTGTGGAAGTAGAGAAGGAAAACGAAATGGCAAGTGTAATAATGAATATGAAAAAAAGGATAATATTTCCTACCAATAGAAAAGGAGACAATTAAGAACATCAAAACTACTGTGCACCAACATATGTGAATATGACAAAGCAAGCAATGTATGCAGGTAAATTCAGGAGATAGAGTGGAAAGATTTGAGCTTAACCTTGTCCAATTTCTCAAATGAGTCAGCCTTTCGAGGTACCCACCCTTTGATAGCTTCCCCTGCTACTGCAGTCAACCAAGATGGCCATCCAGTTGCATCTTGTGCTCCAGCAATGGCACTAGGCCCACTACTAATGCTAAAAACACTAGACATCTGGGGTTGTCCATTGCTCATACCAACATTTGGTGTCGCACATCTTTTACTATGGAACTTTGCAGGCTTCACAACATCCATACCCTTCTTCCCCTCATTCCAAGCAGGTGGGGTGGAGCCCGCATTCTCATCATCAGTGGGTCCTGTCGATATAAGCCCCGAGTTTGCATCATTACCACCATTATCAACCTCAACTGTAACTTCATCTCTTCTTGAGGATGCAGCAAGCCGCTTTGAAGAATTTTTGGATTCTTTATCCCTCACATGGTTCTCACCACTCTCACTTGCAGAAATTCCCTTTGAGCAAATGCAACCCATGGTGATCCAACTTTACAGTCTTCTGTTCCTATATAGAAAAATGTACAATCGTTTTCTATTTCTAAAACAAAACAGAGTCTAGTTGACTGCAACTCATGCAGTATTAAGCTTGTGATTTTATCAACATTCCCATCAAACACCCATATACTCAGACTAATGAAGTGCATTTACTATTTTTTTTTTTTCAACGTAACCATCAATCCTAAATGGTGTCCAACCTGCATTTTAGATGCCTGAATCCAAAATGGCATTTCTCAAATTGGTGATTGTTGGAGTTATGACCCAAGTCTTGATCACTCAAATTTCTTCTCAAATCAACGAACTCAAGCCTCACTTTCAAAATGCACCAATAAAAAACAATAAAGATTGAAATTCAAACCACATAAACAAAACCCAATTCCACATAAAGAAATCCCAATAATGTGCTCATGAAACACGAATCCACAAGCAACTTCTAATCAGTGTACCATCCAACATGCATTTTAAATGTGTGGTTCCTCTGTAACAAATGCCATTTCTCAAATTAGTGATTGTTAAATTTGATAACCCAAGTCTTGATCACTCGAATTTGTTCTGGAATCAACGAATTCAAGCCTCACTTTCTAAATGCACCAATAAAAAACAAAAAAGATTGAAATTCAAACCACATAAACAAAACCCAATTCTGCATAAACAAATCCCAATAATGTGTTCATGAGACACGAATCCACAACCAACCGAGATCGAGGTTAACCAAAATAAAAAAAAGCACATTGATAGAAAATCGAGAATATAGCCTATAACCAACTGAATTCAGAGAGAAAATGCGAGAATTTTCTACACACAATTGGTTAAAGCCATTGATTGCATTGGAATCCAACGATGGATAATGGACGAGCGAAAGATAAAGTATAACAGAATTTCAAAAAAATCGAAATGAGGGGTTTGAAAAACAAACCTATCCAGAAAGAGAAAGCATAGATAGAGAGATTGTCGGATCTGAGTAGTCCTGAAAATGCGAGAGACCGGTTGATTTTTGGTGATGACGGAGTCAGAAAACAGAGGTTTTACTGTTTTAGAGAGAGAGAGAGAGAGAGAGAGAGAGAGCACAGAGACACGGCAGTCTTGTGACGTGAGGAAGAAGGAAGGAATGGTGGCATGCAGTTAGTGGGTCGGGTCGTAATTGGATCCATTTCGTGGATCAGCCGGATCGGGTCGATGAGAGATACTTGGGGGAATGTTTGACAATTCGCTTAAAAAAATAAAAAAATAATAATTAAAAAAATTAACACAATATTTTTATTTTTTACACATGTTTTTATAAAAAATCAATAAAATATTTTTTAAAAAAAAACAAATTTCTAAAGGGTAAATTACATTTACCTCCCCTGACGTGTCTGACAAATGCAGGAACCTCCCCTGTGATTTGAATAATTACAATAACCTCCCCTACTTTATCTGACAATATCAAGATTTCCCCTGCTGTCAAAAATCAGTAAACGGTGTTACTTTTTCCTTAAGAAATTACCTTATTGCCCTTCCCTTGAAAATATTAAAAAATGTTTTTGGGTTGGAGGATAGGTTTGGAGTGTTTGGAACAGTAGTTTTGGATTTATTTTTTATTTTAAAGATATAATTTTTATTTAAATATTTTATTTTATTTTGTAAATATTTTAATTTTTTAATTTTAATACTTTAAACTCAAAACACAATTTCACACTCAAATCGTAACCAAACACATAACTCAAAACTCAATTCAAAAATTATTTTCAAACCTCATAACCAAACACATAACTCGACACCCCACACTACTTTTAAAACTCTACATTCAAATCGTAACCAAACACATAACAAAAAATTAAAATATTTAAAAATATATTTATAAAATAAAATAAAATAGTTAAAATAAACTATATATTTAAAATAAAAATAAAAATTTTAAAATTTTTTCATATTTAAAAAATATATTTAAAATATTAAAAAAATACAACACATAGATGTATGAAATATAATGCACATTAAAATAAATAAATAAATATTTAAAACATAAAATATTTACCCTAAAAAAATAAATTCAAGAAATTATTTCTAATTGAATTGTGATTCTATGAGTTTTGAAAAGATTTTTGAAAATTTCTAATTGGAATTGTGTAATTGGTTAACACTCTATGAGTTTTGAAATTTTTTTTGAAAATTTCTAATTGGAATTGTGATTCTAAAAGAGAACCAAACATGTTTCTAAAAAAATCTTTTTTCGGAACATGTTTTTACTCAAAACTCAATTCAAAAATTATTTTCAAAACTTATAACCAAACACAAACTTAAAACTCAATTCAAAACTTTTTTCAAAACTCAAAACTCTTTCCAAAACTCAAAACTAAACTTTTTCAAAAACTCTATTTTAAAAGAAAAAAAATTTCAAAAAAAGTTTATTTTATTTTTTAAAATTATTTTTAGAATCATAATTTGAGTGTGGAGTTGTATTTTGAGTTATGAATTTTGAAAAGAAAAAATTTGTTTGGTTATAAATTTTGAAATTTTTGAAATTTATTTTTTTAGGGTAAATATTTTATATTTTAAATATTTATTTATTTATTTTAATGTGTATTATATTTCATACATCTATGAGTTGTATTTTTTTTTAATATTTTAAATATTAAAAAAATTTAAAATTTTTATTTTTATTTTAAATATATAGTTTTTATTTTAAATATTTTATTTTATTTTATAAATATATTTTTAAATATTTTATTTTTTTCTTATGCGTTTGGTTACGATTTGAATGTAAAGTTTTGAAAGTAATGTGGAGTGTTAAGTTATGTGTTTGGTTATGAGGGTTGAAAATAATTTTTGAATTAAGTTTTGAGTTATGTGTTTGGTTACGATTTGAGTGTGAAATTGTGTTTTGAGTTTAAAATATTAAAATTAAAAAATTAAAACATTTACAAAATAAAATAAAATATTTAAATAAAAATTATATATTTAAAATAAAAAATTAATTTTTTTAAAACATTTTTTAATATTTTAAAAAAATAAATCCAAAAATACTGTTCCAAACACTCTAAACCTATCCTCCAATCCAAAAACATTTTTTAATATTTTTAAAGGAAAGGGCAATAAAGTAATTTCAAAAGGAAAAAGTAACACCGTTTAGTGATTTTTAACAGCATGGGAGAATCTTGATATTGTCAGGTAAAGTAGGGGAGGTTATTGTAATTATTCAAATCACAGGAAAGGTCCTTGTATTTGTCAGAAACCTCAGGGGATTTAAATATAATTTACCCATTTCTAAATGAATCTTAAGTGCTCTTTTTTTTCTTTTTTTTTATCAACTCCTTCTTTAATTATTAAAATTACATTTATACATGTATATCTATTATTAAGAGGGTTCTTTTTTTCTTTTCTTTTTCTTCTTTTCTACCTCTATATATATATATATTTGTTACTTCTCCTGTAAATTGGCCTACACCGAACAAATATAGATTTTGTTAGACCATCTTTCATGGTTCATCATATTCATCATTAAATTTGAATTTGGTGAAAAATGATAGCTTTTTTATCTTCAATGGTTTCATCAAAACGATATCAAATTGAAAATGACTCAAAATTTTCACCAAACTGAGGATGTTGTGGGCCTTTCACCAAAACATTGTTAATTAAAGTTGTATTTTCACTACCAGATGACCACCTTTCGCAAAAATTTGTACATATTTTACATTAGGAGGTCGATCACCCGATCGACCCCCTAGATGGCCTCTTAAGCTTGAGAATGAAATCTTGTTCAACTACAAAATTGACACAATAAGATGGGTGAACCTCTGTTTTCTCAGTTGATTGTTGTGCATCTTCAAGTGTTGGCGAAGCCAATTTTTCAATTGACAATTCCGCACTTAGTGGTTGTGCTTGGACCTCATCACCAGCTTTGCCATTAAAATCCATTAAATGGGCTTGACTACTCTCAGGTACTTCAATTTTTTTTTTACTTTTTTTCTTCCTACATTGCTGGATTCCAAATTTGTTGTCTTAATCTGGTTTGAATCCTCAGTTACTGGATTTTCAAGGTAGTCAAATATAGGGTTTCTATTTGATCTGGTTAAAGATCAGTGAGAATTGAGAAGAACAGAATAATAGATGGGTCTTTCAATGCATCTTTCACTATGGAAGCCAATTTCTCACTATGCTGCTCTGATCATGGACAGGAAGACCAGAAAAAGAGATGGGTCTAACTATTCAATAGAAGAAATCAAGAGAAACCCATCATTTTTATGAGGAAATTGCAAAAGCACAAGCTTAGGGAAGCTCTTGAAGGGAAACAAAATCGAAACAAAAATGGAGGGAGGGGAAAAAAAATTCAGTGGCATAACCGGTCGTCCGGTCAGTCATCCCATCGGACGTCCCCAGGCATTTGATGCAAGCAATAGTATTCATCGTTGGAATAACTTGTATCCAATTGAAGAAAGAGCATTTTTTTTTCCCCATTAGATTTGATGAAAAAAATAATTCACCGTTAAAGATGCTCTTTAAGCACAAAATTAGGTCATGTCTTGTTGTACTGAATTGGATTTAATTGTTTTAAGATAATCACATCACGTCAAATCGTATAAAGGATTCATTGACAAGTTGATAAAAAATTAATTTTTTGAATTTTCATTTTTTTTGAATTGCATCACATATCTACTTTTTCATATTAAAAAAGTCAAAAAATTACTTAAAAAACAAAAAATAAATAAATTAATTTTTTACTTATCTTTTCAAAACACCACTAAAGGGTTGTTTGGGATGACCCAAATAAGTATACTTTTTGTCTTTTTATGAAAAGATGTACAGAAAAATAGAGAGGTGATGTGATGAAAAAACGACAAAAAAATAAAAAGATAGATTGTTTTAAAATTGCCAAACTTGACCTAAATACAAACAGGGGTAAGTTTTGAAACATAACTAATTTAGCTGAGGTTAGAGTGGATTGGGATAGCAATTGGGCGTCGGATAAGTTCCAAGGCATCATCTAATTGTACTTACACTGGGATAGTTAGGTCAGGTTAAATTGGGTAGATGCTCAACTTGAATATGAAATTATAAAGATAAATAACGAAATGGAGAAGGTAGGTCATCGTTGATTTGAAAAGTGAACATGTGAAGTAATTAACTCACGTGGCCGAAGTATGACTTGGAGTAAAAACAGTTAAGAAACTTTGATAAATGAAGAAAGATGCCTTCTAAAAGAATATTTTGTTCTTTTTACAGTCAACTAGGCACTCTAAAAATTATATATGAGTTCGTTTAGGGAGTCAGTTAGTTTTTTGGTTTTTTAATTTTTTAATTATTTTAATTTGAGATTAAAATTTTTTATTTGTGATAGGTTTTTTGATTTTTTGTGAGAGAAATAATGTAATGATTATAAGTTGGATGTAATATTTTGTCTTATTAAGCTAAAAAATCTATTTAATCTTTTTGTGACTAAGGGGTGTTTTGAGAAGTTGGTAAAAAGTTGACTTTTGACTTTTTAACAAGCTTTTTAGCTTTTTTAAAAAGTGATTTGAAAAGTTAGTAAAAAGTTGACTTTTGATTTTTTTGTTTAATATTTGTTTATGATGTCATATTATATTAAAATGACCACAATACCCTTATCCAACTTAAGAAATTTATTTTTTGACCCTTTTTGGATCATTTAGTTGCTTGTTGGACCGAAAGGGTAGTATTGTAATTTCACACTTGGCGTCTTGCATCCTTCCCAAATACCCATCCAGCTTTTTGTAGCTTCCTCAAGCTGCGTGCTGCAAAAACGCAACTTTTATTTATGTTGCCAAAACACCACTAAAATAGTTTCAAACCCAACTCAATCCAGGTTACCAAACAAAGGCATAGTCGGTTCGATTTAATTTTTTAGAAATTGAATTTTTTTCATTATTTTATTTTATTTTTAGTGATTATTTTAAAAACTTTAAGTAATTTTTTTATTTAAAATTTACCTTACTTAGATATATTTAAAAAGTAAAATATTTGTAAAAAATCAATAAATATTCAAAAATATGAAAACATCTTGAATTCTTGTATTTTTTTATATTTTTGATATTTAGTAAATTTTTACAAATATTATACTTTTTAAGTATATTTATGTTAAGTGTATCTAAAAATTTTTAAAAAAAATTAATAAAAATAAAAAAAAATTTAATTTTTAAAAAAATAAATTCTGAAAATAACAACCAAACTAGTTACTCTTTGAACCTTTTTTATTTTTTTTTATTTTTAAAACTTAAGTATCAAAAGGGATTTCTAACCACCAGATTGACTGGACTTTGCTGGGTGGGGACTCCCAGTGGGGGAGACCCCCAGTGACCCCCTAGTGCCACATGGAACTTTGTCATTGACTGAAAGCAAAAAAAAAAAAAAATTTAGACCAATCACAAGAGACCCAGCACCCCACTCTTATGCATTTTCCAGATTGACTTGATCAAAAAAAAAAAAAAACCACCAGATTGACTTAACTCATCGTGCGTTATTTTTAAATTTCACCTTTATTCGAAGATTGACACTAGACTCTAGGTCGCTGTCATTTTATGAAAATTGCTCTCACGCATCTCGTTATTGGCCATTTCACATTTAAAAAATAAATTAATTAATTCAATCTGATAAATTTTAATTAAACTATAATTAAGACATCGTTTGGAAATATATTAATTTAGTAATTTTTTGACCTTTTATAAAAAGATATAGAGAAAAGTAAAAAAAAATGATGTAAACTTTTTGACTTTTTAATTAAAATATATAGTTGACAAACGAAACTTAAATTTAAAATTATGTTGTAAAAATGCTTTTATTGTGGTTTTTAATTTATTTTTTGAATTAAAAAAATATAAAAATTAATTTAGTAAAAAAAATAATAAATCAAAAAAATTTATAATTTTTATACAATTTTAAAATTTTTAATGGAAAAAAAATTAAAATTAAAATTATATATTTAATATTTATTTTTATCAAACCTATATATGAAAAAATTAAAAAAAAAAACTAAAATTGAAACCAAACAGAGCCCAACTGATATATTTGGGCCGGAGTTGCGGCCACGTGACATGAGAGCCCATTTGCTTTATTTGCCCTAACCACTATAAAGACTTTTGAGATATACAGCAGAGCAGTCTCTCTGTTTCTTCTTCTCTTCATTGTCTCACTTGTTGCGTCCAATCGGCGGCCTCTCTTTCTGTCGACCCTGCATCGGTTTGTTGCTCTCTCTCTCTCTCTCTCTCTCTCTCTCTCTCTCTCTCTCTCTATATATATATATATATATGTATGTATGTATGTATGTATATGTGAAATGTGAGTTTTTTGTGTTGGATTTTTGGTATACCTAAATATCTGTACTACGTTGTTTATCAGTAATGGAGGCGGCTGTTGTAACTCAAACGAATGTTGGTGCTGCTGCTAATCAGGACAAGGACCAATCACATTCCGATGTCAAGCTCTTCAACAGATGGGTCTTTGACGACATTCAGGTATTCATCTCTCTCTCTCTCTCTCTATATATATATGTATATATGTGTGTGTGTGTGTGTGTGTGTGTGTGCGCGCGCGCGCGTTTGTAGATTGTGTATGTTAAGTATTACAATTGTGGTGCTCCTAATGCTTAAATTGATGATGCTTTGGAATCTCCTATTTGGGCAATTTTTAGTTTTCTTATCTGACAATTGACACAATGTTTCATACTTTGAGGTAATTTGGGGTTTAAAAAAAAAATGTAATTGGTGTTTCAGCTTCCTTATTTATTTATTTATTGGGTTAATTACAAAAAAAACCCCCAAGGTTTCATGCATTTTTACTTTAGACTTCAGTATTTCAATTTTGAGAAATTAAATCGTGGAGTTCCATCATGTTTCAATTTGCTCCATCCGGCCATCTCCGGCCATCTGTATAAGGTAATGAAGGGGCTTGAAAGTGAAAAATATGTGAAACCTTGGGTTTGTGTAATTAACCATTTTTTAATAATTAAAATCACTAAAAACCAAAAAAGGTTAATTACAAAATAAACCCTAAGTTTTCACGTGTTTTTCACTTTAAACCCTGTATTTTTTACTCTAAGCTATCTCCATTACCTTACACAGACCGAGATGGCCGGAGGGGGTAAATTGAAGTACTGATGGAGCTCTAGGTTTAATATGTCGAAATTAAAATGCTGGGGTTTAAAGTAAAAAATGCGTGAAACCTTGGTTTTTTTTTTTTTTTTTTTGTAATTAACCCTTATTTATGTATTTTGATATTCGTTCAAATTTTTGGATCTCTTTATTCATTTCCAATTTGGAGAACCCTTCTGATTATCTTTGATTTATAATTTATTTAAAAAGACCAAATATAGATATGGCTTTAATGCTGAAGTCATCAAAATGTAGGAAAAAATGCAGAGATTCCTCTACAAGTGGAGATGTATAGTCAAGAAATGCAACACCCATACTATTTATGAAATTTATGTTTTTGATTGGTACCACTAACTAAAATTCCTCAAGTTGACATTTGTGTAAAATGCATTGGTTTGCTTCTGTTATGAGGAAATTTTGTATTATATTGTTGAATGGACCTGAGTAGATCCATTATAAATTAACATTAACTTTTCAATCAATTATTTTAGGAAAATGCTATAATAAGGCCCAAATTTTTTACCAAATAAATGACCGAATGTCTCACATGGATATGGGATTCATTTGGTAGAAAATTTGGTATCCCTAACATTACCCATTATTTATGTCAGCCCTGCTATCATTATATAAAAATATTTCCGTAGCCTTTGATAGCCCTCTGCCTTTGTAAACAATATACTCCCATTTTCTCCTTTGCAAATTTCAAATTATCTTGGAGTTCAATATAGTTTTGATTAAATTTATTATTTGTCTATTTGATTATAAATTATTGTTTAATACATGTGGTATTGACTTTTTATGAATTTGAATTGAATTTTATGTTGGGTAGTGATTGGTATCTATGCCGGGTTATTGTTGTTACTCAGTACACGATTAATGTGTATTGTCTACCTTCAGGAAGCTGAAGGAGTCCGTCATTTTGTTTTGGTGCATTAAATATCAATTAATGTATTCTTTTTTTTTTCCTCTTACTTTTTATCAATTGAAGCTTATTTTTCTACACTTGTTTTTAAAATATTCAGAATTTAGTATGGCCGCTCATGTTTTGTGCATGTGATTGTAGTGTTATTATAAATGCTGTCTAGTCGTATGTTATTGTGCTATGCGGAAAATTTTAAAAGTTGTGATATCCAATCATCTCCTTGAAACTTTTAGGTTTGTCGTATTTCTATTTATAATAGTTTAAAGCTGGCATTGTCAATGTATTTATTATTTGATCATTTGTTATGTTGTTTTGTACAGATCAGTGACATGTCTGTAACGGATTACATTGCTGTGAATCCTGTAAAGCACGCAACTTATGTGCCTCACACAGCTGGAAGGTACTCAGTCAAGCGGTTTAGGAAAGCCCAGTGCCCAATTGTGGAGAGGCTGACCAACTCTTTGATGATGCATGGGCGAAACAATGGTAAGAAGCTTATGGCGGTCCGCATTGTTAAGCATGCAATGGAAATTATCCATCTGCTGACTGATCTAAATCCCATTCAAATCATCGTTGATGCTGTTATCAACAGGTAAACCTGTATGCCCGCTCTCTTCTTCCTTTATTGTTTTATTGTTAAGCATGTGACAGAAACTATTCGTCTGTTGACCGGTCGAAATCCCATTCAGGTCATTGTTGATGCTGTAATAAACAGTAAAGGCAACTCACTCTACTCACCATTTTGTATTGGCAGGGTAGTGATACCAACCCCTGACCTATATGACACCACCTCATTGTCAATGTTGGGATGCAGGATAATGGGGATGGTACAACTCTAGTCCAGTCCAGTTTCATCCCATTATCCATTTACAATTGCTGCATTTGTGGGACTGGAGCAATGAAATGGACTAAGGTCCTGTTTGGTAGGGCTTATTTCTAGCTTATTTCAACTTTTAGCTTAATTTAAGCTATTTTGATGTGTTTGGTTCAATTTAACAATACAGCTTATAGTTTTTTGTAAGTTAAAAATCAACTTATTTTTTGAGTGGGGAAGGAGAAGCTTAATTTATAAGTCAAAAATCAGTTTATGTTCACAGTCATAAGCTATAAGCTGTTAAGTTATAAGCTACAATCACTTTTCCACAGCTCTACCAAACGGGGCCTAATTGTCATACATTGAAAACCTAAAATCTTTTTGTTTTGTTTTGTTTTTTGTTTTTCTTGTTTTCTTACATAAAGTGTCAAGTCCGTGTTTGAAGTGTATTTTATAAAAAATAATTTTATTCGTAAATTATGTGATAAGCAAATGAAATGTTAGATTGCACCAATCATGGAATGTCCAATCCAAATGTCATCGAAACATTGGATTAGGATCCATTGACATTTTGCTTCATTCTCATCTCCAAGTTATAGTAAATGTATCCATGGAAACATATATAGAACTGACTTGACGAGTGGTTCTTATTGCCTGATGCATGTAATTCCCCACGGCCTTACAATTTATTTTATCATTTTTTTTCCTGTCAATAGTGGACCAAGGGAAGATGCAACCAGAATTGGTTCTGCCGGTGTTGTGAGGCGTCAAGCTGTTGATATATCTCCACTGCGCCGTGTTAATCAGGCAATTTATCTTCTGACAACTGGTGCTCGTGAAAGTGCTTTCAGGAACATAAAGACAATAGCTGAATGCCTAGCTGATGAATTAATCAATGCTGCCAAAGGGTCTTCCAACAGGTAGAAAACAGTAGTATCTTTGATTATTTTTTTGAAGCACATTGTTGATTTATTTTCCAGTGCATTTGGGATGAAAACAATAATTTCCTTGCTCATTTTGAGAAATAATTATTTATTTGTTTAGTTTTGGTTGTGGGGTGGGGGAAGAGTATGGTTAATCTATTCTTAAGTTTCCTCTTTTATACTCTTCCCTTGGTGGGTTAGGCAAATACTATACAATCAGAAATTTCGTACAGAATCTACTTTCAGAATGATCTGGCAGAGGTGAACTAGTAAATAATGTTCATAATGATGGGTTTTACTTTTTTGAATGAGATGACCACAATAAATCACATCATTATGTAGGGAGGCTCTATTTACACACCACCTTTCTTCTCAAGGCACACCATTAATTAATTTATTTTTTATTACAATTTTAACCTTAGCTGAAATGACTACAATGGACAAGTTATGATACACACCATTTCTATAATTACCATAAAGGACCGGACAAACTACTCTTGCTCAAAAGAAATGAACCCGACAAACTACTCCTGTTCGACAGAAATGAACCGGACAAACTACTCTTGTTCGAAAGTCAAGTGTCGAACTCCATATTGTTCGACAGAAATTGACTGAACATATGTTTGGGGTTCGAAATTCCAGTGCGAACAGTTTGAAAACTCGATCATGCGAATACAAATTTCATGGAAATGGAAAAAACTACCTAAGACCCTAAAATCTGAGCCAAATGAGAACTCACCTACTGTATCTCCAATGTTAGTTATTTCCAACTGTGTTGTTCAGCAAATGGGTCTTCACCGTTTGAACAGAGAATGTGGAGGGGGGAGATGGAATATCGTGGGTGGGTGAGGTGTGTGAATGAGGGTAGAGATGGAAGATTGTGGGTATATTTTGGGTGGGGTGTGTGAGTGAGTGAGGGTAAAGGTAGAAGGTTGTGGTGTGTATTGAGCAAAATATTAATTTATTAAATTATTATAGGTGTGCCTTGAGTAATGGTTTGCTTTGAGATAAAATGTGGTGTGTGAATTGAGGCACCCCATTATGTATGATGATTCTGTACAAACTTTCTGTTTCTCATGCACTATTCGGTGGCTTAAAAGGAATTTTTAGTTGGGGTTTGTATTTATATTTTGTGCAACACCCACATGTTTATATTTTTTTCCCCTTTTTTTCAAATTTTATTTCAGTGCTCATAGTGTTGATTTTTTTGTTATTTATACATATAAATTTATTGATAATAATGCTACTTTCCATGTTTCAGTTATGCTATCAAGAAGAAGGATGAAATTGAAAGGGTCGCAAAAGCCAACCGTTGAGTTCTAGAGGAAATCTTGCAGCAATGGAGTTTTACATTTGACAGTGCCTTCTACAAATTTTATTGGTTAGCTTTTTCATTTTTGAGTCGGCGAATATTGTGAAGAATAGTTTGAGGTTATTATTTAGATTATTATCTATTTTGATGCTATCTTTTGTTTTCTAAAACTTGTTTCCATCAGTGTTGTGCGACTCTGAGGGACGCTCTTTAGATTACTGTTCCAGTTAATATGCATCATATTTTTTTTAGTTTTTGCTGAGTTAAATCGAACGGCAAGTTTTTTAAGCTAACAAATTTCAAAGTGTGATAGAACTTGACTTGTTTACTTTTTGATAAGATTTCAAATGAGCTTTCATATTGTTCACAAGCTGAGTTGGAATGGTATTAAAAGTTGAGTAGCTTGATTTATTTTATTATTATGATTAAATAATAATAAAAATTAAAATATTTTGTAGTCCTAGAAATAATCAAGTTAAAATGTCATGAATCCATCTTTATTAATTTATAATTTATTCTGTAGGCCTCGTTTGGGGAGTGGCTATTTTAACTAAAAAGCTAAAAAGTTATTAAAAGTTATCACATCACCTCTCTATTTTTCTGTACATTTTTTATAAAAAATTAAAAAGTTACTAAAATAGCATATTTTTAAACGAGGCTATTAAATTGATGAAATATGTGGTTTATGAGTAAAATAAATTGGAACAAATAATTTTTTATCCTGAGAAAATTTTAGGTTCACAAGGTAAAATTAGTAGTGTTGTTGATAATCAAGTTGAGTTAGATCTTGACTTTGACCCATAAACTTGACAGTGACATTACCCTATTAACAAAATCTTCAATTCAATTCCATTAATCTCCATAAATTCTAATTTATAACCTTTTAAAAAAAATGTAACATATATATTTTTAGTTATATTATTTTTTTTAGTTATAATTAATTTTCTTCTCTAATTATAATATTATTGTAGTTATGACTCATGAATTTTTTAATTATGTTATGTTTAGTTACAATTTTTTTTTAAAGTTATAATTCAAAAAATTAAAATTATATTATTATTATTTTTTTTTAATTATAAGGTGCATATGTTGCACACCCTTTGAAGAACGTGCACCATAGTGTTTTCCTATATATATATATTGATTGTTAGGTTTGTAAATTTATCACATGTTTGTGGTAATATATTGTAAACTTTATTAGATAAAGGTATTTTGAGAAATTGGTTAAAAGTTTTTTTTTTGACGTTTTGTGTAAAAAAATTATTTTTTTGTAACTTTTTCGTGATTTTTTTGTGTAAAAAAATTAAAAAACCAAAAAAATGTTTTTGGCTCGTTCTCAAACACAGCATAATAATTAAATATGTGGTTTGATATTCCAACATATCAGATTTGTAAATTTTAAAATACAAATTTTATTTGTGTTGTTGCGTTGGCTTGTAGCCTTGTGAAAATATTATTACGTTCAAAAAGTCTGATTCTTTTAAATAAATAAGTTATAAATTATTTTTTCATTTGTATATTGAAAAATCAAAAAATCAATATTTTTCTAAAATAAGTCAAAAATTAAATTAAAAAAGAAGAAGTTTATTTTAATTAAAGAAAAAAAAACTTACTTGAAAGTTAAAAAGCTAAGAATGTTACCTAAAAAAATGATTATTTTGCCAAACCAAAAAGAGAAAAGGAGAAAAAAAAACATAACTTATGCTATTCTTAATTTATTTATTCTTAATTTATTTATTGATCTATAAATTGATCATGGTCTTCAGCCAAAAAGGCTATATTTACCCATATCAACCAAAAAAGTAGGGATTTCTCAACATATCATTTCAATTAAAAAATAAAATAAAATAATGAGTTTCTATCAATCCCCATCTAGTAAAAGTAAAACAACAATAATTTAATACTCACAATTTTTGAATATATGCATAATTAAATATAAAATAAATATTTCAATATAAATAATTTGATAATTTATTTTCTATCCATATTATTACCAGTATGGTTGATGGTACACGTATAAAGTGTTATAAAAATTTAAATCTTGTAAAGCTAGCGTAATTATGTTAAATATGTAAAATTTATAATAATTTTCTAAACTCTAAGGATGTTATTATAATTTATCCAATTAAAAATGACATTTGATTGAAGAAGTACGACACATTGTCTTCTTCCTTGCTTTGCATCATTATCATTAGTTTAAGAAAAATCTTATTGTGGTTTATGTATTTTTAATTTCATTAATTTAGATCTTAATTATAATTAGGTTTAAGGACTCGTTTGAGAATTGATTATTTTAATTAATTTTTTAACTTTTACAAAAAGATGTGTAGAAAAATAAAAAGAAAGATGTGACAAATTGTAGTGGTTTTTGATTTTTTGACTATTTTAGCAACTTTTCAAACAAAACTTTAATTTGATTTCTTCATCTGTTACAGTTAGCAGTCTGAATGAAAAAAAATAACACATACTAAACTAAAATGATCAAAATAAAATTTGAAATTTCAAATAAATTATAAGGATTACCAGTGTGATTTAATCATTTTTTTTAAAAAAAATTTGTGCCAAAATTGTTATAATTCTCACGTGACTTTCATGTGGCATTTTTGTGAAAAAATTGCTGCTAATCAATATACTTTTTGCACTCTTTGAGCGTATGAGTGCGTGTGTAATTTTTCCCCTTTTGTGAATTTGCCCTAATAATAGGCTTATGGAGTTCACATGAATAGCTATGTTGAAAGAGCTGGGCAGAACAATGAGATAGAAAAGAGACTCTGTCAATCCAAACAAGACCACCTAGTAACCAAACAAACCCATTCTACCAAAGATATACAAATATATGACCAAATCACACAAAAAGAACCAAAACCCATGAATTATAATCCTAATCAAGTGAGGCTTCAAAACCCACAACATTCATCCATTGACATCTCCTCCATCAACAGAAGCTAAATATTTTTAGTTCTAAGTTCATATTAGAGCATATCCGAGAGTTGTGTCACAGAAAGGGTCATTGCCGGAGAGGAAGAAAACAGATAATCGGTCAGGGGTAGGGGCTTGTTTTTGTGTGTGGATGTAGCGGAAACGAATATTACATTCGATCATTTTTTTGGGAGTTTTGTTCAAACTTTCATTTAATCTTGCATTTAAAATTTTTAATTACTAAGAATATAATTATTTTTCATTGACACTATTATCAACTCTAATTTTTAATTGCTTAGAGTATATTTATTTTTTGTTTTGGGTAGTGGAAGAGTGTAATCATTCACACTAAAATTATTAAAAGTAATCGTAATGCACAATTTGAGTAGAATTTAAAGAGAGTTGAAAATATAATATTTAAAGAAAAAAAAATCAAGGTGAATAAAAGGAAACATAACAGTTGACAGGTGGCGATTCTCACCTATTCAAGGGTACTATGAACAAGTGTAGCAAATAATAGTGCAAGCATTAAAATACATCCAGACACATTGAAATTCACTTGCTATGGTTATATTATTATCCAATGATAGCTCAATAATAAGTGTAAGGTAATTAAAATTGTAACTCGGATTAAATTTGAAACGGCAAAAAAGTGAAACATGTTCTATAAATCTCATACATAATAATGATTATAGATCATGAGTAGTTATAGAAATTGAATGAAAAATCAATAAGAAAGCTATAGCTCAGTAACAAGCTAGTACACATCGATCGGTTGTGGTCATCGTTCGTGAGATGAGAGGAGAGGAGAGGAGAGGAGAGGTGATTGGTTCGTCATGGTGATCGTCGGTGGTGATATTGAAGAGAGTCGTTTGAGAGAGAATAGTAGTCTTTGGAAAGAATTGAGAGATGAGGGTTTAGGCATGAAACACACACACACACAAAAATGCAACTAGAACACAACTTTTGCTCTCATGAAACCTTATTCATCTACCCAACTACTCTTCCTAATGTTGCCCTTTAAGCTCTTTACGAACACCATAGCCCCTTCTTGTTTCCTAGCATCTGCACCAGGAAAGATCTCACAAAACAACCTTTCGTTTTTGAACTCAATTTTAAGAAACTCGAAAAAAAAAAAAAAAAATTTTTTTGAAGAACTGAGAAAAAAGGTATTTTTTATTTCTAGAAGTTTAAAAAGAAAGAACGAAATTTCAAAGCACATCAAATAAAACAAAAAAGTAGATTATCATGGACATTCCAAACTATTATGGAATTGATTAATAATATTGTCAATGCTCAAACAAAAAGACAATTGTTGATACTGGACGAGAAAACGAATTTTGAAATTTATTAACATTCTCTAAAAAATGTAACGATAATAATAGTGCGGGTACTTAAACCGTTAAAAGAATATCTAATAATTTATTAGATATTGTTGGAAGTATTTGAATTACATGAAAGAAATACCATTAGGAAATCTTCCTCCCTCATTACATGGCGAACCTCAGAGTCACATCCTCAGGTAATAATCTTTGCTTCCTCGACCAGTCCTCTACAACCTTGCCGGGATTTGAATTCAAAAGATACCAAAAAAAAAAAAAAAATCACAGGTGTCAAAGCTGGAATAACAAACAGAGACTCATGGGTTGCTCAAGTAATTGCAAGTAGTTGAGGACTATGCATGTAAATACTAGGCAATCAAAGATGGAAAATCATTTTTAGAAATGTACATATTTTATCTCTCAATAGTAGTTTTCAATAATTAATAGTAGATTCAATGCTTATAACCATATGATTAACTTCGTAGACAGGAGTAATACGGTAAACCATCGCATAGGAATTATGATATATTTGTTTCTCCCTAAAGAAGTGTTCATAACTAATTATACAATTAGACATTGTTACTATAAGATGTGTCAGTCTAATTGTTAGTACTGCATTACAAATGTACAAAGTGGTGAGATTCATTATACTAATATTGTGTTGAAATTTGCACGTGGCATTTTTTTGTCCAAAATATAAACGGCAATTGATAGAGAAATCACATTTGAAACTCAATTAGAAACATGAGTCTAGCGTTTGGTAAAATTTTAGAATTATGATTTGAGTGTAGAATTATATTTTGAGTTTGTAAATTTTTGAATTATGATTTGAAAAGAGAAAATTTGTTTGGTTATAAGTTTTGAAAAGAGACCTGAATTGAGTTTTGAATTTTTAAAATGAATTTTTAAATTAGAAAAGTTGTTTGATTTAAAAACTTATAACTCATAACCAAACATACAACTCAAAATTCTATTCAAAACTCATAACCAAATTCTTATTAATTCAATTCAAAAAAAATAATTATTGATAAAAACAATTTTTTTATTTAATTTTTTTTAAAAAATTCCTAAAATATTTTTATGTAAAATATAAAAAAAAACATATTATTTTTTGTTTAAAAAAAATCAAAAAAAATTCCCATTGCCCACCAAAAAAAAAAGAAAAAAAAAAAGAAGACAAACCAGACGTCCGGGGGATAACCGGGTAAACCCAATTCGCTCTTTTCAAAATAAAAAAAACTCTCTACTCTCCAAACATGATTTGACATGAATTTTGAAATGTGATATTGGAATCAATTTTTGAAAACTTAAACTAAACAAAGCATTGAAAAATGTACTGAAATCAAGTTTCCAGAGCTGCTCCAAACACAGACGAGGTTTAAACCAACGCAAAATTTTACTTAAATTAAAAGGATCATTTTTCTTCAGATAAATGTTCAAACTTTCATTTAATCTTGCATTTATTTATTTTTAATTGTTTTAGTGCTTATAACAAATTTAATTTTCATTTGTTTTTTGTTTTTGTTTTTGTTATTTGATTATTTTTTATTCTTTTTTGCGAGTTTAATCATTCACACTGAAATTATTTAAAAAAAAATTCATTTGGTTTAGTTTTGGATGTAAGAATATCCATAAAGTGACCCATATGTCTCATGTTTGTTTTATTTATATATATATTTAATTAGTTTAATGGTTAATGGGTAACTGACGTCTATTCACTATCCTATATGATGGTTTCATGGGACCTTACAACTTCTCTAATGGTGGGAAGTTATAAGGAGTTACATTTGGATATGAGTCCAAGTCTATCTGTATATATGTCTGTGATAGCCATCAAACACAGACGTTATTTTGTTAATAGAATAGGCTTGAAACTCTATTCCTTCCACTTTTCTCATATGGTTCTGTAAAAGTGTTCAATGAGTAGGTTTTGTTTATACATTTAAGATTTGACCATTCAAGAACAAGATTCAAAGACTTGAACATCATGACAGGAGGTATTCTTCTTTCTGAATTAATATTATTTTAATTCTTACAATTGGTATCAGAGTCTTCTTCTATTTGTTGTTTAGCATTACTGTAATTTATGGAGGCCAAAGCTTGTTAGATCATATTTTATTTTGTTTTCGTTTGTGCTATCCATATAATATAATGGCCTGATCACTAGCACACTACTGTGGCATAAGGAATCAGAGAACCAAAATTATTTTCAATTATTATTCTCAGTTTTGAGAATTCATGAAACTTGTTTATTTTAATTCATGCAAGTGTGTAATGGTTTGGGGCATTTAGATTGGTTAATATCTATATGGGTATAAAGCATATCTTGCTGTGTAAAAAAAAAAAAAAAGAAGGATTGAATCACCAAATTGTTTCTGGTTTTTATTCATCATCTCTAATAATAGATTTCCAATGGGATCAACTTTATTAAAATCTAAATTTTATTCTTTAAAAATCTATTTTTTTTTCCCATTGATTTAGTGAATTTATATGTATAATAAATGTGAAATAAGAGCAAGAATACACTATTGGTTTGTTTTTCAGAAAAAAAATTTCTACAAATAAATTTTTAAGAGTAATCAAACCAAAAAAAAATTTCCAAAAAAAATCTCAAAATTTTGTTTGGTTATCTATTTTCTAAAATCACTCTCTCTCTCATATACATCAAATCAATCACTTTTTTTAAAACTCTTTTCCCAAAATAATTTTCTAAAACCATTTCTGAAAAAAGAAAAACCAAACAAGTTTTCATATTTTTTATCTCAAAAACTACTCTACAAACACAAACCAAACATAGCCTATGTGTTGGGCTTATGGAATTTATTTTGGTCCAATTTTAAAGCAAAATTTAGTATAAGGTTGAATTACATGTGTTTGGTCTTGGGATTTTTCATGTGATATTACTCTGATTGTATGTATTATACATTATGTGCATTAAAAGATTATGTATTTGTTGTGACTATGAGGATTTGCTCACATTAATAAATTATGCCATATTTTAAAAAAAAAAAAATTATTCTGTTTTAAAAGTACCCACAGCATCTTAAGACATAAAGATGTGATCCTCAGTATTTTGATCACATAAAGTTAAGGGTTGGTTTGGGATGTCCTAAAAAAGTGCACTTTTTGACTTATTGGTGGGTTTGGGTTGGGTTTGATGTAATGTGTTAGAGATGTGATATGATTTAAATAAGATGATGTGACTTAAATAAGATAGTAACTTTTTGACTTTTTGGCTTATTTAGGACATTTTTAAAATTAATTTGGCATTTTTACATTGCAATTATGTTTTATAAATAATTTCTTGGTCCCACAAGAAAGTAATTATTTATGAAATTTAATTGGAATAAGATAATGGATTGGGTATTAAAAGGATTGAACACTCTAAACCCACATGTATGAGTTTTCTTTTCCTTAATATTTTGGAACCCAGTAGTCTTATTATAAAGTGATAGCAAATCTAATACAGTTTAGTGACCTCTGCCCACATGAAGGTTTAGATTTGTTACTAAATTTGACATTGGTTAATTCAGACTATAGCTATTGTTTCAAAGCATTCATAATATTCTTGGTAATTGCAGTGATTTCTACCACTGTACTGTCTAATGAGTCTTCTCGTATTCTATTCTTGAACGGTGATAATTTTTCGGACTGGAAGGACAAAATCCTTCTAACATTAGGGTACATGGACCTCGATCTGGCACTCCGTGTAGATAAACCTCCTGAACCCACGGACGAGAGTTCCGCTGCAGAAAAGAGTGCTTATGATAAGTGGGAGCATTCCAATCGCTTAAGCCTAATGCTCATAAAATCACATATTAGCCAGAGCGTTAGGGGCTCAATCCCACCATCTGATAAGGTCAAGAACTACATAAGGGCTATTGAAGAGCAATTTGTTAGTTCTGACAAAGCATTGGCAAGCACCCTAATGGACAAACTATCAAGAATGAAGCATAACAATTCTAGGAATGTGCGTGAGCACATTATGGAAATGAGGGACATTGCAGCTCGTCTTCAGTCCTCAAAGATTGAGAAGAAATGTAATCTCATATCTCTTGTGTGTTATGAATCTAATTTTGTTAATACTCATCAATATGATTGGTGGATTGATTCGGGTTCTACAATTTACATTGCTAATACCATGCAAGGCTTCCTCAGCCTAAGGAAACCGACAGGAAATGAACAAGGCATCTATTCAGGCAATGGGATGCGTTCGCACGTCGAAACTGTTGGAACTTTCAGACTTGTTTTAAAAAATGGCTTTGTTTTGGATCTTGAAAACGCATTTTACATTCCATCTTTTTCAAAAAACTTACTTTATGTTTCTAGACTAGTACCGTTTGGATTTGAATTTCAATTTGTTGGTGCAAATTTTAGTTTGTTTAAAGACTCTGTTTCTGTAGGATTTGGTACTTTAATTAATGGTTTGTACAAATTAAATCTGGATTCTGTTTTTGAACAAAATCTTTTAACCTTGCATGGTGATATTGGCATTAAGTGTAATATTGTTGATGAGTCCTCCTCAATTCTTTGGCATAAGAGATTGGGATATATCTCCATTGAGAGAATAAAGAGGTTGGTTAATGATGAAGTTCTTTCGACTCTTGATTTTACCAATTTTGGTACTTGTGTGGACTGCATAAAGGGAAAGCAAACCAACAAGACCAGTAAAGGTACCAAAAGGAGTAAGGAAATTCTTGGAATTATATACACTGATATTTGTGGACCATTTACTCCACCTTGTCTGAATGGTCAGAGATATTTTATCTCATTTATTGATGACTTCACACGATACATGTATCTCTACCTCTTGTTTGATAAGGCCGAGGCACTTGATGCCTTTAAAGTTTATAAAGCAAAGATAGAGAAACAAACAGAAAAGAAAATTAAAATTGCGAGGTCAGACAAGGGTGGAGAATATTATGGGAGGTACATAGAATTAGGACAATTACCAGGTCCATTTGCTAAGTTCTTTAAGGAAGAAGGCATTGTTGCACAATATTCAATGCCTGGTACATCACAACAAAATGGTGTTGCTGAAAGAAGGAACCGAACACTTATGGACATGGTAAGGAGCATGCTTAGTTATTCTAATGTGTCCATAAATTTATGGAGTGAAGCTTTGAAAACCGCTGTGTATATCTTAAACAGGGTTCCATCCAAGGTTGTTTCCAAAACACCGTTTGAGTTATGGAAAGGATGGAAGCCAAGTTTGAAACACTTACACGTTTGGGGTTGTCCAGTTGAAGTGAGGGTGTATAACCCATATTTAAAGAAATTGGATCCCAGAACAGTTAGTGGTTTTTTCATAGGCTATGCGGAAAACTCCAAGGGTTACAGATTTTATTGTCCTTCAAATTCACTTAGAATTGTTGAAGCCAGAAATGCTAAATTTATTGAGGAAGTTGACCCTAGTGGGAGTTACCCTCGAAAGATAGAGTGGAATGAATCACGGGATCTGGATACAACACCCATGAATATAGGTGAATTGGTTGTCTTTCAAGATAATCAACCCGATATTCTTGAAAATCAATAAATTCAAGAACTTTCACCACAAGAGGAACAAGTCAACATAGAACCTGTAGCTCAAGTCCCAATTGAGATTACAGAATTAAGAAGATCCTCACGAGCTAGAAAGTCAGCAATTTCTGGTGATTATTTTGTATACTCAATGGAGTCTGATTTTGACATCGAACCTAAAGATGATCCTATTTCATTTTCCAATGCCATGAATAAGGATGATTTTAAATTATGGTATGATGTCATGAAGGAAGAGTTGGAATCTATGGTTAAGAATCAAATTTGGAAAATTGTCGAGTTGCCTAAAGGAGTTAAAGCGGTTAGTTGTAAATGGGTCTATAAGACCAAGAAAGACTCAAATGGCAATGTCGAACGATATAAAGCCAGACTCGTAGCTAAAGGTTTCACTCAAAGAGAAGGCATCGATTATCATAATACATGTTCTTCGGTTTCAAAAAAGGATTCATTTAGAATTATCATGGCATTAGTGGCTCATTTTAATTTAGAGCTACATTAAACGGATGTGAAAACGGTATTTTTGAATGGGGATCTTGAAGAAGAAGTATACATGAAGCAACTTGAAGGTTTTTGTTCTGATAAAGATAGTCACTTAGTTTGCAAGCTCAAGAAATCCATATATGGACTAAAACAAGCTTCCCAATAGTGGTATTTAAAGTTCTACAATGTTATTTCTTCATATGGTTTTATGGAGAATGTTATGGACAATTGTATATACCTTAAGGTTAGTGGGAGCAAATGCATTTTTCTAGTTCTGTATGTGAATGACATTTTACTTGCATCTAATGATTTAGGATTGTTGCATGATACTAAACAATTTCTTTCCCAAAATTTTGAAATGAAGAATATAGGTGAAGCTTCTTATTTCATTGGCATAGAGATTCACAGAGATATGTCCAAAAGGACATTAGGACTGTCTCATAAAGCCTACATTGAAAGAGTTTTGGAGAAATTCAAGATGAGTGATTGCACTCCTAATGTAGTGCCCATTTTAAAGGGTGACAAATTCAGTTTAAGTCAATGTCCGAAGAATGATTTGAAAAAGGAACAAATGGTTAGCATTCCCTATGCGATTGTTGTAGGCAGTTTAATGCATGCTTTGGTTTGTACACGACCTGACATTGCATTTGCAGTTGGGATGCTTGGATGATACCAAAGTAATCCAGGAATAGAATATTGGAAGGCTGCAAAGAAAATCATGAGGTACTTAAAGGGAACCAAGGACTACATGCTTACTTACAAGCATGTTGACTGTCTTGAGGTGGTTGGATATTCAGACTCGGATTTTGCAGGTTGTCAAGATTCCAGAAAATCCACTTTAAGATATGTCTATCTGCTAGCAGGCAGTGCTGTTTCATAGAAAAGCACCAAAGAGACGATAATTGCATCGTCAACAATGGAAGCAGAGTTTATAGCATGCTTTGAAGCAACCTCACAGGCTATTTGGTTAAGGAATTTTATCACAGGGCTTCGAATTGTGGATTCAATTTCTAGGCCATTAAAGGTTTATTGTGATAATTTGGCTGCGGTTTTCTTCTCTAACAACAACAAAAGTGGTAGCCGAAGCAAGCATATTGACATAAGATATCTTGCTATTCGAGACCGTGTTAAGAAGCAAGAAGTCAGCATTGAGCATATTAGTACCGATATGATGATTGCAGATCCCATGACCAAAGGTCTTTCTGTAAAGGTGTTTTCAAAACACGTTGAGGGTATGGAACTGATTGGTTAGCTCAATAATTTTTCTACTTGTTGTTTTATTTTATTTTGTCATGACATTTTGATTATTATTAGTGAAAAACATTATTTTGTACACCTAAAGTATTTGTAATGCTATGCAGTCCATTGGGACTATTGATCCATAGGGATCATTTGACCCAGAACAACTTATTAGAAGTTATTCATAAAGAATGACACCACATAAAGTTGAGAGTGTGATACAGTGTGATACAGTGTGATACAATGTAACACATGGAAGGAAATATTTAATTGATAGAGTATAACCGCCATGATTCTTGTATTATAACTTAAGGTTTGGGTATTTTTATTTAATGGCCATAATCAGTTTGTTAGTTACCGGACAGTCAACAACATGTGTTATATGTGCCAAGTGGGAGAATGTAAGAATATCCATAAAGTGGCCCATATGCCACATGTTTGTTTTATTTATATATATATTTAATATATATATTAATTAGTTTAATGGTTAATGGGTAACTAACGTCTGTTCACTATCCCATATGGTGGTTTCATGGGACCTTACAACTAATGTTTTCAAAACCGGACCGGTGAGCGAATCGGAAAAGGGACCGGGTAGACGGGTCACCGGTTCAACCGTCGGGTCAAAGCGGTCGAACCGTGACGTCATAATTAATATTATATAATTAAAAAATATAATTATAAATTATAAATAAATAAAAATATATAAAATAATCAAATAAAAATAAAAATTATTGCATAGTATTTATTAATAATATTTAATAAAATCATAATTGATAAAAAAGTTACTTATTTCACAGAAATTAAATTTTTTAAACATCCCTCCAAATAATTGATTGAATGCTAGATTTAATTTTGGAGGGAAATGAAATTTTCAACTCTCCTCCAATCAATAAGTTTCAAATAATTTGATTGAATCCCACATAGAATTTTGTAGGTTCTCTTTGAATTTTTTTTTCCTATAAATAGGAATAGACTTTCATAATTTTCTCAAGCTTTCAATGAGACTCTTTCTTATGAGAGGAGACTCTTGAAATAAGAATTTTTAATCAAAATTTTGAACTATATTTATATATATACATATATATATATATATAAATATATAAGAAGAAAGAAAAAAAAAAAAAAGTAAAACCCAAAAAAAAAAAAAAAAGGACCGGTTCTGGCCGGTTCGACCACTGGGTCGCCGGTTATTCCCGGTTTTGGCCCCAGTCCGGGTTTGAAGGGTTGACCGGACCGGAACAAGGCCCAGTTCCCTGTTCAACCGGTCCGACCGGCCGGTCCAGTCCGGGTTTGAAAACAATGCTTACAACTTCTCTGATGGTTGGAAGTTATAAGGAGTTACACTTGGATATGGGTTCAAGCCTATCTATATATATGCATGTGATAGCCATCAAACACAGACGTTGTTTTGTGAGTAGAATAGGCTTGAAACTCTATTCCTTCCACTTTTCCCATATGGTTCCGTAAAAATGTTCAATGAGTAGGTTTTGTTTATACATTTAAGATTTGACCATTCAAGAACAAGATTCAAAGACTTGAACATCATGGCAGGAATTATTCTTCTTTCTGAATTTGACGTGGGTAGGCCCATAAAGGCCATAACCCACTATGAACAACCCAAGCCTACCACTTAGGGCCCAATACATAACCCAACTGATAAGGCCCAGCACCATCTGGAAGTCAACATGGCATGAAGGACCAATGATATTCGGACACGTGGCAGGTAAAGGGCAAGCCACATCAGCAGACAAAGATTTGCAAAGTTATTGCCACTGCACATCGCCATTAATGCAGCCCTCACTGCATTTATTACGACAACACCTCTCCGTCGGGACAGCACGCCCTCACCCTGAACAAGGTAAGCTACAGCATAGACTTTTGGCCAAGATGACAAGTCGGAAGGGACAATGAAATGATTACCAAAGGATATAAGCAAGCGTTAAAGACAAGAAGAAGGTTAAGCTTCTCTATCTCTAATCTATCTACATATTCCACTCTCTCTCTCTAACTTGTTTGTCGGAGGGTTTGCTGGGGGACTCCCCGTTCCCCGTTGAACTCTTGTGCAGGTTCTCTGGTGGGCTTGGTCATTCGAACGTTAGGCTTGAGGAGCGTAGATCAGTCCAACCCGTCCTACCATCATAAACTACATCATCAATTGGCGCCGTTTGTGGAAATGCTTTGCTCCTCGCGCCAGTTGTGTTCATTGTCGTCGGAGACCCTGTCCCAATAACCCTTTCTTGATATCCATCAAAGTGTATGGTCACGACTAGATCCATGTCTTCTCACCAAAATGCCGCCGACTCCCCCAATCCAAACAACCCACCACAGTATTTCATCGAACTTACCAACAGCATTAACTGCATGGTCGAGCAAAACCAAGCCCTGATAAATGCTCTATTCCAAAGAAACCTTCCTATGCCGCTTCCAGATATTCCGCCCAACCAAGAACGAGCACCAAGCCATACTATTCCGCAGCCCTATCCACCCAACTTGGAAGGCTTGCAACCTCCTCCTCCTAATATAAATCCACCACCTCGACCCCCGCATCCATCGGTCCTGGCACCAACCCTTGAAGGGGAAGCTAGTAGCGTCCAACTCCCGCTGCCTTCCGGTGGTGATAACATCCCTCTCTGGGATGCAAAACTCCGAGCCATGAAGCTTCAACTCCAAGGGGTCATGCAGAACATCCAGCATAAACCCTCTACCACAGCAAACTCACAATTTGTTGCCTCCATCCGGGACAAACCTCTACCTCCCAAGTTCAAAATGCCCACCATCGATTCTTTTGACGGTACGACGGACCCAGTCGACCATCTGGAGACCTACAGAACTCTCATGATCCTCTATGCATTCTCTGACGAGATCATGTGTCGAGCTTTCCCCGTGACACTGAAGGGGTCAGCTCGGCTGTGGTTTAGCCAGTTACCAGCAGACTCCGTCTCCACTTTCCAGCATCTCAGTGACTCATTCCTCAACCATTTTATTGGAGCCCAGCGCCAGCGACGTCCAGCAACCCAACTCCTTAATATCCGTCAGACTGAGGGGAGTCGCTGCGCAGTTTCGTTACCCGTTTCAACACCGAAGCCTTGCAGGTAGCGGAAAACGATGACAAGGTCATCCTTACGGCTTTCATGGCCGGTCTACGGTCGTCTGACTTCCTTTTCTCCCTCTCTAAAAACCCCCCGACCTCCATGGCAGCCCTATTCTCCAAAGCCCAAAAATACATGAATGCTGAAGATTCCTTAACCGCCCGGCAAGATCCTATAATCAAAAACCCGACCCCCAGAGAAAATAGGAAAGATCCAGACACCAGAAATACCCAATATAATAACCAAACGTCTCAGTACACTGACCGACCCCCCGGAACTGAGCAGTCGGCCCAAGCCCGACCGCTCGATCGGTTCGAGCGGTACACCTCCCTAAACTCCCCTATGGAAGAAGTCCTCAATCAGATCCAGCGGGACTATCCCTCAAATGGCCCCAACCATCACGAACCCTTTCCAATCGGAAAGACCAGTCCAAATATTACCGTTTTCACCAGGACCATGGCCATAACACCGATGAGTGTGTTAACCTCAAGGATCAGGTCGAGACCTTAATACGTCAGGGACGACTTAGCCGGTTCACGGACACCTGCCCTCAGTAGAGGCAAAGGACTGAGCCCAACAGAAACAACCGTCGGCGCACCCCTCCCCGGTAGCCAGCCCAACCTAACCAAGGCCATGATCGCCCTCTACAGCAACCTCGGGCACAGGGTAACCCCGCCCCACCTGTTGGAGAAATCAGAGTTATTTTCGGCGGGCTTGCTTGTGGCGAGCCATCCCGCTCGGCTCAGCGGGCAGAACTCAGGAAAATAGGGCAAGGCTCAGATAAAGAAATTACCACATTGGATCGACCCTCCGAACAGCCCAGGCAGTAGAGCGAGCCTATCACCTTTACGGACGCCGACTGCACAGACATTCGTTACCCCCACGGCTACCCCCTCGTCATTTCGGCCCTCCTCTCCAACTACAAGGTCAGACGGGTTCTCATAGACAACGGCAGCTCTTCAGACATCATCTTCCTCAACTGCTTCCGTCAGCTCAAGATCGGGGAAGAAAGTCTCTCTCCTCTCCAAACCCCTTTGGTCGGTTTCACTGGTGACCGGGTGACCTCCGTTAGCTCCATCGATCTCTCCATCACCATCGGCGAGTACCCGCGACAGACCACCAAGTTGCTCACCTTCCTTCTTGTCGACTGCCCCTCTACTTACAACATCATCCTTGGTCGAACCGCCCTAAACGCCTTCCAAGCTATCACCTCCACCTTCCATCTCGCCGTCAAGTTCCCCACCAATCTTGGGGTCGGCACAGTCATGGGAGAGTAGACTGTAGCTAAAGAATGCTATGTTGCCTCACTTAAAGAAGTTAAGCTTAAGGAGACCATGATCATTAAAGGATTTGACGTCAGGGACGATGATGAGCTGGTCAGAGGAGAACCAGTGGAAGAGCTTATCGAGGTCTCCATCGACCTCACCAACCCGACGAAAACTACCAAGATTGGCAGCCAACTGTTCTCTCATACCAAGGCCGACCCCACCGCCCTCCTGATCGAACACAACGATGTCTTCGCCTGGACTCACTCCAATATGCCAGGTATCGACCACTCCTTCATCAGTCACCGTTTCAGTGTTGAGCCCCATTTTCGACCTATCTGCCAGAAGCAGCGCATTTTTCACCGGGAATGCAATAACCTTATTGTTTCTGAAGTAGACAAACTCTTTGAGGCACAGTTTATCACTAATGTGGACTACCCCAGATGGCTGTCGAATGTGGTTCTGGTTCGTAAAAACAATGGTAAATGGCGACACTGTGTCGACTACTCCGACCTCAACCAAGCCTACCCCAAGGACAGGTACCCTCTCCCTCGCATAGATCTGCTGGTCGACGCCACGACCGGTTATCAAATGCTCAGCTTCATGGATGCCTTCTCTAGATACAACCAAATCTTGATGCACCCATCTGACTAGGAGCACACCTCCTTCATCACCGACCGCGGCACCTACCACTACCGTGTGATGCCATTTGGGTTGAAGAATGCCGGGGCACTTACCAACGGTTGGTCAATACCGTCTTCTATCATCAGATAGGCCGGAACATGGAAGTATATGTCGATGACATGCTGGTCAAGAGCAAGCTCTCCACTGATCATCTGGCCGACCTGCGAGAAACTTTCGCCACCCTACGAAAGTACCAGATGAAGCTTAATCCGGAAAAATGTGCCTTCGGCGTCAAATTGGGGAAGTTTTTAGGATTCATGGTCAGTCAGCGGGGCATCGAGGCTAACCCCGAAAAGATCAAGGCCTTAATCGAAATGCAGTCACCCAAAACGGTCAAGGAGGTTCAGAGGCTTACTAGCCGAGTGGCCGCCCTCAACCGCTTCATTTCCCGAGCAACGGATAAGTGCCTTCCCTTCTTCAAAGTCCTTCGGCAAACTTTTGAATGGACGGCTGAATCTGAAGAGGCCTTTCAATAGCTGAAACAGTGTATGGCAAACCCCATTTACTTTCCCAAGCCATCATGGGTGAACCCCGCTTCCTCTATCTAGCCGTGTCACACACTACAGTCAGTGCAACACTCGTTAGGAAAGACAACTCTGTCCAACGACCGGTCTACTACATCAGTCGGGCTCTTTGGGGGGCGGAACAGAACTACCCATTGTTAGAAAAAGTGTCCTTGGCCTTGGTCACCGCCTCCAGAAGGCTCCGCCCTTACTTCCAAGCCCATTCCATAGTGGTCCTCACTGACCAACCGCTGAAGAAGATAATGCAACAACCAGAGCTTTTCGGCAGGCTTATGCAATGGTCGGTCGAACTCAGTCAGTTTGATATCTCCTACCGGCCTCGGACAGCAATTAAGGGACAGGCTGTTACCGACTTAATCCTGGAATTCACTAACCTCACCCCAACCACAACTCCTTCGCCCCCACCAACCCCTACTGAGCCAGAAGACCCCCACTCTTGGGCCCTCAACGTTGACGGATCATCCCGCAAAGAAGGCAGTGGGGCTGGTCTCATTCTCACCGCCCCTGACGGTGGTTATTTCGAATGTGCTCTCCGCTTCCTGTTTGATGCAAGCAATAATGAGGTCGAATATGAGGCATTGATAGCAGGTCTCCGCCTAGCCAGAGACATCGGTGTCAACCACATCCGGGTGTTCAGCGATTCCCAACTTATTGTTACGGGGGAATTCAACCCCAAGTAGGACACCATGCGGGCATATGGGGATGTTGCCCTCCCCCTTGTTCGCCTCTTCAATACCTTCCATATCAAACACATCCCTCGAGCTAAAAACTCCAAGGCAGCTGAGATGGCCCAATTGGCTTCTGCAGACCAGTCAGATCTCAACCACGGGGTTCGCCTCGAATACCTGACCAACTCGGCCATCTCTTCCAACCTGCAGGAACTCCACTTTCTCCAAAATGAACCTATCCCATGGGCGGCAGGCATTTTTCTGTATCTGACAACGGGGGAACTTCCAGACGACAAACAGGAGGCCGCCAAAGTCAGGGCCCAGTCGTCTAACTACATTCTTGTCGGCGACCTCTTATACAAACGTGGTTTTTCATGCCCATACCTCAGATGCCTCAATCCTGCTCAAGCAACCTACGTGATGAGAGAAATCCATGAGGGTATCTATGGTAATCATTCAGGCGCCCGGTCTCTTGCCCACAAAATCCTCCGCACTGGTTATTTCTGGCCTACTCTTAATCAGGATGCGACAGACTTCGTGCTCAAATGTGATAAGTATCAGCGTTTTGCCAACATCCCCCATACTCCTCCTACAGAGTTGATTACATTTTGCAGCCCCTACCCATTCGCCAAATGGGGGATCGACCTGGTTGGCCCATTGCCCACTGGCCGAGGCCAAACCAAATTTGCCATTGTCGCCATTGATTACTTCACCAAATGGGTGGAGGCAGAACCCCTTGCCACAATTACTGAGCGGAACACAACCAGGTTTATTTGGCAGTCGATCGTATGCAGATTTGGCATCCCTCAAGCCATCGTCTCCGACAACGGCAAACAATTCGACAATGCCAAGTTCAGGAAATTCTGTGCAGAGCTTCAAATCCAACCATGTTTCTCTTCCCCAGGTCACCCCCAAGCTAATGGCCTAGTTGAGGTCACCAACCGTTCTCTTCTGAAGATCATCAAAACCAAGTTGGAGGCTGCTAAGGGACTTTGGGCTGAGGAACTACCAAATGTACTTTGGGCCTACCGTACTACCGCTCGAACTTCCACTGGGGAGACCCCCTTTCGCTTAACATACGGCGCTGAGACGGTCATCCCAGTGGAAGTCGGTCTTTCTACCCCAAGGGTTCTACATCTGAATCCAGAGCTAACTGAAGAGCTGCGTTGGGCAGACCTAGACCTAATCGAAGAGCTCCGAGAAACCACTGCAATCAGACGGGCCTTATACCAACAGAAAATGAGAGCTCACTACAATCGCAAAGTCCGACCAAGGGAGTTCGCCGTGGGGGACCTTGTTTTGCGCGAAGTAACCTTCGCCACCAAGAATACGGCTGAGGGAAAGCTGACAGCCAAATGAGAAGGACCTTAAGTTGTTAAAACCAGACCTCGTCCTGGTACTTACCGACTTCAGGACATGGAAGGTCGCGATGTCCCTCACCCATGGAACGCCGAGCACTTGAAGCGCTATTTTCAATAAAAGTTCAATTCTTGTATTAATCTTTTGCTGTATTTCCTTTTTGACAATTTGCACACTTCATTGTTCTCATCCTCCTCTCATGTGATGTAAATTTCTGATCAAATGGGCTACACCTTAATGACAACAAGCTTATATCTCAAATATATGTGTGATCTTTCAAATAACGCTTTGATTGCAGCCTCGACCAGACTGAGCATACAGAGCCTTAGCCAGACTGAGCATAAAAGCCTTGGCCAGACCGAGCATACAAAGCCTCAGCCAAACTGAGCATAAAAGCCTCGGCCAGACCGAGTATAAAGAGCCTCAGCCAAACTGAGCATAAAAGCCTCGGCCAGACTGAGCATAAAAGCCTTGGCCAGACTGAGCATAAAAGCCTCGGCCAGACCGAGCATACAGAGGCTCAGCCAGACTGAGCATAAAAGCCTCGGCCAGACCGAGCATACAGAGCCTCGGCCAGACCGAACATACAGAGCCTCAGCCAGACCGAACATACAAAGCTTCAGCCAAACTGAGCATAAAAGCCTCAGCCAAACCGAGCATACAGAGCCTCAGCCAGACTGAGCATAAAAGCCTCGGCCAAACCGAGCATCAAAGCCTCGGGCAGACCGAGCATACAAAGCTTCAGCCAGACTGAGCATGACAAGCTTCAGCCAGACTGAGCGTAAAAGCCTCGGCCAGACCGAGCCTACACAGCCTTAGCTAGATTGAGTTACTTCAAGCTACTGAATTACTTGCAGAGTCAGCTCATCATAGCTTAACCCCAACTGAGCACGCATACAGAGCTTGGTCAAGGCCATTCATGCAAACTTCATGCTTGTGACATTAGTAGATACACTTAGTCAAAATTCCAGGTCCATGTTTTTACATCACTCTTCACTTGGTCAAATTCCAAACTCATCTTTTATTTACCAACACTCTTGCAACATGATTTACAACTCCATTTTTGGGCATAATTTGAAACTTCACATCTTGACATTCTTACATGTTTCCTTTACAAGTCAGATTATTTTCTTACTTATCAACTTTTACACGACAACCTATTTCCTTACAAATCAAGCCTAACTTGAATACACCACCCTCATTCACTTCAGACTCACCAAAATAAAGACAGCAGTGTGGCAAACACAAACTTATAATTTTATTACATTTTCAACTTCACTTTGCATGGAGCTTTTATTACAAGTTCAACTTCACTTTGCATTGAGTTTTCCTTAACTTTACTCTGCATTTAGTTTTTCTTACATTTCCACCTTGGTTTTGCGTTGAGTTTCCCTTACACTAAGCCTCATACACAAGTCACCATTCTCATTCATTCCAGATGCACAAGCAAAAACGATGGAATGAAAAGACAACTCAAATTTTATTTTTCACAAACTTGTACATAAGTTCATTACAGCAATTCAAAAAAAAAAAAAAAAAAAAAACTTGTACAACCCAAAGCGCAATAAATACCCAAAACCCTAGGTACAGGTTTTGTTCACACCAGTCACTTTTCCTCACTTGAAACAAGGTCCTCTTCTTCAACGCCCTCATCTAGGGGGGTCTGGGCCACGTCGTCTTCATCAATCCTTACACCGCTAAGGTCCAAGTCTTGGAACAGTTCTTCTGCCTTCCGCTTGAACATCTTCCAGCCACTGTCCGAGAACTCAGCCATTTCGTGTTTGTAGAAGTCCGACCGCTGGAAGCTCTCAATAACTTCTGCTTCAGTCCTGCTCCCAGCGGTCGTTCCCAACAGGCCCGCCTCCCCAGACACCTCCCTTGCTACGTTGCTGGCGACCGCGGCATCGACTGCCATCTGAAATTCAATAGACCCCTTGAATTGCTCTATTGCCGCGACGCACAGGTCGGGGTATGCTACCCTTTCAGAGGCTGCCTTGGTTTTTTCTTCTTTCCAATTTCTTCTGCAACCTCGCCTTCTCCTCTGTTGCCCTAGCATGCTTATCTTCCAGCTCCTTCTGCAGCCCAGCAATCTTCAGGTTTGCTTCATCCTTTTTTTTGATTTGCTGGGCGCGCAATTCTTCATTATTGGTCATCGCATCTTCAAACCGCTCGGTGGCGACCGTGTAGGCATTTTGAGCATCTCCTAGCTTCTTCTGCTCGCCAGCTAGCTGGAACTCGAGCGACACTACCTTGCGGCATTTGTCCTCTAGCTCCAACTTGGCCGCGAGCAGATCAACACGGGCTCGAGCGGCAACATTACACTGAACGATCGCCAACACTTCCATCTTTTTCGCCTTCTCAGCCTCCTGCCAACCCCTAGCACTCGCGAAGCCTTCTTCCAGCCTGCACTCTCCTTCTTGAAACTTGCAAGTTGGGCCTTAGCCTCCTCCGACTTGACTTTCGCAACCGCCGCCTTTCTCAGCAGAGCCCCTGCTAAGGTGGTTACCTTCATTTGGGCAGAGCACAACCTCCTTAGCAGCTTAGCCTCATTGAACCTGGCCATCGCACACACGGCTGCGTCGTCCACAATCCCCATAAGGCGATCTGCAGCCGCCCTGGTTGGGCCTTCTTCTCCTTCCAGCCGCCCAGACACTGCGCGAGCGTGGTAGATAGCAGTCGTCAGTCTGGCCCCTTCTCTTTGGGGCGCAGGGCCCCCATTGGGCTGCTGCTCCATCATTTCCTTAGGGTCAGCTGACCCACTCTCCGATTGCATCTTGGGGTTGAGGGCGCTTATGTGTCCTTCTCCCTCTGGCAACCACCATTTCTAGAGTAGCCTCCACCCCTTTCTCCCCTCTCCTCCGCCATCGGAGTGCCCTCCCCACCCACCCTGGCCTTATTCGACCCAGGCGCATCTGAGGCCCCCTCAGGGGCAACCATCATCTTCTTCTTCTTCTTCAAGACCTCCCCCTCCTTGTTTGCCCTTTCCTTCACTGGATCAACGAGAGGCGGTCGTGGCTCAAAACTGCCCAAGTCTTTTTCCCCCAACGGCTTGGGGCGCGGTTGAATTCTTTCCCTCGCGACCAGTTTTGGTGGCGGGCCTAACTGTCATTCTTTGAACTTATTGGCTTTGGCAAAAATGGTCCGGTCCTCCGCCTCTTGCGCTTTCCTTTTCGCCTCAAACTCTACCGGTGCCAGATCCCCACCGGTCAGCTGAGAGCCCAATCCTGCGGCAAACAAAGCTGACGGCTGAACAAGGTCGTCCCATCTAACGCCCTCATTCTCCCTCCATGCCTTCACCTTCTCCTCCGCTGCCACCCCCAGCTTTGGCTCCATAGACTTGGTGGGTATTCTCCACACCGTGCGTACTCTAACTCCGCCGTTCGCGGATACGTAGAACCACCGCGGCCTCCATCCTTTAATTGATGATGGCAACCCCGCCACCAAACCCCTTCCTGCTGCCGCCTGCAAAGTGACCCAAGTTTCTTGCTAGCCCGAGGCCTTATAGCAGGCAAAAAACTCGTCCACCGTCATGGCCGCTCCCTCGTTCGCCTTCGGCCACGCACTTACACAGACCAGCACAATCTTCCATGCGTTGGGCATTAGTTGGCTTGGCACCACTTCCAGTCGGTTAAGGACATCCACTACCACCTGTGGAAGCGGCAACCTCAACCCTCCCTTCAACGCCTCCTCGTAGAGGGCAAACTCCCCCGGCCGGGCGTTGGATGGCCTCTCCGTTGCTGTCGGTAACATTAACTCTATTTCTTCAGGCACTTGGTATTTTTTCTGCATACCCTCCAACTCCGCCGTAACGATTGATTTGTCGGGCTTCATATGCCAGTGATCTGGCTCAGCCTGGCTAATTGGCTTCGGAGCCGCTATCATTGTCAATGGACGAGGTAAACCCGCCGGCTCCCCTAACTTCTCCACTTGCCTCTCCCTCCTATATTGTTCCGCCAGGTTAACCGCGTCATCATCCTCTAGGGAATCAACCCTTGCGGTGGTTGCTTCCTCTTGTGCCATCTCTCTCGTATGTCTTCGAATAGCTTCGGACGCGGGCGCAAGAAAATTCAAGAAGTGTTGTAGGGGTGTATCGTTAGCAACGAAGGAGTTTACGCTTGGAATGTTTTGATGTTTTGCACAAAGATAGGTCAAGCGAATAATCCCAAAGGCCCAAGGTTTGCCCGTATTCCAAGGGTCCCTATTAAATTTCGCCAGTTTGAAAATTTTTCAAAACACCGCCAAAACTGTCCTTTCAACACCCTATAATGACCTATCGTTTCACTTCTGGCCCAACGCCTAACCTACCCACCACGAGATGCTGCCATGTGTACGACCGTGATTCACTGCCCCCTTCCTCTACCCTGTCTTTTCCACTTCAAGTCATCACGTGACGCGCCGTCTCTCGAGCCCCACACCCCGCCACCTCACCCTTTGCGGACGACCCTCCTCATGGTCGATCCCTCCACTCGGCTACCCTTCACGGTCGGCCCTCCTCATGGTCGGTCCCTCCACTCGGCTACCCTTCGCGATCGGCCCTCCTCATGGTCGGTCCCTCCACTCGCCTACCCTTCGCAGTCGGCCCTCCTCACGGTCGGTTTCTCCACTCAGCCACTTCTGGTCGGTCGTTCCTTTCCTTCGACCTTCAACCCCCATCTTCTTCATTATTCCCTTCGTTAGACTAAAGCTGCACTTGGGAATGGGGGACTACTGACGTGGGTAGGCCCATAAAGGTCATAACCCACTATGAACAACCCAAGCCTACCACTTAGGGCCCAATACATAACCTAACTGATAAGGCCCAGCACCATATGGAAGTCAACATGGCATGAAGGACCAATGATATTCGGACACGGGGCAGGTAAAGGGCAAGCCAAATCAGCAAACAAAGATCTGCAAAGTTATTGCCACTGCATATCGCCATTAATGCAGCCCCTCACTGCATTTATTAGGACAACACCTTTCCGTCGGGACAGCACGCCCTCACCCTGAACAAGGTAAGCTACAGCATAGACTTTTGGCCAATGTGACAAGTCGGAAAGGACAACGAAATGATTGCCAAAGGATATAAGCAAGCGTTGAAGACAATAAGAAGGTTAAGCTTCTCTATCTCTAATCTATCTACATATTCCACTCTCTCTCTAACTTGCTCGTCGGAGGGTTCGCTGGGGGACTCCTCGTTCCCCGTTGAACTCTTGTGCAGGTTCTCTGGTGGGCTTGGTCATTCGGACGTTAGGCTTGAGGAGCGTGGATCAGTTCAACCCGTCCTACCATCATAAACTACATCATCAGAATTAATATTATTTTAATTCTCACATTGGAATAATGATTTGAGTTTTGAGTTGTACTTTGAGTTTTGAGTTTTTGAAATAAGTTTTGAAAATTTTTTTTTTTTGTTTAGTTATGAGTTTTGAAAAGAGTTTTGAGTTATATTTTGAAATTTTTTGGGTTTATTTTTTTTATATATTTAAAAATTTTTTTAATTTTATTTTTTAGGGTAAATATTTATTTTTTTAATGTGTGTTATTTTTACTACATTTGTGTGCTGTATTTTTTTTAAATATTTAAAAAAATTTAAAAATTATTTTTTATTTTAAATATATAATTTATATTTTAAATAGTTTATTTTTATTTAAAATTATTTTGAATATTTATTTATTTATTTATTTTTTACATATTTAAATTTTTTAAAATTTTTAAAAATTTGGGATCGGCCATATATATCTAAATGATAACAAAATATTTGGCCAATATTTAAAAAAATAACAAAATATTTTTTTTCAAAAAAATTAAAAAAAATTCTTCAAAAATAAAAAAATATTTTTCAAAAAAATAAAAATAAAAAATAAATTTAAATAACAAAATAAAAAATATTTTTTTGATTTTTTTTTTGTTTTAAAAATAGAGTTTTGAAAAGAGTTTTAAATTTTGAGAAGAGTTTTGAATTGAGTATTTAGTTATGAATTTTGAAAAGAATTTAAAATTTTTGAGTGGAATTATAATTCAAAAATTAAACCAAACGCTACATAATGCACAAATTGAGTAGACTTAAAAGATAGTTGGAACTATATATATATTTTTTAAAGGTGAAGAAAAGGAAACACAACCGTGGACAAGTGATAATTAGAAACTATTATAGGATAATATGAACAAATGTAGCAAATAATAATGCAATGGTTAAAATACACCTCAATGTATTAAATTCATTTGTCATGGCTACATTAATTATCCAACGACAAGTTAAATAACAAGTGTACAATGATCAAAGCTTTACCTCGGATGAAATTCGAATAACATGTCAATAACTCGAATGAAAATTTAAATTGACAAAAAGGTAAGGCACATTCTATAAATCTTATAGAAAAATGAAACGATCATAAATTATGAGTAGCTATGAAAGTTAAATGAAAAATAAATATGAAAGTTGTAACTTGAATAACATTTGAAATGACTGAAAAATGAAGAATAATCTATAAATTTCATAGGAAAATAGATTGATCATAGGAAATGAATAGTTATAAAAGTTAAATAAGAAATATGTGACAATTCTTGAAGTGTAAAAAGTGACCATGTTGGGATTTGAAAGAGACGTGTTAAAACCTAAAAAACAAATAAAAACTTATGTGTCGTTCAAGTAATTACAAAGTAGTTGAGGACTGCGCCAATAAACACCAGGGCAATCAAAGATATTTTTTTTTTTAGACTCGAAAAACTACGTATAATATCTGGTAATAGTATCTAGTAGTTAGGAATAGATTCAATACTTGTAGCTATATGATTAACTTTGAATATAGGAGTAACACGATAAACTTTTGCAATTGTATTGTTTATTTAATTAATTACATTTTTTTTTTGAATAATTGTATTATTCATTAGTCTGCTCTATCTTCTACTTCTCTTTATTTCTCAATTCTCTATTACTCCTTTCTTGTGAACCAGACCAGTGAACTCTAAATGAAGAACACAACTTCTTACTACTAGATTAACCCTAATACTTAGATTTAGGGGTGAACATTTGTCAGTGACATTACATAATAAGAAAATTTGTGTATGCCCCCAAGCCCAATCTGACCGTAACAACAGACCTCTATATTTGTCTAAGTCCCGCCTAAAAAATAATTATAAATCCCAAGGCTACCTATCAGGTTATATGTCAAATAAATAAATAAACATTCTATAATTAAATTCAATCACATGTTATATTTTTTAAATAAATATATTAATATCATTATAAATTGAAGGATTTTATGTATAAATTAAAAGATTTTTTAAATAAATTCAATCACACATAATAAAATCAACAAAAATAAAGTATAGATCCTAACAAAAAAAATATATTTTTTAATATATTATAATTAATTAATTAATTTAATAATAGGCTAGGTTAGAAATATAAATTTCAAGTCTACTCTATTAATATATCGGGTTAAAAATGTTAACACCACCCATCTTTACGAGCTAAAACAACTTTTCCAAGTCGTTAAAAAAATAAGGTTAAATTGTGCAGACGAGTGGGCTAATATGTCCACCCTTAGATTAGATTTTTATCAATATTTTTGTTTTTTCCAAAAAATTATAAGGGACTATTTATAACTATTTATACAATTACATAGTGTTACAATCTGATCTGTTCGTCTTATTGCTAGCACTACATTGTTGGATATGTTATTACCATTGTATTAACAGGTAAAATTTTATATGCTTATAACAATGTGGCAAATCTATCATTAGCCCTGTTTGGTAGAGTTGTGGGAAAGTGCTTCTAGCTTATGCTTAAACAGCTTATAACTTATAACTTTCAGCTTAAGCTGATTTCCAACTTATTCTTAAAGCATTTCCTGTCTCACTCAAAGAATAAGCTGATTTCTGACTTCCACAAAGCTATAAGCTATAAGTTAAACCAAACACATCAAAATAGCTTAAATTAAGCTGAAAGCTGAAATAAGCTGTAAATAATTTCTGCCAAACAGGCACATTATTGTAAGGGTGAGATTTTTTCCGAATTTAAATATCAATTTCATAATGTTTGTACTCATGGGGGCACACTACGGATTTTATTTTGATAATTTAAATTATTCATTTTATATAGTTTTCCATTTATGTCATCCAAAAAAAAAAAATTAAATCGATCTGTTAAATGTAATTTTTTTTAATCTCATTGTATTTGTTTTTGAAAAAATAAATGACAAGTATGTTTTGAAAATAGATTATCGATTTTTTTTTTAGACAAATGCAATAAAATAAAAATACTATGATTATCAATCAACTTAATTTTTTTTTTCCATGAATGATATATATGAAGAACTTTATAAAATAAATGGTTCAAATCATTAAAACAAAACCTGTGATGGATGCAAAGAGTTCAACCATGCTGGTCAAGTATATATCTCAAAATATGTTTTTGGAGAAAAAATTTCAAAAACATGTTTGGTTGAAATTTAAAAAAAAAATAAAATTCAAAATCATTTTTCCCTCTACTACACATCAATCAATCAATTTTTTTTTTTCTTCTCTCATTTTCAATCATTTTTTCTTTCACATTCATCTATTCAACTACAAAAAATATCAAATCATCATAAATTTTACAACCAAACAAAATTTTAAATTTTCTAAAGTCTCTCTAAAAAATTATTTTTGATCAAAACACAAACCAAACAATGCCTTAGTATCTATTTGGCTTGATTTTTCAGAAAATACTTTTAGATGAATTGTCATTTATTTTTAGTGATTTTTTAAATATATTTTAATCATTTTTTTATTTTATTTTTTGGATGCATCTAATTAAGATATATCTAAAATGTAAAATAAATTGACTAAAAATATGAAAAAAATCACTAAAAATAAATAATAATTCCAAAAAAAAATATGTGTGCAATTTTATTATGCTTGTTATTTGTTTTTAGTGAATTTTTTTATATTTTAATTAAATATTTTACTTTTTAGATGTATTTAATTTTGATATATATAAAAAGTAAAAAAAAAAGAGACTAAAACGTGAAAAAAAAAAGTTCAATAAAAACAAATAAAAACCTATCTAAAAATAATTTTCAAAAATTCTAACCAAACCAAGGTGTTTGGATGTTCTAAATAAATATATTTTAAATTTTTTATGAAAATATATAAAAAAATAAAAAAGTAATTAACTTGTTTGGTTTCGTTTTTCTGAAAATAGTTTTCAAAAAATTTTAGTTTCTTATTTTCCGTATTTTTTTGTTTTTACTGAATTTTTTTAATATTTTAAGCAATTTTTTTTAATTTTTAGATATACCTAACATAAATATACTTAGAAAGTAAAAACATTGTGAAAAAACTTTTAAAAATTCACTAAATACTAAAAATATAAAAAAAAATGAGAATTCAGTACATTTTTTATATTTTTATGTATTTATTAATTTTTAAAAATATTTTTTCACAAATTTTTTACTTTTTAGATACATTTAAGTAAGTTGTATCTAAAATAGTAAAAAAAATACTTAAAATTTTAAAAATATTCACTAAAAATAAAAAAATACGAAAAATAAAAAATTTAATTTTAACTAAACACATGTTCTAAAAAAGATAAAAAAAAAAAAAAAACATAATTTTATAGCAGACGTTAACAGACGTTAAATAGTGTCTTAATTTTTTTATAATATTGTTGTAATATTAGTACTAATTAAATTACAAAAAATTAACCAAACTATAATTGATCAATTTTCTAAAATCATATTTCCACGTGTCCATACCTGAGAGGATGGGGCATAGTACCAAGCAAGTGCTGCACTCTTCTCAAACACAGCTAGTAAGAAAGACATTCGCCGTAGACGCCGCCAAGGCCACATTGCCACGTAGGCTCGGTAGCCCCCTTAAACCACCGAACCTCCGGCTCGGCTTCACCAGCTGTGTACAGGCTGTCTTTCCCTAATTTCGTTTTTTTAATAATTATTATTATTTTTTATATTTTTGGTTGGTTTATTTGCTGGAGACAGCCTGTCACCAACAAAGTCCCCTCTCTCTCTACCTTACGTTCTCTCTCTCTCTCTCTCAACCCGCGCGTTGTCTCTCTCTCTCTCTCTTTCTCTAAAAACTCTCTCTCTCTTAGGGTTTTCAATCTGCTCTCGCCTCTCATAGTCTTTGGAGTTCCACAGATCGATCCTATCTGCCTCGTAAGCTCTCTCCCGATCTCCTTTTCTCTCGATCACCGTACTGTTTTTATTTATTTATTTTATATATATTTAAAATCCCTTAGTTCGTTGTAGTTTGGGCTCTTTGTTTGCATTATTGGATCAATGCTCAAGTTTTATGTTTTATTTGTGTATGTTGAAGTGTTGAATTGATTCTGTATGTGTTGTGGTAGTCAACAATTTGATTTTTTTTGTTGTGATATTTGCAAAAATTGTGGCTTTATGTGTGTTTGCTTTGCATTTGTTGGTTAAACTAAGAAGATTTGTAGCTAAACGGTGTTTGTCAACGAATGAGTTTGTTTTTACATGAATGCCTAAATTTTGGTCCTGTTTAGCAATTTGAAGGAGGGTGAATTGAAGGAGAATATATATATATATATATATATATGTATATGCATGGGTGTGTATGTGTGTATAGAAGGATGTATTTTTAAGTTTGGATTTTACATACATACACGTGGACCGAATATAGCCGTTGCTCAGTCCAGAGTGCTAGATGAGATATGAGGAACTATTGGAGTCTTCATGGACTGATGTGGCATATAGGCAATCTTAGAATTGGTTGAATGTTGGGATTTCTTTCGTTTGTTCTGGTTTCTTGTTGTATTAAAAGTCTGAACTCATGAGCTTTGTTAGTTTGTTTGGTCACGTGGGCGACAGGGTCGGTCTGTTCGTGTATGTATATATTAATTTTTAGAAGTATGACTGTCGGTTTGTCAAGAGGTAAAATAATTTAAAGAATACTGCAATGCTCTCAATAAGTGTATTGTCGGCAGATATAACGGTGGTACTGTCATTTTTGAATTGGTTCATGTAGGATCACTGTATAATGTTAATTTGTAATTTACTGTTATAATTGGTTTAAAATCAGTTAGTTAAGTATCCCTTTCCAGTCCCAAAACTTGGAGTTGACGGTTTAAAAAGTAACTATGAAGTATTAACTAAAAAAGCAAATTATTTTTTGCTGATTTTCCCCCATTTAAACATAGAATATTTGTTTCATAAGATTGATATGTGTCAACCTTATGCTAATGTTGAAAGGGAAAAAAAAAATCACTGTTTTTTTGTAAGGTTGGCGAATGCTAATTTTATTTTGTTATTTACTGTTATAGTTGGTTTAAAATCAGTTAGTTAAGTGTCCCTCCCGTCCCAAAGCTAGTAATCAAGGATTTAAAAAGTAACTATGAAGTATTAACTCCAAAAAGCAAAACAAAAAAAAAGCTGGTTTTTTTGCCATTTAAACATAGAAGTATGTGTTTCATAAGATTGATCCTTGTCAATTGTTCATTGATACATTTTACCTTCTGTAGGTCATTTATAGGTGCTGTAAGCTTTCTTGTTTTACTGTTTAGAATTTAGTTTCTTTCCGAAGATTGTCATGTAGTTGATTTGATGCGTGTTTTACACTATGGAAGTGTCCAATGCATCCCAAAAAGATGTTTCATACTATTTGAAGAGTTCTCAGAAGTAGGCGGTGGGATTTTTTGTCCTGATATTTTCTTGCAAATTATAGTGGAATGATATATGTATATGTCATTCTATCATACTTTCTTACTGCATATAATACAAGTATTATATGAAGCACTGGCACTTTAAAAAGGGTGCCGTGTCCGTGTTGCTTGTGAAAGTTTTAAGTTTTTTGTTATGTCCATGTCAATGCTCTTCTTAGATGAAAGTGAATTGTAGATTTGAAGGTTAAGTTGCTTGAAACTTGTAAGCTTTTGTTATGAATTAGGAATTGTGCTATAGAATTCATCATATTCAGCTTTTTATTCTCTTCCTCCCTGTATTCAAGGTTTAATGATGTAATTGAACTATTATGTTAGATTACTAATAGAAAAATTAAAAAATAGAACTATAATGTTAGATTGTTGGATTTACCTAGTAATCTTGCTGTATGCTAGACTTGGTAAATGTCCTTCCTTCTTTCCCTGTGCAGAATTGCCCATTTTTCTCTTTGCTTTTCTTTTTTTCTTTTTTGGCTCATTGATTATTTTGTACCTGCTATGTTTTAGGTTGTTTGGCTGGGTGGTCTATCTCAAGGCTTAAATGCGAAGGCTCAAAATGTGTGTGGGGGATTGAGAACAAAGCTTATAGTTGTTGCCAAAGAGGGGATGGTTGGTATGCATGTAATGTTACTGATATTATGAAAAGGAATTGAATATTTTGCAAGTCCAAGAACATCTCTGTGATCACCAATAATGCTAAGCATTTTGTGGTTGTAGAGTTGCGGAGAATTACTTGCTTTACTCTCAGTGGTCAACAGAGGGTGCTACCCTGTGATATCTGCTGAGAGGATTTCTGATCAGTCATACTAGGTGATTATTATATATGGTTTTTTTCGGCTCGACATTAGGCTTTGAATATTATTGTGCCAGTGGTTCTGTCCGTCTTTGTTCATTGAGAAGGAAGCATATTCACACCAGGGGATTTTTCTGTATCCATGCTGGCAGAGAGCATGCGTGGAATCTATGCTTTGGGTAATGCCCCTGACGAGATTTGTTGCTGATGCACTCGGTGTGGTGACAATTTGTCTTGTTGCTATCTTGGTTCTTCTCGGCTTGTTCTGCATTGTTTACTCCTACTACTTCCGCTCTCACATTCGTAGTCAAGGTTTTATTCAGCTTAATTATTTCACTGGTCCTTGGATCATCCGAATCGCATTTATCTTGTTTGCGATCTGGTGGGGTTTTGGTGAGATTGTTAGGTTAAGTTTGTTGAGGCAGGAAGGTAGAGTATTGAATGCCCTTAATTTGAAATGGCAGCGTACTGTTTGCAAATGTTACATTCTTTCAAACCTGGGGTTTGCAGAACCTTGCCTGTTCCTCACCCTTGTGTTTCTCCTTCGTGCATCCTTACAGGAGACGGAATCGGGGATATTGAGTCGGAAATGGAATGGAAAAACAGCAGGTTATGTTCTTCTGTATTGCCTCCCAGTGTTTGTTCTTCAGTTCATTGTTATTTTAGTTGGACCAACATTTAACAATGATGAGAGTTTTGTGCACAAATTGCCGCATTATTTCACAAAAACAGCTTTTACATCTAAGGACCAAGATGTTGCCCTCTGCACCTACCCTTTACTGAGTACCATCTTCCTTGGCATTTTTGCCATTGTCCTTACAACATATTTGTTCTGGATTGGAAGGCGGATTCTTCATTTGGTCATCAATAAGGGTTTGCAAAGGAGAGTTTACACATTGATATTCGCCGTTTCTAGTTTCTTTCCATTAAGGGTTTTATTTCTTGGTTTATCGGTTCTATCTAGGCCAGAACATTATCTGTTTGAAGCTTTTGCTTTTTTGGCTTTTCTTTCGCTGTTTTGTTGTGCTGGGGTGGGTATTTGCATTCTTGTCTATTGCCCAGTTGCGGATTCTCTTGCTTTGAGGAATCTGCAAGATGTAGAGGCTAGGAGAAGGATTAGTGATGAACAACAAACTGACACCATTTCACTAATTGCTAACCAAAGCCCTCTAGAAGAAATTGTGGAAAGCCCTGGTAGAAGCTCTGCTGCTTCGGCGAACCGTGGTTCCATTTCTTTTCGGACTATGGAGAAAGATGAAACCACCTCTGGGGCAGTTGTGGAATTTAGCCTCCTCTCGCCTAGTCAGCATTCCACCCCGCCAGGCTCACCCCGGCTTCTTCTTGGCTGGCAGATGCTCCCTCCTACACAAGAAGTTCATGGAACGTAAAAGCAAACAAGAGAAGTGAGACTCAGTGGTAAAACTCAATTTTGTGGTAAACAAGAAACTGTTTGTAAAGTGTTTTTTAGATTTTAATAAGGATTGCTCTTTTTTTGTTTTTGTTTTTCTTTGTTTTTGAGATATAATGGTTTGCCTGCTACCCCCCACCTTTATTTTTTTTGGTGGAACTCTTTTGGTCTGTATCTCTGCTGTTTTATTTCTATAACCATTTAAAATTCCATCCATGCTAAAGATTCAAGGCATGCTTGCTCTCCTCTTTTCCTAGATATAGCAACTTTGAGTGGCTTGAATTTTGTGTCTATTTATTTGTCTAACTCTTGGGCATTGTTTGTTAAGAGCAGAATTCCAAAGAGCTTCTTTTGCTTTTTAAACAGCATTATTTACTAGCTGTATTTCCTAGAGAATTTGCATGACTTGAGATGAATGGGCTGCCAACTTTTTGCTGGCTGATGAGGGTGAAATATGCCTGGCTTAATGTGAATTTTGCAGGCTTCTATTTTGGAGAGTGCTCTATTTTTTTGCCCTTCTTGTTGCTTCTTTAGTGTAGCATACAATTGTGGTAGTGTTTTGGTTTGTCTGGTGCCATTAGCTTTTGCTGTGATTTTCAGTTACTAAAATCATTAGAGCTTCTTGTAAAGTTGCGTGAATTCCTTTTAGTTTTATCTTTCTTCTTCTTTGACATGTGAAATATCTGTTACACTAGTTGATTTCATATTGAATGTGTCTGTGATTTACTATTTTTGGCTCAGACGAGAGAGATAGTTTTTGTGTTGTATTTACGAACTTTCACTTTACCCAAATAATATCCAAGCCTCGATTTGTTAGTTGAGCTGTGCTTGTTTGTCTTTGGTGGGGTTCGACATTGTCAGTTTTAAGGCCCCATTTGTTTTCAGAAATAGAATAGTGGGAATTTAGAGTGAGATGATTAATAGTGAGGAGATTGTTAGTGAGGAGATTGATAGTGAGGAGATTATATAAAATTGTGTTTATTTTGATAATAGTTGTTAGTGTAGGAATTGTTAAATTATTTTTATATAAAACAATAAAACAAATAAAAAAAAAAATTAAGCATTAATATTTTTAAAAAATTCCCAATATATAAAAAATAAAAAAAAATTAAATTTTTTTTCTAATCTCCTTATTATTTTTTTAATATCACTTTCACCTCTTCCATCCTAATTTTTCTTCCAATCTCCATGTATAACCCCCCTTCCATTTTAATTCATTTCTCAACTCTACAAATAAATACAACGCTAAATAACTTCCCTTCCATCCTAATCTTCTCTCATCCATTACACCCCAAAACAAATGGGGCCTATACTACATCGAATCAACTCTCTAGTCAGTCTTAACTTATCTCTGTTTTGGACCACATCCTATCAATGCTCTTTGAAACCTTTTCTACTAAAATTCTATTAGAATCGGGTTGAGGTAACACTACGTCAAAATTGGGCTTTAGTGGCGGTTTTTTACCGCCGTTAAAGGCTGTAAAACCGCCGTTAAAGCCTTTAACGGCGGTTTCATTACCGCTGTTTATGCGCGTGTCGGAAAAAGTGAAACCGTCGTAAAAAGTCGACCAAAAACGGTGGTAATATAGGACCAAAAAATGGCGGTTTTTTACCACCGTAAATAGGTTCAAATTTTTCAAAAAATAATTCTTTCTTCTTACACTCCCCAAGCTTTGAACCCAGGACCTCTCATCCACCCACACCAACCATTCTACCACAGCCACTCTTCACAAAATATATTCCCTAAATAAATATTTAAACACTACTTTTACTTTATTGTAGATGGTTTTGTCGGAACTCGCCGGAGTTTCGCCGGAGCATGCCGGAGCTCCGCCGGCAAAGACCGCCGTCATTAACGGCGGTAATGGTTGGGCATTAGCGGCGGTTTTGTTACCGCCGTTAAAAGTGGGCATTAACGGCGGTTTCGTTACCGCTGTTAAAAGTGGGTTTCGTTACCGTCGTTAAAGACACTTTTAGTGGTAGTTTTCGTTACCGCCGTTAATAGTACCTTTAACGGCGATTTTCGTTACCGCCGTTAAAAAAACCGCCGTTAATGTCCTATTTTGACATAGTGTAAATACAATTAGGTCAATGATTTTGCCATATGTTCAAAATTTTTCTAGAAGTTCAATTATGGCTCGGTTTGTTTCAATGTAGTTCTTTGGAGAACAATAAAATCATTTTTTTTACCATAATGAAATCAATATTTAGCGCACTCAAGTAATTTCATCCGAAAATTTAAAAGCTTACAGCTAAATTATCAATGAAGTCAGAATGCTTTTGTAGTTGATACATTTTATTGGAAATTAAAGCTTTTTTTTTGAAGTGATAGAGCAAAGTATGTCCCAATAACTGAAAAATTTATGTGAAAATGGAAATTAAAGCGCTTTTAAATTTCTGTTTTAATAGAGCAAAGTATGTTCCAATCAGTGACGGAGCTACACGGGGACTAGCGGGTCACATGCCTTCCCTAGATTGATTATTATTATTATTATTTTTTATTTATTTTTTACATATGTATATAAATAAAATTTTAAATAAAAATAATATTTTGAGTAAAATATTAAAGGCATTTTTAAATTTATAAAAACAATAGTGATTGTTTTATTGAAAATGAAGTGACTACAATAAATTATATTTTTATGTATGAAAATTTTATGAAAAAATCTCAATATAAAGGTAATATCCATCATTATTGATACGCAAATATAATTAATCTCACTATATATATGTAAAAATTACTACAGTGTTAGTTATATTTACATGTGGAGTTCACCCTTTATATGTTGTTTTACTATTGGTTGGTGATATCATATGTCAATAATGACGTGATATCATTATTATATAAATTTTTTACTCAAATTTTGTAAAAATTTGATTTATCTTACTATTACATAATTTATTTCACAATTTAAATATATGACTTTTTTGCATTATTCATGATACACTAGTTACACGCAATACTTTTTTTTTCGATTTTACTCGAAGTTAATTATAAAATTTTATGTGAAATACTTTTGTAACAATTTATTTAATTTTTTATACTTAATATTAATTTAAAAATTATTATTATCTTCTTATTATGAAAAACAAAATAAAACTGTAATTAATAAGTGCCACTCTTAATTTAATTTCTTGACTCTGCCATTGGTTTCAATCACTGAAATATTTCTGCGAAAATGATCGAAAGTGGTAGCAAAAGGCACAATGACTTCTGTTGATTCATCAATAGATCACAGTTAGAATCGATTTCGTGTATGCTCGATTAAAGTTGTAAAGTGGCTTACTAAAGTTGGATTGTTAAAATTGTAACGCCCCATTTTTCATGTCCAAATGGTAATACAATAGTCATGACTCTTTTAAGTAAAATTGTTAATAAATTCTCATACTTGCATTACATAATGTAAATAGTCTTCATACGATAATACAATTAATCCAACAACAATTAATTAAACAACAAATACCCCCAAGGGTTTACAAGTTTCCAAGGCTTGAACTTGGTTATACAAAATGGTTATTCAAATCCACACATATAAAGCCCTTGGCTTGCAATTAGAGTCACAGCAAATGAGCACATTATGCTCTCTGCACACATTTCCGCACCTTCAGTTAGGCGGAATCACCACATCCTTTCCTGTACAAAAATTCCGTAGGGTGGGCATAAAGTCCAGTAGAGAATTCTTAATAAAGTATATACATTTTATACAAGTCTCAAGAAATGAATGCATATGCCATGCTATGCATTTTTAGAGTAATTCACATCACCATCTTTTGAAAACCCTCATGCTCAATGATGTCATGCAATTTTCTATTGTTCAAAACTTAACAATTTAACTCAAGGGGTGGTAAATACAACTCTGGTAATCCCTACGTTAGTGTCTGCAAGTAGACTATACAAGTACTACCAATTTGTCATTTTTACCAGTATCAACTGGAGGGCTCGACACCCATACTTTATCATTTTTACCAGTATTAACTGGAAGGCTCGACACTTATTCTCTACACTACCTTTCAAGACTTACCACTGTATTTACCTCAAAACCATTTCATGAAAACTTGTTACTCAACATTACTTTCTCAATGCAAGTTTTCAAATCAACTTTCAAATTTCAATGTAATCAAATGAATTGGTATGCCAATGCAACAATGATCAACACAATGCAACAATTCTCTCATTTTCAATTTTTCCACACAATACTACCATTGTGATAAAAATTCCCATTTCTTCTTTCTATGGAATTTCATAAGATGAATAAATATACATTTTATTTCAATTCATCCGAGGAATAACACATCTTCCACATCTCGAGCATTTTCAACAAATTAGCCATTTCAAGACTAAATCAACATTTTGATTAACAACTTTCAAAATGAACAATATCTCTCATATTTCTCAAAGTTTATCATTTATACAATATAAACAAGATATTTTCCAAACATTACTTATTTTGGGCATTCAAAATAAATATAACAATATCAACCATGGATTTTCAACTTCACTTTTAAAAATCCCCAATTTCTAGATTTTTTCACCAAAACCATCCATATTCAAACATTTGAGAAAAATCTCACCAAAATCCTCATTCTCCAATCAACATAGTTCAAAACTCCCAATTTGTATTTCAAAGGAATAAATAGTAAACCCACTTTGAAAATCACTCTCTTTCTTGAGTCAACAACAAATTTTCAAAACAAATCAAAAGATGATTTTGAAAATCATCTTGATCTTGCAAAAATATATATATAACTCAAAGAAAATCCCTACCTCAAGTTAAAGAAGAAAAGAGTTGAAACCTCCAAAATCAACGACGATGAAACTCGATCTCCACCGCACACAACGAAGCCCTCGAGAAGTTACACAACTTTGACAAAGGAATTATGGCCAAAATCCCAATGGATTAGGAGAAATCAAAGAGAGAAGATGGTTTTTAGAGAGAGAGGCTCTAGATCTGGATCTTGGAGACTTTTAGACAGAGAGAGGATTGCAAAAAGTGATCCAAAATGTCACTTTCGCGAGCTAATAAAGCGCGGTCCGCTCGATCGTGGGAAGCCCCATTCGAGCGTCAGACACAGACTCCTGCTTGAGCGTGAAACCCTACGCTCAAGCATAAAATACGCTCTCTTAGTATTTTTACAGACACAGTCCCCGTTCGAGTGCCCAAATGCCCGCTCGAGCGTAGAGCAAAGTTTCAGAATCCTGCTCGAGCGGAGAGACAAAATTCTAAGCAACCAAGAGTTTGGAAAAACAAACAACCAACCTTTTCCAAACACACAACTACAACCCAATAACTAACAATGAAGGGAAAACAAGGGAAACAAGACATGAACCACCATTCAACCCATACAAACCCGAGTTCGGAACACCACAAGGGACGAGTCAAAACCAGGGTCGCTATGACCTCCTCTCCTTAAAGAATTTCGTCCCTGAAATTACAATTTCAAACCAAAGTCAAAATTGAACCATTTACAACAATGTTATTTCCACAAATTCATCACCATGACCCATTCTCCGGTCACCTATTCTCATCGTCTCAATTCACAAGTCCTAAATTAAAATGAAAATTTTAATTTCCCAAAACATTTAAATCAAGTCCAAATTTTCAAAAATGATTACCAATATCATATATTATGCTTCCAAGAGTGATACAACACCCACAATATTCCACATTCTCAAAACATATACAATGTTCTTACAAGTTCAAACATATACAATGCTTATACTTTTCATTAACATAGTTAATTTCTCAATACATTCTCATGTATCAACAAACAAATCTGGATATTTCTCTCGGGCTTCTAACTCACGTTCCCAAATCGCTTCCTCGACTCCGTGATTGTAATGACCCCGACCTCTGATTAATGTTAATTTGCACTTAATTATGTCTTGTAGTAGATTATGAAGGATTTGGGATTTATTTGCATGTGTATTGCATTATTTATGTGTTTCTATCTGTTTTCCATAAAATGATCTGTTCATGTCTTTGACTTTAAACTGCGAATTGAAAGCCTTATCGGTGCCCGATTCTGAAATTGATTTGTGTTACGTGTTATTTAGGATTTATAGAATTTTATGGTAGGAGTAATTCAAATTTGAATTGGAATGATTAAATTAGATTAAATAATGCTAGATGAAACATAGATTTAGTGAATGCTAGTAATTACATTTTTGCCCCTTAGTGGGCCACTTTGTTCAATCTTGATTAGGAGCTTTTGATTCATTTCCTCAGCCATTTTTGGGACCAAGACAAAACGTAGGAGAGTGAGAGAGGAGAAAAATTTGAGTTCAACAAAAGTTTTGGCTTGGAACTTGAAGAATTGTAGAGGAATTGCATAATTGGAGTCCCTAGACTTGGAATTCAAGGTTTAAGGTAGGAGATTTCCCTTTCGATTGTAAACTTAAGACTAATTCTTGCATAGTTCATGGTTAATTAGTGTCTAAAGCTAGGAATTGGGTTAAGATGTTGAATTGAGGATTAATTCATGCATGCATGCATAAATTTCCATGCTTTGGGTTTGAATTCTAAGATTTCTTCCATGCATGTGTTAATTTCACTCTCATTGTGGTCATGCATCTTATTGTCCATCAAATTGTTTAGTTTGATCATGTTTTGGAGGGTTTGGTTTCAAGGAGATTCTTGCATGATACATTTAATTTTTGTTCTTAAAATTTTATTTGAAATTGTGTTCAATTGACTTGCTTGATTTTACAAAATTAATCTTCAAAACATGTCATACTATGAGTTTATAAGAGTTTTTCAGAAAATTAGCCCAAAAGGATCGAATTTGATGCTTTGAAGTTGAGTTTTGAGCTTGAGGTTCAAATCAGGAAATTCCAGATTTTGGACGCACGCTCGAGCAGGGAACTCCACGCTCGAGTGTACACGCTGAGTTCATGAAGTCCGCTCGAGCGGGGGAAAGTGACGCTTGAGCGGGAATTTCGTGTATCCAGTACTTTTCACATGTTTACAGTCCGCTCGAGCGGGGTAATGCACGCTCGAGTGAGGACCTGTGTCTCACGCTCGAACGGGTATCGAGCACCCATCAAGCGTGAATTTCATGCATCCAGTACTTTTACAGTAGTTTACAGTCCGCTCGAGTGGAGGAATACACGCTCGAGCGGATCCCTTTTGTCTGCATGTCCGCTCGAGCGGATAAAGCCACGCTCGAGCGGGACCCCTGTTTCAGCAAAATTTTGAAAAGTGTTTCTAAGTGCATCTTTGTATTCTCATTCCATCTTAGGCATTCCTAGGCCATGTTTAAGACTCTATAGTGAGGATTGAAGGTCAGAAACACACTAAGAACTAACGACATAAGTTTTGTGCAATTAGAACGTATGTTTCAAGTGTGTGTCCGTTATGTGTTATGTAGGTCACGTGCGGCGTATCGTGTGATCAATCTGCTCCATCTGTCTGTTTCAAGGACAACTGTGAGTAATAACTCTGTAAAGTTATGTTTACCTTAAGTATTTTCTGACTGTATAATCTGTTTTCTGAAATGCTATCTTACGAATGATGAATGAATGTCCAATTTTCTGAAAAGTATTTGTGGCGCCCTTAGTTCACATGGCCCTCGCCCGGGGGTAACAATACCGCAGCCAATCTGCATGTGGCCCTCGCCCGGGGGTAACAATACCGCGGCCAATCTGCACGTGGCCCTTGCCTGGGGGTAACAATACCATGACTACTTGCGCGCAAGATATGGACCTTTATGGTCGTTGGTACCAACTACGTATGTGGGTCTCTAGACCAATCTGATCTGATAGCTAATGGGTTTACCACGTATAAACTTATGTAAAATCTAAATATGAACATGAGTATATATCTGAAGCTATTCTGTTTTGAAATCTGATTGTATTCCGATTTAAATATTGGATTCTAACTTGTGATGGACATCATTCATATAACCCCTTTACTCTGTTATTATTCACTGGGCTTTCGCTCACAGTTTATATTATATATGTAGGTGAGCCGGCACATGACCAGGGCCAGAGTTGACGGCCTTCTGTACTATTTTTGTCAGCCAACCGTTGTGCCTCCCGAGGAGGTTCCGATCAAAGTCTAATGCCATGGCTATTTTTGTTTTCATGCTAGTCTCTGTAACTGTTGTAAAGTCAGATCTTGGGAAGTCCACTTTTGTAAATATTGGTGTCCTTGACTAGCTTGCTTATATATATAATTAAGTTTTAAAATATTCTGTCCCATGTACGTTATCACAGCTCATTGGATCTTGTCTATTTCGTATTATTGCTTCCGCAGCCCCTTATTATTTGCTAATCTGTTCAGAGGCCTTTGGTAATCCACGGATTATTAGCCGGTTACGGTGCTAAACCTACATGGACGGGTTTGGGTTGTGACAGTGATGTTTCCACAATACTTTTACCAAGGGAATTGTCTTGCCTCGCAAAACTTGATCCCGGCTATCCAAGAATTCCACTGGTCTCTCTTCATACGAGGCATCTTCATCTACTTCTAAGTCAGTCCAATCTAATACGTGCGATGGATCCGGCTCATATTTCCGAAGCATACAAACATGAAACACGTCATAAACCCTGGAAATTTGTGGCAGTAACGCCAAACGGTAAGCAACCTTCCCAATCCGCTCAAGGATTTTAAAAGGGCCAATAAACCGAGGGGATAACTTCTCACTCTTCCCAAATCTCATCAAACTCTGTCTTGGTGATAGCTTCAAAAAAACATGATCTTCCACCTCAAAAGACAAAGGTCTCATCCTACGGTCGGCATAAATTTTCTGGCGACTTTGAGCCGTAGCTAGCCTCTTACGGATAAGTACAACTTTCTTCGTCATTTCCCGAACCAACTCTGGACCTAACAAAGGTGCATCACCCACCTCGGCCCAACACACAGAGGATCTACACGGTCAACCACACAAGGCCTCAAATGGTGCCATGCCAATACTCGATTGGAAACTATTGTTATAGGCAAACTCCACTAATGGTAAATGTCTCTCCCATAAAGTCAAGGACACAGCCTCAAAGATATCCTTAAGAATCTGGATAGTACGCTTGGACTGCCTGTCAGTCTAAGGATGATACGCAGTGCTAAAGGTCAATTTAGTGCCTAAGGCATTTTGCAAACTCTGCCACAACTGGGCAGTGAAACGCGGATCTCTACCTGAAACAATCGTCATAGGGACCCCGTGCAACCTCACTATGTCCCTAATGTACAGGTCGGCGAGATAATCTACCGAGTCATTTACACGCATAGGAATAAAGTGCGCTGACTTAGTCAACCGGTCAACTACCACTCAAATAGCATCATTACCCCGTTGAGTCCTCGGAAGACCCACAACAAAGTCCATCGTGATATGTTCCCTCTTCCATTTAGCTATAGGCAAGGGTTGCAACAAACCCGCTGGCCTCTGATATTCAGCCTTCACTTGTTGACAAGTAAGACATTTCGATACAAACATAGCTACATCCCTTTTCATACCTCTCCACAAAAACTGGCGACTAAGGTTATGATACATTTTTGTGCCTCCCGGATGCACCGCCAGGCGCGAATGGTGAAACGCTCGGAGTACTTCCTCTCGGCGAGACTCTGGTACAAACAAACGGTCACGGTATCTCACACTCAGGTCGGGATATACAGTCAAATCTTTTTCTACCTTCCCATTGGAAATCTTTTCTCGCAATGATTTTACCTCAAGGTCACCCTTTTGCGTTTCCAACACTCGATTCACAAGTATAGGTTGTGCAACTACTGAAAACAAAGCTGCAAACTCAACAGACTCGCCCAGATGCAAGTCAAACTCACTGAGAGTACCCAACATTTCCCATTCTCGGATGGCGATAGAAGCTAAACTGTTAATTGGCTTCCTACTCAAAGCATCGGCCACAACATTGGCCTTCCCGAGATGATAATGCAACTCAAAATCATAATCCTCTATGAATTCCATCCACCTCCTCTGTCTCAAATTCAAGTCTTTCTGTGTAAACAGATACTTCAGACTCTTATAATCAGAGAACACTTCAAATTTCTCACCATACAGATAATGCCTCCAAATTTTCAAGGCAAATATCATTGCCGCTAACTCTAAGTCATGGGTAGGATAATTCCTCTCATGTGTTTTCAACTACCGTGAGCCATAAGCTACTACCTTACCTTCTTGCATCAATACACAACCTAAACCTTCCCTTGAAGCATCACAATATACTGAATAACTCAAACCCCTCTCCGGAATAATCAATACTGGAACAGTGGTGAGTCTAACCTAAGCTCTTGGAATAACTTTTCATAAGTCTCACTCCATATAAACTTGACTTCTTTTCTTGTCAACTTAGTCAAAGGTGAAGCTAGTCTAGAGAAATCCTTTACAAACCGACAGTAATACCGGGCCAACCCCAAGAAACTACGAATCTCGAAAGCATTCTTAGGTTGTACCCAATCTTTCACTGCCTTTGTCTTGGATGAATCTACAGTCATCTCTTCCCCGGATACCACATGGCCTAAGAACTTAACCTCTCTCAGCCAGAATTCACATTTCCCAAACTTAGCATGCAGCTTGTGGACTTTAAGTAACTCAAGTACTACTCGCAAATGTTCCTCGTGTTCCTTCTCGGAAGGTGAATAAATCAAAATGTCGTCCACAAAGACAACCACAAAACGATCTAAGAATTTACGGAAGATCCGATTCATTAAATCCATAAACACAGCTGGAGCATTAGTTAGCCCAAAAGGCATTACAGGAAACTCATAATGGCCATACCGCGTACGGAATGCCATCTTGGGATATCTTCCTCCTTTACTCTCAACTGATGATAACCTGATCTTAGGTCTATCTTAGAGAAACAACAAGACCCTTTCAACTGATTAAACATATCATCTATACGAGGCATTGGGTACTTATTCTTAATAGTAACCCAGTTCAACTTCTTGTAATCAATACAAAGCCATAATGCGCCATCTTTCTTTTTAGCAAAGAGAGCCGGCGCTCCCTAAAGTGAAGTACTAGGGTGAATAAAACCCTTATCTAACAATTTCTGGAGTTGAATCTTCAACTCACTCAATTTTGTAGGTGCAAATCTATATGGAGCCATAGAAACTGGTGCTGTGCCAGGCACTAAGTCAATAGAGAACTCGACCTCTCGGTGAGACGATAAACTAACAAGATCTTCGGAAAAAACATCCGAGTATTCACAAATTACCCATGGCAATTCAACCCGAATTTCATCACACTCATTGCTCAAAAAGCTAGCAAGGAGACAACTAAGTTCACTCCGCCCATGCGGATCATATACTGGTGATAAGACTCTATCCACCCGGTTTCCCAAGAAATAAAAGCAATCACCGCTCAAGGTACATACAGTAATCGTCTGACGGTAGCAATCTATAACAGCTCGGTATGACGATAACCAGTCTATACCCAATATGACATCAAAACTAAGCATGTCAATCAATACAATGCAAAAGGTAATCGACGACCAGCAACCTTGATGTCACAACCCTGACATCCCTGTCTCAAGACACTCTGACCACCAATAGGTGCTAGTTGTGCCAACTCTAAACCCAAAACTGATGCAAACGCATACGAAATAAAAGAATGGATACACCCATATCAATCAACACATTAGCAACTGAATTGCAAAACAAAAAGGCACCTCTTACTACAGAAGGATCAAGTACAAGGTCTGATCCTACAACTGTATACATACGTCTAGTAGGCCTCATCTCAACCTGCTCACCCCTCGGAATATAAGCCTGATGCACAGACTGAGCCGAAGAGACTCCCTGATTGGCTCGTGAAGCCTGAGCTGAATGAGTTTGCTGGTGGCTCTGAGTCTGCCTCGACCCTGATGCGCTAGATGCGCCTCCCAACTGTGGGCAAGTTCTCTTCATATGCCTTGGCTGGCCATATTGATAACAATTAAACCCTTGTCCCCTATTTTGGGACTAAGACTGACTCTAAGATCGGTTAGGTAGTGGTGATGGCAACATCAACAGTCTCCCACCCTTCTGTGGGCACGAAAAGGCTTTGTGGCCCGGCTGGCCACACTTGAAACACGTGAAGCCACTAGATGTACTTTTTCCTGGAACCGCACTAGGTAAAGGAAAAGTGGATTTTGACTGCTGTGGTTGTGGCTGGAATGAAAAAGTACCCCTGCTCTTCTTATTCTGCCTATAGTCTCCTTGAGACTCTTGGCCCCTAGGCCTCGAACTCCGAAGCCTCTTCTCCTCGGCTTGCACGGAAACCTCACGTATGCCGCCGCCTCTACAAGACGGTCATAGTTCCAAATCATGTTCCCAACAATTTTGAAGAAAATTTTGGTTTTCAACTTGTTCTCAAATTCAATGCAACGACGCTCTTCCGTTACCACCAACTTTGGTGCAAACCTAGATAAACTAGAGAAGATTGCTTCGAACTCGGCCACGGTCATGTCGAGTTGTTTGAGGTCTTTGAACTCTTGCCTCAATCTCTCCCTTGCAGCGGGAGGTAAATACTTATCTTGGAAAGCAACTACAAAGGCTTCCCATGTTGGCTCCACTCTACTCTCGGCATACTTCCACCATTGACCTGTGTCCCCTTTAAGGTAGTAACTCGCTAGAGTCACTCTCAACTTGTTATTATCAATGTGAAGCATCTCAAATGTCTTCACAGTTTGTTCGAGCCATTCATCCGCTTTCTTAGGCTCGGGGCCACCATGGAATTCATTCGGTTTGGCTCGCAAAAACTCCCTAGTAAGGAAACTCGCTCTTGCCTCCAAGGTGTTCTCTCGAGCTTGGTTCTCTGTCCTCAATAAGTTCATAGCCCCTTCTATTTCTCTAGCTAGGGCCCTCATTGCGGTTTGACCCACTTGGTCTGCTTATTTGGCCATATTAGCTTGGCCTGACTCTTCCTCTTGCATCGGAACCTCATGGACCGGTACCTCATGCACACCTTGGCGAGCCCTACCACGTCTCCCGCCTCTACCACCACGGGTTCGACTTCTTCCTAACATCCTATAAAGGACAATAGAAATGATTTAGCATACAATCCCATACGTGCCCGTAATTCACCTCACACGTCTAACCACCACAATTCTATACATTTCACTTCTATATAGACATTTCAATTTCACTTCACATAATCACTTAGTCATGTAAACACATACGGATTATTCTTTCACGATGAAATTTGTCCTACGAAAAACCAAGAATCCTTAGTAGAACGAGTATTGATCAAGTACCCTTCTAAAAAGACCTCAAGGAATTTAACAGGCGCAAACAACATCCCAAAAGTCCAACCCCATACCCACATAGCCACATAAGCATGTTATCACATAATCACAAAATGTATAACACCTTCCTATCATGCAATCTACCATGCAACATGAACCCATCGTCGTTAAACAACCACTTCCCACGAGCTCCAAGTATTCAAACCCGGTAGCTCTGATACCAAGTTGTAACGCCCCAATTTTCATGCCCAAATGGTAATACAATAGTCATGGCTCTTTGTAGACACGCCCTTGGGCCTCACTACAGTTCGGACTCAAATTGTCACGGTTCTTAATCTGAACCAAAGAGTCCAAATCAGGCAAATCGTTTTTGAAAACAGATTTTTTTTTGTAAAGAAGTGCCAAACATGGATTGCTTTGCCAGATATAGAGTCGTCACCTAAATATTTTATTTTGGGGAATTTAAGAAACCCTGACTCGTGCTTAAGGCCATGTGTCCGTCATCACCAAAGTTGCCTCGGCTGGAGAACTTGGGTACGATTGGGGAAGGTCACTTCGTGAGCACCCCCGCTCGCCCGATCAAAGATCGGCCTCTACTAACCATGATATCTAGTTTTGAAAACATTATGCGTTCTTATTCCGGTTATTAGCCTAGATTTACTATGTGATGCGCACAGCATACAAGTACAGACTGGATCGCATGAATTGGAACAAAACATTTCATGTTTGTTTAGAAAGTGGTTTGTTACTCGCAAGTAGGCTAAAAATACAGATTTTGCCACCCTTGGGTGGGCTTAGAAAAGATGATTTTGCCACTATCTAGTGGGTTTAAAACTCACAATTGATGATTTGTTCCAATCCAAATAACCCAACCTTCACCCACAGGCATTCAGGCAGATATATCACATAAGCATATAGCCTCATGGTAAGCATGCTATCATGGCAGTCACTCACACGCATGCAAGGATGCTAAAACATAAAACTTACCGAGTACTCCAAGCCAAAACAGAAGCTATGTTAGAAATCCATGCATGATCCTAACTATACAGAAATGCCTAATGCAACACATGCAAAAATGCAACTTATAGCAGGCTCGGCTATTCTAAAGATGGCATGTGAAATGCTACAACTAACAAGTATTCAACTCGAAATTGAAATACAATGCAGTTAGTATGATGCGCCGAGCCCGGTGCATGCGAAATAGATGAATGAATGCAAGCATGCTATCATACTGTATGCTAATTGAAACATGCCCTAAACTAACCATCATAAGCTGGTAAATAAAAGGGAGAAAGACGTGGGGTTGGAAGACATACATCACACGCACGCACACTTATTACAGTTGTGCCCTCTCTCGGAGGGTCCGAATAAATAATACAGTCCGAATAAATAATTACAGTCCGAATAAGGACAAAACCCTAATTAATTAACAAATTAACTAGGAAAACAGTAAATTAGCATGCAAGCCCATGGACCGCCTCAGCTCTGTTCCGGATGATGAATGATGCATGCTTGAGTTGCCTTGCGCGGAAATCCAGTGCGATGCCCCGGTTTGTCTCTGTTTGCAATTAATCCCGGAATGTTGTGCAAAGCTCTTGAAGGATGTTGATCCTTGATTTACTGCAACAGAGAGCAAGAAAGGGGCATATCAAAGTATTTTCACATATGTATGCTCACCTCGATCCTCGTGCCATCAATCACGCATCTCGATGCATGATGGCCGAGGAGTCGAATTGCACGACTCAATATGAAATGAATGCACATGAAAACACAACAAGACCGAGACTCCATCATGGTTAATCCGGAGTGTCGGTGATCGGAAATTGAGGCACGCTCCGTCACTCGAAGTACGAAACGTCCCTCGTTTCCCGTGCTTGGGCTAACTCCTATCCCAAACACGATGCAATATGCATGACATGCATGAATGCAATTAACATACAACCTAGCATACGCAATGCTATGAACTGGCATACACAATGTTCGATATAACATGGTATACACAATGCTCGATATAACATGGTATACACAATGCTCTAACATATAACCTAACATACACAATGCTATGGACTAAGATGGCATACACAATGCAATATGGGCTTACACCAATATGAGTGGACCTCAGCCACACTCACATCAGCGGTCATAAGATGAAAATGAGACAACCGAAATGCGTGCACACATGCACGCAAATCGAGGACCGAACCTAAGGCACAACATGCAACTCTAACAAGGCATGGCAAGGATGAAGCATGGCATTCAAACATGTAAATTTCAGCACTGAAACATGATGCTAAATGGTCCTGAATCATGCAAATATGTCATACAATGCATGCTATAGGCTCCGAAACTCAAAACTAGGCACATGTATTGAACTATAACCATGCAAGGCAAGCATTATTTGACTATGAAGCACAAAGACAGAGCCAAGGCAGTCTTAAAACATGCACATTACTAGTTTAAAGCATGGCCAAAAAAATGCTAACATGACGGGCTAAAATAACATGCAACATTGGCTAGCAAGCATGGTTTACATGGCATGTATATGAAGCATATGAGAACTCATCAAACTAGCCAAAAATAGTGAATAAAACATGTCAAAATATGCCAAATAACCATTGAAATGTAGCCAACACATGCAAAAATGATGAGTTCCTTTGAAAGGCCATGCAAGGGGTTACTTGACACATACAAGATAGACACTTAGTATGACCAAACCAACTCTGGAAATGAGTTATGCCAGCCCTAAAACCCACCAAATTGGCCCTGAAATCAGTCTAGGAAACATGCCAAGAAAGGTCCCTTTGAAAGGCCTTGAATGAGATTGCTCTACACATGCATAAGGGACATAAAATATGGAAAAATGGGCTCTTGATAGAGCTTAGGCAGACCTTAAAACCCACAAAATGAGGCCTGAAACATGACTTCAATGCATGCAAAATAGAATCCCTTTGGAAGGCCAACAATGCTAGTAAAGAGAATGAGGGGTGAGAGGGCCACCCCTCTATGGTTTTGGAGCTCAAAGGCACATCAAAGCCACTGAAAATCCACTGGATTTCAGTGGCTAAGAGGCCAAAACAAGGCCAATGCAAATGCTCAAATGTATGGCTTAAAGCATGAGGAAATAAAGCATGCAAGGAAGGAGATGACTCCAAACAGAAAAGTGACCTATATAAAACTTAAAGAGGAGGTCAAAACAAGACTTTTCCCAGTTTATAACAAATCTCGAAAATGTTCACAAGTAAGGCTAAAATAGGATGCAAAAATAACCCTAAAAGAGAGATTGAGCAAACAAGGAAGTAGATGACCTCAAACAGCAAAGTATCCTTAAACAAAGTTGAAGAGGGGCTCAAAATAAGACACTTCACAGTTTAGGTCAAAGCCCAGAAATGCTTTCAAATAGGGCTAAGAAATGAAGCAAAAGAATGCAAGAAAAGGGGAAATGGAGACTTACCCTTGTAGCACAGCAATGCAGCAGCTTTTGGTCCAAGATTGTGAGCTCTCAACCTCTAAAAATCAGCTTCAAGGGGCTGGAATGGATGATGGAGGTGGTAGGCTAGGAGCTGTAGTGTAAAATGGCCAAGAACAAGGGTGTTTGGAGGCTTTAAGTAGAGAGATGGAGGGTTGTATGTATATATCTCAGCCCAAAGCTTCTAACCCTTGCAAATGGAGGTGGAAGGTGTGTTTTATAGGGGGAGAGAGGTGAGGCTTCTTGAAGAAGCCATGAGAGGGGTTCATAGCTTCTAAAAGAAGCTTGACCAAAGGGGTCAAGCTTCTTGAGGAAGCTAGACCAAAAGGATCAAGCTTTCTCAAGAAGCTTGACCAAAAGGGCCAAACTCCCTTTTGAACCAAGCAAAGGAGTGAAAACCACCTTTAAAAGGGCCAAAACAAGGACAAAACCCTCGGACAGTGGGTCAAGTGCAGAACAGCTGGCATAGCTGGAACACACTCACAGAAAAACTAGCTGACCAGTTCAAAAGGTTCAAGGTGGCGCCGACCACCTTCCCTAGTCGGCTGACCAGGGGTCAAAAGGTTCAATAAGATTTTCTGGTCGGCCTACCCAGAAAGGTGGCCTCCCAGATGGGTGGAATACAGCTGTGTGGTGAAAAACCAGAAAATATGACCCAGGAGAGAGAAAAACCAGCTTTTTAGGGGGGTTCAAAAGGGTCAAGAAGAATTACTGGTCGGCCTACCCATATTGGTGGCCTCCCAGATGGGCACAACACAATGGTGGTGTGAAAAACCAGAAATTGTGGCTCAAAAGTAAGAAAAACCAGCTTTCTGTCAGAAAAACCGGCTTTAGGAGAGAGAAAATGAGAAAATTGGTTTTTCAAGGAAAAAGGTGGCCTCCCACCATCCTACCATCTCCCTAGCAATGAAACAAAGGTCCATACAAAAAATGAACCCAAACCGATGCAAAACGAAAGTTCGAGGGCCAAAACGCGCAGTCCAGGGCCCCGAAAATAGGCTGTTAAGCACCGGAGGTGGCGTACGACCACGAAGGTGGTCTCCCGGGCCACAGTGTCCCTCTAAGGAGAGGAAACAAGGTGTGTGCCAAAAACCAGAGCAAACGGAGGTAATTAGGCAGTCCCGAACCGAGGCGCACGGCTGACGGCTCCGAAAACCGGAGACTGGCCTCCAAACGGGAAAAATGGCCTACGACCACGAAACGTAGCCTACGGCCACTGAGAGATAATCTATGAGACTTCTCCCTCCCTTCAGGACAGAGAAAACAGAGAAAACGGGACCCGATTCGCAAACCGAGGCAGAGCACAAAAGAGCCGGAAGTCTAGAGGCAAGGCTCGCAGCCGAGACTCTGAAACTCCAGAACAAGCAAATATGCAACATCCGAGCGCTCAATTGGTGACGTCTGAGTCTTAAGGTCGGTCAAAAATGGGGTGTCTACACTCTTTTAAGTAAAATTGCTAATAAATCTTCATACTTGCATTACATTATGTAAATAGTCTTCAGACAATAATACAATTAATCTAACAACAATTAATTAAGCAACAAATACCCCCAAGGGTTTACAAGTTTTCAAGGCTTGAACCTGGTTAAACAAAATGGTTATTCAAATCCACACATATAAAGCCCTTGGCTTGCAATCAGAGTCACAGCAAATGAGCACATTATGCTCTCTGCACACACTTCCGCGCCTTCAGTTAGGCGGAATCACTACATCATTTCCTGCACAAAAATCTCGTAAGGTGAACATAAAGCCCAGTAGAGAATTCTTAACAAAGTATATACATTTTACACAAGTCTCAAGAAATGAATGCATATGTCATGCTATGCCTTTTTATAAGTAATTCACATCACCATCTTTTGAAAACCCTCATGCTCAATGATGCCATGTAATTTTCCATTGTTCAAAACTTAACAATTTAACTCAAGGGGCGGTAAATACAACTCTGGTAATCCCTACGTTAGTGTTTGTAAATAGACTATACAAATACTACCAATTTGTCATTTTTACCAGTATCAATTGGAGGGCTCGACACCCATACTTTGTCATTTTTACCAGTATTAACTGGAAGGCTCGACACCTATTCTCTACACTACCTTTCAAGACTTACCACTGTATTTACCTTAAAACCATTTCATGAAAACTTGTTACTCAACATTCCTTTCTCAATGCAAGTTTTCAAATCAACTTTCAAATTTCAATGTAATCAAATGAATTGGTATGCCAATGCAACAATGATCAACACAATGCAACAATTCTCCCATTTCCAATTCTTCCACACAATACTACCATTGTGATCAAAATTCCCATTTCTTCTTTCCATGGAATTTCATAAGATGAATAAATATACATTTTATTTCAATTCATCCGAGGAATAACACATCTTCCACATCTCGAGCATTTTCAACAAATTAGCCATTTCAAGACTAAATCAACATTTTGATTAACAATTTTCAAAATGAACAATATCTCTCATATTTCTCAAAGTTTATCATTTATACAATATAAACAAGACTCCCGTTCGAGCGTGAAACCTTGCGCTCGAGCGTAAAATACGCTTTCCCAGTATTTTTGCAGACACAGTCCCTGCTCGAGCGCTCGAGTGCCCGCTCGAGTGTAGAGTAAAGTTTCAGAATCCCGCTCGAGCGCAAGAATTCCCGCTCGAGCGGAGAGCCAAAATTCTGGGCAACCAAGAGTTTGAAAAAACAAGCAATCAACTTTTTCCAAACACACAACTACAACCCAATAACCAACAATGAAGGGAAAATGAGGGAAACAAGGCATGAACCACCATTCAACTCATACAAACCCAAGTTCGGAACACCACAAGGGACGGGTCAAAACCAGGGTCGCTATAAAAATTATTTTACATCTCATATAGTAAAGCATTCTACTTTTCAAAATGATTTTACTCAACTTATATATATGAAAATATAAGAAATTAAAAAAAATATTTTATGTCAAAATAAACAAGAGCTGATATAACTAATTCAATATTTTATTGATAATTGAAAACTAAATAGTGATTTAACAAGACTATCATTTTTATTTTCACTTAAACAATTAAGAATTCGAATTGCCTTGAAGACAAAGTGACTAACCGAACCAGTGCAAGCTATATTGTGTTGGATTGAGTTGGGTTGGTTATAGTGCATGATTAGTTTAGTTTTGAATATAAGAAGTTGAAACCTATTATGATTAGGTTGGTTTTAAATTTAGTATCAAATTGAATCAAACTAATCCATTAACACTATCATGCTAAATAAAGAGAGGAAAATAAGGCAGAGTTCAGATAAACTTGTCATATATTTTTAAGCACTTTTTTGTACATTATTAAGCACTTTCTTATGTTCATCAAAGTTAATGAACGTTACTTTAGTTATCATTATAACTTTTCTTCTAAAAATATTTATAAAAAAAGAAGAGAGAAACATCACTTTGAATTTAATTTTGAACTTTCAAGGGTTATATAGAAAACTGTTTCACTACTTTTGATGTTAAAAATCAATCTTCTGTTTATTTAAATAAATAAATAAAATTCATGAAATTATTTTATAAAATTTCAAAACATTACTTGAAATTTAGAATTACTTCCGTTATTTTTTAAAAATGATAGTGATTAGAGAATAAAATTTTTGTACAATTTATTTTTTTTTAAAAATGAAGGGATTACATGTATAGAAATTTGTTTATATATAATTATTTAAAAAAAAAAATTCTAATAAGGTGACTTAAGGAAAAAGATTGAGATCTACAATATAAGACTCACAATTTTATTGACAAACATGTTATGTGTTAATATTTGATTTTAACACAAATTCATGTAAGTCACTTCTTTCTTACTATCTTATTGTTATAAATAAATTATATAACTTAAATTGTGAGTGTTCAACATTGAAAACGACTTCTCTCTATTTGAACTGGTGGTGTTGTTAGGCTTTCGTAAACACACTAAAGTCAAGTTGTCTATATTGTAGAGCCTGCTCATAAAATTATTTTCATGGAAATCATATATTGGTGGCAGTGGCAAACGGTCCAAATTTCAGATCTAGATCAAGATGATGGCTAGTTGTTAGTGGCGAGATCGCAAAAGGGAGAAGGGGGGCTCGTGGCTATGGGGGTGGCGGTGGTGGATTGTCGGTGGGTTGGTAGTTTTAGAGAGAGAAGGAGAAAGAAGAAGAAGAAGAAAATGAAGATGGGTTACGACGGTGATACACTACAAGAAAATACACTTTTGGCGACTAAATTTTTAGTCGCCAAAAGTCATTTTTTAGTCGCCAAATGTCGATTTTCCACTTTTCCCGACTAAAAATTTTAGTCGCCGCTATAGTCGCCAATATCTGGTCGCGAATAGCTTTGGCGACTAACAGGTTTTTAGTCGCCAATAGACAGGTATTCAGCGACTAAAAAATTTGTCGCCATAAGTCAATTTCATTTTTGGAAAGTATACCTTTGGCGACTAAACTGTTAGTCGCCAATAGTTAATTTTTTTTTATTATTAATACATTTCCCGACTAAACCTGTTCGTCGCCAATAGCAGTTTTTTATTATTTAAATTTTGGGAGTTATACCTTTGGCGACTAATAACTTTAGTCGCTGAAAGCCTTTTCAGAAAAAATTTTTTTGGCCTCCGCTGCTACCAAGTTTTGAACCCATGACCACTTACTTCCCAACATTCAAAACTTTTACCAACACTCTTTGCCCACTACGCCACTATACCCTCACGCGAATATTAATGCAACATATATTATTTATATACTATATTCGCCGGTATTAATACAAAACTATATATGTATAAATAATTAATTTTTATTTAATATATGTTATGCAAAAAATAAATTATTTAATAAAAAAAATGGATAGCATTTTTGGCGACTAAATTTCAATTTTAGTCGCCAATTATACATTTTTTGGCTACTACTTTCTTTTCTGTCGCTAAAACAATGAAATTCGGCCTAAGGACAGCACATTTGGCGACTAAACTGAATTTTAGTCGCCAAAACTTCTCCTTTGGGCGACTAAAGTACATTTTAGTCGGCAATGCTTGACCTTTAGCTACTAATTTTGTTTTTGTAGCCAAAAACCTTCATCTTTCAGCGACTAAATTGGGTTTTGTCGGCAAAACAGCTATAATCGGCGACTAAACCTATTTTTGGTCGCCAAAAGCATCACTTTTGGCTACTAAATCATATTTAGTCGCCAAAAACAGTGACTTTTGGCTACTAAACAACATTTAGTCGGTAAAAAGCCTACATTCGGCGACCAAAGTTCCTTTTAGTCGCTAAAACCCACATCTTTGGCGACTAAACTGTTTTAGTCGGCAATTCTGACCAGTTTTGGCGACTAATTCGATTTTAGTCGCCAAAAGCCTTACTTTCAGCGACGAAAAATTTAATTTTAGTCGCTAAAAATAATTTTTTTTGTAGTGATAGCAGGGAGATGGTGGCGTCGTGAATAAAGGGGGGCTAGAGGTCATCGGCCTTTTTTTAGATTTTTTTTTATCTCAAAATGGCGTCGTTTTAAAATACTTGAGAAAGCTGGGGAAAAGCATCCTGAGTCGCTAGGATGCGCCATTTAACTGATACGGCAGACCCACTGACATAATGCTTAAATGGCATATTATTATTGGGTTGCAACACCATCTGAAATTGATGATGTTGTACTTTCGAGCATCCAATAATTTCTCTCAGAATCACCTACCTATTTCCAAGGTTTTATTATTGGACCATTCCACGTAACTTCACCAGCTTGCCTCTTTTTGCCACATGTTTTAATAACCACGGCTGCTCTTTATACCAAAGAAAATTTTAAAAAATTACAAATAAGTGGAATAATTTAAAAAAAATTATCTTATAAATAATTTTTTAATAGACAAACTTGTATCATACAAGATTGTACAAATATACAAATAGAATTATTTTCTCGCTGTACAAATAGAATTATATTTTTACCGTGAAATTACACATTGTAAGAAAAATTATGATTCTTGTAATAAAAGTTATTAATGACAAAATTATAATGTGCAATTAAAAGTTATAAATAACTAAAATTATATTTTTTGTATAAAAATATTTTTCAACATAAGATGCATACCATATTCACCCAAAAAGAGATGCATATAAGCCTCGTTTGGAAATTTGGTTATTTTAATTAGTTTTTTTTAACTATTTTATGAGATAAAAAATTGGGCAAATTACACAAATAGTCCCTATAGTTTGGGGCTTGTGTCACTTTGGTCCCTGACTTTTCAATTGTGACACATTTGACCTTGAATTTTGAATATTGTTCCAAATAAGGACAATTGAATATATAATTAGATTTTGCAAGGGTAAAATTGTCAATTTGATAAAATATAAACTAATTTGACAAAAATAAATGTCAAACAAATATTTTTGAATTTTTAAAAATTATTTCTACCTACTAAAAATAAAATTTTGTAAAACTGATAAATCTTTTAGACATTTATTTTTTTTTTTACCAAATTAATTTTTATTATATATTTGGATGATGATCATGTAAAATTAATTTTAAAAAATTAATCATGTAATTTTTATTAATTTTACATAATTTTATCATTGGTGGATAAAAATAATTTTTAAAAAATAAAAAATATTTTTTTGACATTTATTTTTATCAAATTAGTTTATATTTTATCAAATTGACAATTTTACCCTTGAAAAATCTAATAATATTTTCAATTGTCCTTATTTGAAACAAGATTCAAAATTCAGGGTCAAATGTGTCACAATTGAAAAGTCAGGGACCAAAGTGACACAAGTCCCAAACTATAGGGACTATTAGTGTAATTAACCCTAAAAAATTTTATGTTTGAGATAATTTGTGAATTTTTTTATAATTGAATGGATGGTTGTGAAAAAAAAATTTAATATATAAAATGTAACATTTTATTTTTATTAATTATTTTAATATTTATCTTTATTGGTTATTTTAGTTAAAAAAAAAAAAGAAAAAAAAACTCAGGCCAAACACTCCAATAACAGCCATTTCCGCAATTGAAATGCAATTTTCTCAAGAAAATAAAAGAACAAAGAAATTCAAGAAAGATCGACTGCTTCTAGAACCCAACCATCCATTTTCTCCATAAGAATACCAGGAATTATGAAAAAAAATTTATGAAATGTATCTTTTGATTAATGTGTGGTGTTTTATTATATGTGTAATTCAAAAGTAAAGCTTCATGATATTTTTTTCATTATCCCTAAAATTACTCTTTTCTCCAAGAGCCCAAAGGAAGAGAGATGATCAACTGAGCGTGTATTTTGCTCTCCTAGTCGCCATCCTTCCCCATCACAAAACTCGTTGAATTTTAGGGAATTTTTTTAAAAAAAAAAGTCAAGTGAAATATTACTTAACATCAATAAAGAAACAAAAAATATTTTTGGTTACGCGATTTAAATAAAAAAGAATACATGTATTTTAATTCATATCACTTGTTTGAGTGAATTGTGTTCTTTTGATTTTGATTTTTTAATTATTAATTATTAATTTATAATAATAATTACACCAAATCATATGTGCCTGTTTGGCACAGCTTATAATCAGCTTATTTCAGCTGTCAGCTTAATTTAAGCTATTTTGATGTGTTTGGTTTAGCTTATAACTTATAACTTATTACTTTTTGGAAGTCAGAAATCAGCTTATTCTTTGAATGGGGCAGGAGATGCTTTAAGAATAAGCTGAAAATCAGCTTAAGCTGAAAGTTATAAGCTATAAGCTGTTTAGGCATAAGCTATAAGCAGTTTCCCACAGCTCTACCAAACAGGTTTTGTCACTTTTTTAAAGCTCCTTCAATTTTTTGAAGTAGCTTTGTTAATTTAAATTTTGTAATCAACTAATTTCATTGTAATTTAATTTTTGTCAAAAGTTATTTTTAAATAAAAAAAATGTACATTACTTGGGTTCAAATTTGGTTTCAGGATTTACTTTTCAGAAAATTAAATTTTTTTATTTTTCGTATTTTTTATTTTTACTATTTTTTAAAATATTTTAACCAATTTTTTTCATTTTTAAATACATCTAACATAAAAAATATAATATTTGTGAAAAAAATATTTAAAAATTCACTAAATACCAAAAAATATAAAAAAAATATGAGAATGTAGTACATTTTCGTATTTTTATATATTTATCACTTTTTAAAATATTTTTTACAAATAATTTATTTTTTAGATATATCTAAATAAGATGCATCTAAAAAAGTAAAAAAAATTATTTAAAATTTTAAAAATATTCACTAAAAATAAAAAAATATGAAAAATAAAAAAACTTAATTCTAAAAAAATTGAATTTTAAAAATTAAAACTAAACACAGTGAATAGTACTTATAAAATTTAAGCACTTTTTGCGCAAACATATATTTTCAATTTTATTCAATTATTTTGTAGTTATCATACCAAACATGCCCTAATGCATCCCAATTTACTATTCAACAACGCCACACGCGTCCCTTTAACAAGGCGAGTAAACTCTTTTAACTAGGGCTGTGCACAATCCGCTAAAATCGCATCGATCTACATCTATTCGTACCATTCTAACCGCTAACTGCGGTTTAAACTTTAAAATTTATAATTTGCCAATCGAACTGCTCTGCTCCGCTATAGTTAATACATACTCCTTCCGTCCCAAAATAATGGTCCCTTTTGGGGAATCTAACTTTTTTTGGTAGTACAATTATTGCTTTTGAAAAAAGTTAATTTTCCAAAATTATCCTTTTGATAGTACATTTTTTAGGAATATCAATGTCATAATTGTACTTTTTATATTGTTTATTAATTTAAAAGAAGGGCAAAATAGGAAATTTATATTATTTTTGTACTTGATTTTTGAAGGACTAATATTTTGGGACGAAGGGAGTATATATTTTTTAACTTCCAATGAAATATCAATGTAAAAATGAGTGTGAGAGAGATTTAAGATATGAAATTTATTACAAATTAGTGGCTATATATATGAACCATATTATGTAAAATTACTTTGTGTTATACATTAAAAAATATTATACAAATTAGTGTTATATATTATACAAATATATAATAATTAGTTAGAATATTCTTCAATCCGTCAATCCGCCAAAAACTACCCAAATCACAATTTGTCAATCAAGTAATCCGCCAACTTACCATTCAATTTGTAAATTTACTCTCAAACCGCCCTATCTGCAGCGTGTACCCCCTTACTTTTAACGTACCAAAACGCGAATACCAAAAGCAAAACTGGGCGAAAAGTAATTAACTGAAACGAGTGAGGGCATTTTTGTCATTTCAATCGCAACGGGCGTCAAAAAGGCACGCGCCTCTCTCCATAGACAACAACAGCAAACCCTTGAAAGCTCTCATCAATCTCCTTCTTCGGCGCTGTTGAAGAAACCCTAGAAAATCATCTTCGAATTTGAATCGAGAGTGCTTTACTTTTTCTCTCTTGCTTCTGCGTCGACAATGGCGTCTTTCGATCAAGCTCCTCCTGGCGACTCCAAATCTGGAGAGAAGATCTTCAGGACCAAGTGCGCTCAATGCCACACCGTCGAAAAAGGCGCTGGCCACAAACAAGGTTCGATTTTATCTCTAATCTGGTGCTTTCATTGATTCTTTCATTTGATGTTTCTGTTATGTATGTGTATATATATGAATCAAAGATCTGCTCTATTTTATGTATGTATGTGTATATATATGTTTTTTTTTTTGATTTGATGATTGTGTTGCCTGATCGAGATCATGCATATTTAGTATCAATTAACTTCTTATTTATTTAGATTTTCTATAAACACCTTATTAATTGATCTAGAATTGTGATATACGGCTGGTTTAGTTCTGGATGTACAGTGTTATTACTTGTTGTTTTCATGGGTGTTTAAGATTCTTATGATTGATAATATTGCATAATACCCAACCTCACAACTTATCGAAAAAGAGAAGAAAAACTCGAATTATATTTCCTACTTTCTGGCATTATCTAACAATACAATTTGGGCCTGTTTGGTTGGTTTGAAAATATGAATTGGGCAAGTTTAGAATTGGCCTATTCATATATGTGTTTGATTGTCAAATGATACAACTAAAGAATTTAGGAAGTTTATCCTTTTTCTTATTGAAAGTTTAAATTTGTCCATTTCTTTTACAGCTTGGCCATGTAGATTTGTCACGCCTACAAAAAAACTTCAATTGGCTCAACTTCAAATTGAAATGAAATGATTGTATTCACACAACCAAATGGGCCGTTAGCTTTTTCCAAACAATTTCATATGAATGATAATTTTTTTTTTTTTTTGGGTGGTAAATTTCATAAAATTTTCCGATACTTTTTTTCTATTATCAAATCAATGCGTTAAATTAGTGGACAGTTTTATGAAATTAGGTTTGATGCAAGATTACCCTGATTGTAAAGTTGATTATATGCTTAATACGCCATAACTCGGTGCCTTTGTTCTTTTGTGTCCCATTTTTTGGTCTTTATTGAATACATTATGTTCGGGTTTGACCAAATTTTCTATTATTCACAATGGAAAAACCATTACCTTTTACAAAATTTAGTATGGTGTTTTAGTTGTTCAAGGGAATTTTATTTTATTTATTATAGTGAACTGTTTTCTAAGTAATGCTTCTTTATGTTATCTACTTTATCATTTTAAATGAGTTTGATAACAAACATCATAACTTGTCACTAGTATTTCTTTTTATAATTCAAAAAATCTTAGTGTTGTGAAGTTCAAGTTTAGTTTTCATAAAGATACGAAGTTCCCTAGTTTGATATGAATCACTGATATTTTTGTCTTCTTTTTTGCCTATTTTTTGTTTGTCTGTTTCAACTTTTGAGGTTTATTTCCTGGTTCCTTTGAAACATCCAGGACCAAATTTGAATGGCCTTTTCGGAAGGCAGTCTGGCACCACTCCTGGGTATTCATACTCTAATGCTAACAAGAGCATGGCTGTTAATTGGGAAGAGAAAACACTGTACGATTACTTGCTTAACCCAAAGAAGGTATGAAACTGTTCTTGTTTCCCTCTTAATTGGTTGATTCTGTAATTTTTTAGAACTATTTATGAGAAATTTGTAGTCTTGGGACACCATAACCTCTATTTCTTATATTCTTGGTTATGCTGCTTGACCATGGATATAATAATTTTGGAGCCCGTGATGTGTACATCATCTAGCACCTATGGAGGACGGACGCTCTAACTTAGTTGCCATGGCCATGTCAGATATGACACCGGCACGCCAGTATATGCATTGGTCATGTCACGTGGTGTGTCATGGACGACATGCATGCCTTGCCTCTGGACACGCTCCAAGGCACGGTTATCTTACTATGAGCTATTCTAATATGGTTTTAAATTCATAATCATCACTGTGTAGACATGTTGTCAGCGTTACCACTGTATATTTTCTCTCCCTTATTCGTTAAACTTTTCCTTAATTTTTGAAGTAGTGTTTGATTATTGAAATTGTTGAATTGTCATTTTAAATTAGTGTATGATTGTTGAAATTACTATTTTAAAATTGAAATGATTATTGAAAAACTTGTCTTCTTCCACTTGTGTAAGTAGAGCACATATAATTTTTGATGTTGATGAAGACAGACAACTCTAATGTAATAATTTATGACTGATAAAATTGTATTTTTCATATTAAGTAAAGTTTAACTTATCGATTGAGTTATTTTTCCATGTTGTATTATTAGTGTTAGTTTTCATTATTTTTAGTTGTTTGTGGATGTAATAGCAAATAAAAGTATATAAAAACAATTTTTACCTTATTCCCTCTGTGTAATATTCATATGCATTGTTGTTGGTGTCTTGTTGCATTTCTAATTTCACCAGCCCTGGAATTCTTTATTATTTATCACTGATGTGGATCTTGGAACTTGAATGATCCAACTTCAGTTCATAGGACCTTTGTTTTGCATGCATTCAAATTTAGACTGCATCTTTACCTTGCCATATCACAAATTCTTCCTCAATTATTTGGGGTATTTTTAGTGTAAGGTAGGGAAGATGTAGAACACCTTCTTTTATTGGGTCATATGCATAATAAGTAACATAGATCCTATGCCATAATCCGCCTAATCAAATAGGCCCATACAGTTCTGATCTGGTGTGATTTTTTGTTGTATGTGAAAACTGTGCATGTACTTGGAAGGTGGTCTGATTTTTTAAAAAATGTTTGCCTGACATGGTTTAACCTGGAAGAGAAATTGTACTTCTGAAATGTTGGTCTTCCCAGTGTGTTTTTGAAGTGCCAATTTCTTTTTAGACAAATTTCATCATTCCAGGTAACAACTGCTCAGGAGGTGATGGGGACCTGTTATGAAGATAGTGGAGATAACTTGGTTGTTTGTGTGCCAATGGGGGAGAATAATTTAATAAAAACTTGTTAGTTATATTAGTTCTTTTTTGGGGTAGTAAATGGAGAATATTCTTGATGGAGATTTTGCTGAATAAGTTGTAGAAGATTATGATGGCTTTCTATTTTTTAATTATAAAATTATGGAGGTGCAAAAAGATGTACTGAAACAGGCAAGGTGATATTGTAAGATAGAAAAAGAGGATGATGTGTTTTTATTGAGGAACCTTCTGAAGAAAAGAGCATCCTATGAAAATGTAGTATCTTTTTGGGAAAAGGACCTTGTTGGAGTTGTTAAAATGGTGGCGTGGTCTTATCTTTGTCTATAAGATGGTTTGGAAGTTAGGAAATTGTGGGCTCTTTTTATTGACTTTTGAATTTCATCCTTCTCATTTATAAATTTCATGTGACATGAGTGAAAATTGAGGAGGAAAAAAAAGGAAAGGTTCTCTTTGAGATCATTCTCCATTTTTAGTTGTAGTTTCTTTTAACTCTAGTTTTTTTGAGGGTATGTTCTTTTAAGAAAAGTAATTCCATAAAAAGGAAATGCTAACGACCCCATCTGATGGGGGCATATTTGTAAAAGGTAGATTCAAATATGTAGAAAGTGTATAGAAATATATGAATTGTGTTTTGAAATTCTAACATTTTTGACATTATTTGGTCTTTAACAAATGCCCAATGGCAATCTACCAAATATATCTTTCATGCCATTTCGACCTTTCCTTCTGCTGGGAACAGAGCACAATTCTTTCTTTGGTTTTGTAGTTAACTGTTAACAAATGTGTTCTAGTAATGGCCGTGTAGTGTGTGCCTTGTATTACTTAGACACGTCGCTATTTAAGTGGCTGGTCTAATTTTTATCACTTTAATGTACATGAATTTTCCAAATGGTCCCTTTAGCCATTGTATTGGATTTTACTTTAATTGTTTAGTTATAAGTTAGAAATTGCGGTTAATATGTGATTTTTTTTTTTGTTGCAAAGTTGTGAACTAATGTCTATATGGTTGTCTCTGTGCAGTACATCCCTGGAACCAAGATGGTTTTCCCTGGACTGAAGAAGCCACAGGAGCGTGCTGACCTCATAGCATATCTGAAGCAGGCAACTTCCTAATTCTTTTGCCTCATATATTAAGGCATTTATATTTTGTGGCAGTTGGAAAGAGTTTGGTAACTTGTCGCTAGTTTGGAATTCTTTTTCCTGAACTTTAGATACTACCTATTTGTTGAAATAAGACCAGTAAGGTCTCTGCTATATGCTATTCTTCGGACATCTGATCCGATATTGAGAATTTTTTTGTCAATTTACATGTTCCTTAGATGATTAGATCTCATACCTAATTTCTTCGTCACAATAAAGGAATTAAAGGACATGGTTCCATTTTATATGATGTGATGTGATGTGATATGATGGTTTTTTCTCATGCATCAGTTTGATTGTGTTGGATTTGGCTGCTGAGAAGCATGGTTAAGGTTACCTTTTTGGTATATCGTTTTTGTTTTCCATGTTTTTGGAAACAAATACAATGAAGAGTTAAAAACATCTAACATTTTTGTATTTTTTTTATTTGTGAAAACAATTTAAAAAAATCTTATGGCTTTTTCATAAATTTTTATTCTGAAAATAGTTTGCTTGTGTTTTCCAAAAATGAAAATAGATAATGGGACTTGTATCTAGCAGTCAAGTGATTTGAGCAGAGCAAGTGATTTGATGAAGTAATTGGTTGACAATGTTTGATGGATCTATTACTCCTCGTTTGAGAAAATAAATGCTTGTTGCTTGAGATGATTATTTGAATTTGTATTGTATTTTACTTTATTATATTACACCTTTAAAACTTGCTTAATACGTTCGCTGGTTTCTTCTCCTTTTTTGGTGCCATTTCTGTTATTTTATTTTTTTTTGTTTTTGATAATCGGATGTTCGGGTTAATTTGTGTGTATCTCAATTAGTCTCAGCACTCTGAAGTTATCGATTAGTCTCAGTATTATTTTAAAACGATGACCGGACAAATCCTCATTGGCCTCTTAGGCCATGTTTGTTTTCCCAGATAAAGGGTAGGATTGGATTAATAGTGAGGTGGGGTTCACAAAATTATGTTTGTTTTGAAACATTGCTATGGGATTAAGACTATGAAATCTAGCAATTCCATGAGAATGTGGAATTGAAATCTAATTTCATGGCATTGAAGGTAGAAAGACTGTTTTGCTCTCATTTTACAAAAATAACAAAGTTACCTTTTATATATAATGATGATTTTTACGCAATTTTGTAAGTTTAATTCTAATCAATTAACATCATTTTTATATTAGTGTAAAAAAAAAACACAATTTATCTTATATTTCTAACTACTGTACATTTTTTCGGGAACAGATTGAATCAACTGAGAAAGTGAGTTGAATATTGGTTGTGGAGTTGAAATTAACCCATAACATTCTATATTGAAGTCATTGTATTCTAGTGATTAGGACAAGCTAATTAATTGTGTATATATATACAATCGAGACTATTCCAAAGCACTCATTTGTCGCCTATTACATGTGAGGATCCTTGTGTACATCAAAAATAAAGCTACTGCCAAAATCATATTGATGGCATTGTGGACATTACCACTAGCAAAAAAAGGAAAAAAAGGAAAAAAAGAAAAAAAAAAATAGTAACTTGAAAAAGTTTCAGCATTTCGGTATTAGTATTGTTGGCCTTTAAAAGGCCAAGTCACCTGTTAAATGGAGTTATCATTGAAAATAAAAGTATTTGAGAAAAGATAGAAAAAATTTGAATCACTTCATTATAAAGATTTAAAAAAATAAAATTGTAGCATAGGTTCATCCGGACATCTAAATGATCTCAAATTTCTAAGACATCGTCCAAATTACTAATCCCTCCATTGCATTTCACATGTACCAAGTAATTACTGCCGAAACCCTATAATTTCAAGGAAATAGTTCCAAGACATGTCCTAGTGTACTTTAGGTTGCGTACACTTTAGGCTACTATTGTATTTTCAAATGAATAAATAGAATGAAGGCATATGCAATAAAGTAATGCTAGAGATCCCAAAAATTCTACCAAAGTTTTTACCAAATATCTCACATGGGTCTAGGACCCACACAATGTGGGTCCCACACCCATGTGAGACATTTGGTAGAACTTTTGGTAAAATTTTTGGAGTCTATCATTTTTGTATGCAATAAGATAGTTACAAACTTTTACTGAATGCATGCAGCACTAAAGCTCCACACGTATACAGACATGTATTAGCTACCAAAATACATTGAACAAAACAATTGATAGATTTCAGGCAAACAACAATAACACGTTTATTAGCAAACAACACTCAACAATAATTATTGTCACTGTCGCATCCAAACAAGACATTAAAACAAATACAGTATCAGAGACATTAAAGCAAATGAAGCATCACGTCCCAACGTATCCAACGACATAAAAACAAGCAGAAATTAACCAACAAGCTATATATGAAGCTTAATCTGATCGGTTTTGCTTGAAGATGATTTATTGGTATTTACAGCCACCCGTAGCAACAATTCCTCAGCTTAAGCTCCTTAACACCATCGGATTGTCCCAATCTCCTACCACAAGACTCTTAATGAAGCTGTCATAACCTGTCACTCATTGGACAAATGGCAAAGATGACAAACAGTGTTAGAATCAATAAAATTAGTTAGCTAATTGTCGTGTTTCAGATGTGTAGTGACCCTAAATTCATTCACTATGCTTGTAATAGTAAGCCTAGTGAAAAAATAAAAATAAAAATTTGGATCCATTTGCTGCCTATGGAAGTAATTTGTTATCAGGCTCTAACCACATGGGTGAGGGTTCAATTAGCTAAGGGAATCAGGCATGGGTTGTTTATTTTATTAAGCATATGCTGTTATTGCAGTCTAATGTCACACAAAAGGGTGCTAAAAAGATGCAAAATGTATACATAATTTGAAGATCCATCTCAATTTAACTTGAAATACAGGTGATAATAAGACTTATCACAATGCAAGTATGAGAATTTGATTAGTTTGGTATAATAAATGCTTTTAGAGGAAAAGCAAATATCCACTATATATCTTAATTGAAAAAGGTATGAGACATTACCTACCTATATAAAAAGCATGTCCTGTTGGTTTGAGTAGATGTCTCTAGCTAATTCGTCCATCAAATCTTCACCCCTTCCAAGTTCCTCATAAGTTGGCCGAATACTGCTGCTTGACTTTGATTCATGCCACTTTAATGATTCCCACCACTCCTTATCTCCTTTGATCTTCAAATATTTGTTAGAAGGTGCTTTGTTGGCATAAAGAGTTTCAAGTTTTGGACAATTATAAACAATCAGACTTTTCAACATAGGACTGATACTTAGAACATCTGAAATGCTAACCAATTCTGGTAGGTCAAGAAGTGATATCCTCTTCAACAATTGGAGAACATAACCATTTTTCAGGTCTGAAGATTCTTGACTTACTAGGCTCTTGATTTTGCAGCAGTCTTCAACTATAAGCTCTTCCAATATCCTCAGATTACCAAGCAAATCTGGTGTGAAAATGGTAGTCAAATTGGGGCACGTATGCAATGCCAAAACCTTCAGATTGGATAGACAACCTTCACCAATTGGACCTTTCCAAATACTTTGTAAATTCCACATATAATGAATACCCAAGTACTTCAGGTTTTTGAATACAGATTTCTTATCAACACCCAACAGATATTCATAATCTCCTTCAATAATAGTTTGAAGTTCATTACATTCCACCAGCAAGCAAAATCTGAGGTTTACCATGTTTTCATTCCCGAAATCAGAAAGCATCTTCACTGTCCAGTGGCGGTCTAGGAAGAAAAAATTGGCATGGTTGAGTACCTTGGTAATCTCAGTTGGTATGCCTTCACCATTTATATACTCAAGGCATTTCATCCCTTTCTTTCTTTTCTTGAATAGCTCTTCAACTTCATGGGGTAGACGGGATATGATGCGGCGTTGATGATGGCCAACCGTGAATCTAAAATAAGTTAAGTATTCTGTGCTATCCCGTCCAAGTCGTTGCAACAATTGTTGCAACAATTCAGCTGATGGTAGATACAACTCAAGGATATACAACAATTTTAAGTTACTTAGTTCATTCAGGATTACCTTCACATCAGCATCCCACCACTCACCATCTGGATTCACATCCCACCACTCACCATCAATGATTAATTCCCGCAATCCATTGAGTTTTGAGAACACCCCTGTAGGGATTGTCGTGTCCATCTGCTTAGTTTCCTTGCAGCGATTTGCATGTTGACAGAAAGAGACCTTGAAGCGTATCAAATTGATTAGGTTTCCAATTTCCTCGGGCAGATACATTATTTCAGTTCCTTCAAGATCAAAAAGCTCAAGATTCTTAAGTGCTCCAATATCGGGGGGCAGTTCCATGAGAAGTTCACAACCTCTCAAAAAGAATTTTTGAAGTGATTTCAAATTGGGAATGGAAGGTGGCAAAGACTTTATGCTAGTATAAGACAAATCTAGATGTGTTAGGCAAGGCATGTCATGAAAGAATAGTTGAGGAATTTCCATCAGATCATAGTTGTTATGTAACAACAATTTTTGAAGATATGAACACTCGGGTTTCTCCGGTAGCTCAGATAATTTATTATTCATCAACTCAATCTCCTTGGAATAAAACCAACCTCCAACTTCTGGTGTTTCAGTCAATCCTAATCCCCCTAGCCTTAAACAACTAGGTATAAAACTTCTCATGACAGATCGAGTTTTTTTATGCATTTGGACAAAACCATTGTCAAGATTCTCTAGCAAGAAGGAATTGATGAGTTCTTGAAGAATAACTTTTCCGTGTGCCTCAGTTTCTACTAACCCATTCTCAATCCAAGATGATACTAATGAATCTGCACTCCATTCCTGGCCATCTGTGCAGTTTTGAATGCAACGTTTTGTTATAATGTCCTTTTGATCCCAAATAAATTTTAACACACGAACAATGACTTGGCTCATTCCATTTTCCTGCTGGTGGGAGGATCGTGGTGCTAATTGGTTGAGTGCAAGTTTCCATACACCAATATCAGTCACACCTTTCACGGCCCTCGCAAGAAGAACAATGGCATGCAGATGGCCGTCGCACTCTTTCACTAACTGGGTGGCCATTTGTTGGATGACGGAGGAAGAATGAATAAGTGATGGGCCCACATTCCAACAGAATAGTTTCCAGGGTAACAGATGATCCTCCATTCTGACCTCCAAATCCAAATCCATTATCTCATGGACTTTTTGCGATTGAGTTGTAAGCACTAGGAATCCACAATCAGGGATTTTTAAGTCATGTAGGTCTATCTGCCCATCAGTGCAATCCACAAGCAGCAAGAAGTTGGATGGAAAATATTGGTCTAGCGATCCCTTCAAAGTGTAATCAGTGTTATGAGATCTTAATCTGCCAGTCTGTGTTGCGATGTTCTGCCTAACCTCTTTGATGCTGTGATGTCGTGAGACAGAGATGCAGAGGACAACACTGCACTTGGATATGACCATTTCCATATCCTTTAATGCGCTTGCTACTTTCTCCCCTCCGTGCCCTGAAATCCCAATCTTTCGAATTATTCGATCTTGAATACAATTTGAAACTTGGCGAACAGCAGAATCGATAGCTATTTCCAAAAGTTCATCTCCACTAGTTTCAGGCGTTAGCCCAACCTCTGTTTTATGTGTCAAGTTCTCCTCATATGACTTCATAATATCATCTTCTTGGCGTTTAAAAGTCCAATTTGCAGAACCTTCACGGGAAAAGCTTTTCTGTGTCAAACTCTCATCTAAGCTCATAATATCGTCTTCTTCTTGAGGTATACAAGCCCAAATTCCTGAATCTTCATGGACCAAGTGACTTTTAACATCCCGAAATTCCTTCTCAATGCACTCTTTGATAGCATTAATGCGTCTTTGAACATGCTGAAATTCTTCATGTTTGACACGATTGTTATTTGATACCAAATCTTTTAGATATCTTCGTATCCCCCAAAAATCTTGATCGTATAACGAGTGAAGACGAACTGATTCTCTTTGGTATATCCAGAGAAGATGAATTAAGTCAATCTTCCTTGTCAAAGCCTCAATTTTTAGTATCATCCCTACACATTCTTCCTTGTCCGGAGAAGATGAAGTAAGTCCTTCTTCCTTGTCAAAGACTTGCTTTAACGTAGACGAAGGTGAGGCTTTTTTCTTCTCGTCCGATTCCATTCCAGATGACGCAACTTTCTTTATTGCTTCGAAATGAACATCGTGGTCTTCCTTGTCTATGGATAATGCTACGCTACTTCTCCAGACAGACAAGAGGAGAGATCCTCTTTGGTTTGGACAACTTTTTAGTTGACTTCTTCCTTGGGCGAGTCTGATTAATGTGTGCCGCCTTTCTGCTCCATCTCCACCCAAATTAACCTTTAAAACTACAAAAGACATTGATGAAAATCAATATTAATTGATTGTTGGTTTTGAAAATTTACAAATACATTTTGAGTTTAATCTACAGTCTCATTTCTACAAGTTTTTTATTGGGTGGACCGATTAATCCTAATATCCTCTTTAACTACCATCCTCATCAAATTAGTTAAATTTTTATCATATTTTATTTTAAAATTAGATTTTCTAGGAGAAATTAAAAAAAAAAAAAAAATATCATCCTAAGGTTTAATTATTTTAACAAATTAAATTCTGAGTTTTTAATTATCAATTTAAGCTTCACACTTTTGATTTATTATCAATCTAAACCACACTGATGCATATTGTCACGTGCATATGGCATGTCATTCTTTCTGTTTTTTTAAAAAAAATTTGCTACCAAATATCTTTCGTTTACATTTTTATTAAATTTATATTTTTAAATTTATTTGTTGAGATCTATTAATCAAGGCTTGTAATTAATATAAAATTATATAAAGATACATTTTTTTTGGGGAAAAAAATTACTATACACATCTGTTAATGTTAGGGTTTATTTCAGCTTTTAGCTTAATTTAAGCTATTTTGATGTGTTTGGTTTAGCTTAACAATACAGCTTATAGCTTTTTGTAAGTCAAAAATCAACTTATTCTTTGAGTGGGGGAGGAGAATCTTAATTTATAAGTTAAAAATCAGCTTATATTCACAGTTATAAGGTATAAGCTGTTAAGTTATAAGGTATAATCACTTTCTCACAGCTCTACCAAACGGGGCCATAGACCTCGTTTGGAAACTTAATCTTTTAGGTTAAAAATGCCAAAAAAACTTTAAAAAAGAAAAAGACCAATCATTAAAAAAGTTAGAAAAAAATGTCAAAAATTAAAAATCACTAAAAAAGCAAGTTATACACACTATTAATTCATGTTTTTTTTATACAATAAAAAAAATCATTCTCAAACACATTAAGTTTTAATTCGCCTCATAAAAAACTAAAAAGTCAAAATTACTAAAAAAATAAAATCTCAAACTACCTCATAAACATGAACTTCTCCACTTACATTATTAATCTATGTACATAAAAAAGTTATTCACTTCTTAAAAAGTTATTACATTTTCTAATCTTGATTGTTCTATTGAGAGCTATTTCATTTATTTTAAATCTTAAAAAATTTTCCTAGACAAATTCTTCTTATTTTTCAATTGATTTTTACATTAAAATTTTGAAAATGAGAAATTCTCTGTTTGGTCAAATTACAAAATTGCTCAATTGTGTGAAATTGAGAAAACAAAACTTCTAAAATTTTAAAAATTATGTTAGTTTGTATATATAAATGTCTGTAAAAGAAAGAGAGATATCTCATTATTTTAATTTTTAATTGATTTTTCAATGAATAACTAGAAAATGAGAAATTCAATAAATACTTTGTTTGGTGAACTGAGAACTTTCTCAGTTTTATGATGAAAATTTCCAGTTTTAGATTGATATCTATTCTAGGATACAAATTCACAATTTTGAGTTAAGAATTAATTTTAAAATTCTTCTAGATGAATTCCTTTTATTTTTCAATTGATTTTCACATCAGTAATTTGAAACTTAGAAAACAATGAAACTTTTAAAAATTTTATTAAAACCACCCACATAAAAGAATGTTAATTACGGAACCTCATACAATTAAAACGTTATGACGGGTTTCCCATAATCTTGTCAAAGACTGAAAAAATAATAAACATCAAAGTGGTTCTAGGCAAAACCAAATCACTGCATCAAATAAGCATTTTAAAATTTTATTTTACTTAAATCACTATAAGAATGTATACAATGGCAAGAAAATATACATCAATTCAACTTTAAAAAATCACAATCAAATTAATATACCACACCAATAGTAAGATTTATCAAAGAAAATCATTATGCGAATTTCGTTTGCAAAGTCACATATACACAAAAGTAAATAGATAGGTAATCGGTACAATCCCAACGTGGGAATCAAGCTTCACATGAGGTCAAGTACATTCATTGAATGAAAATAAAATAACTTTATTCATATAGAGCATAAATTTATACCATTAATTAATTTTATTTAGTGGAAAATCATGATGTTATTGAATAAGTGCTCTAATATCACATGTAAATAATTTTATGATGTTATACATATAACAACCTTCATAATTTAAAATCTTGCACTATCATGATTGTTAGGATTTTCAATCCTAATTTGGTGCATTACAATGTGAGTTGGCAGTTCCATTCCAAAGGCAAAATTGTGTTTTTCTGTTTATTCATTTTTGTTTTTGTTGCTTGAATTTTGCGTAGGACTGCTTTATGAAGTTTTGTCCTGACATTGCTAAATAAGAGATTGTTAGGATTTTTATCCTAAGTAATTTAATGATTTGTGTTTTGACAATACTTCTCTCGATAAAACTTAATTTCATGTTTTTTTATTCAAAATATTGTGTTTTTTTTAAATTTTTTTTATTACTTATTTTGTTCATGATAGACAAAGTTTGATTACCTTGTCTATTGTGCCTCAAGCATAACACGATCCGGGAGATTTAGCTTGATGTTGTTAAAGCATCTCTAATAGTATTTGTTAAAATAATATTGCCATTGCTATAATTTGGCAATATTACCAAATTATAGGAATAGTACTCCAATGGTCGTATGCTATTTTGGCAAATCTCAACTAATTTTTCCTCCAAGTTTGTAGATATTGTTTGGATATAAGTTTTTTAGTGATTTTCTTTTTGTTTATTTTTTGCCTTTTGTGACCTTTTTAAACTATTTTTAAAAAAAATTATATATTTACATTATTCCCAACTAGACAAATATAAAAAATGAAAAAAAAAATTGGAAAAAATATATATATATAATTCACCCGACGAAAAACATACCACTACAAAATTTAAACATACCAACAGTTAAGATGAACCCTCTGGAACAATAAACAGGAACAATAATCCAATGGCCGTTTTTTAATCTCTTTTTATGCCCAAATAACATGAATAATAAACTACTGCATCTCTCTTCTCTCACACACAGATCCATTTCTCTCTCTCTGTCTCTCTCTCTCTCTTCATATTCATATACAGTAGCTCTCTGTAACTACATCTCTCCACTCTCTCTCTCTCTAGATTTGAGTATGGGGTTCCCAGCCAACGGCTCACCGGAGAAGCCCTTGAAGTTCCTGATCTACGACCGCATCGACTGGATAGGAGGTCTGCTTAGCAAGCTCTGCGAGTCCTGAGGGTTCGACATGACCCAATGGCACCACTTGAACTGCTTACCCATGAAAGTAGAGTCAATTGCCTCACCAGAGGCGATTAAAAGGTTCTCTTCGCTGAAGGTTGGTTCGATTGGTTATGCTAATTCACTGTTTCAATTTGGAGTTTTAAAAAAAAAAAAAATTGAATATGTTGAGATTGCTTGAAATTCTGTTTAAAAATAAATTGTTGATTTTTTTTTTTTCAAATGTCAATTGCCAACACTGTTTAAACAAATTGGTGAGTTTTGTTTAAAAAAAAAATTCTTGAATTTTGCAAAATGAAATTATTGATATGTTTTTGTTCGAGTTTTTTTTTTTTTCTTCTAGAAAAGGATGAGAAAGAGAGGGAGGGAATGAAGAAAATCAGTTAGTTTTTGGGTGAACTGACAGATTTGCTATTTGCCAAAGTTGTTGTCAAACTTGGCAACAACTTTGGCATTTGCCATTTTTAAGAGCTGTTAGAGCATCTCCAATTGTTTGCCATTTGAGCTGCTAAAGCTATATTATAGCAGCTTTCAGGAAAAAAGGTTATCCAATGGTCACAAATAACAACTCTTAAAAATGGCAAATGCCAAAGCTCTTGCCAAATTTGACAACAACTTTGGCAAATAGCAAATCTGCCAGCTCACCCAAAACTAACTGATTTTCTTCCCTCCCTCCCTCCCTTTCTCATCCTTTTCTAGAAAAAAAACTCAAACAAAAACAGATCAATAATCTCATTTTGCAAAATTCAGGAATTTTTTTTAAAGCAAAACTCACCAATTTGTATAAATAGTGTTGGAAATTGACATTTGAAAAAATAAAAAATAAAAAATCAACAATTTATTTTTAAATAGAATTTCAAGCAATCTCAACATATTCAATTTTTTTTTTTTTTTTAAAACTCTAAATTAAAACAATGAATTAGCATAACCAATCGAACCAACTTTCAACAAAAAGAAGCCTTTGATTGCCTCTGGTGAGGCAATCAACTTCAATTTCATGGGAAAGCAGTTCAAGTGGAGCCATTTGGTCATGTCGAACCCTTGGGACTCGCAGAGCTTGCCGAGCAAACCTCTTATCCAGTTGGTGCGGCCGTAGATTAGGAACTTCAGGGCTTCTCCGATGAGCCGTTGGATGGGAACCCCACACTCAAATCTAGAGAGAGAGAGAGAGAGAGAGAGAGAGAGAGAAGAGAGAAATAGATCTGTGTGTGAGAGAAGAGAGATGTAGTAGTTTGTTGTTCCTGTTATTTGGGCATAAAAAGAGATTAAAAAACGGCCATTGGATTATTGATCATGTTTATTGTTCTAGAGGGTTCATCTCAACTGTTGGTATGTTTACATTTTGTAGTGGTAAGTTTTTTCGTGGGGTGAATTATATATATATATATATATATTTTTTTTTCAATTTTTCAATTTTTTTTTTTTCATTTTTTTATATTTGTCTCGTTGGGAATCATGTAAATATAGAATTTTTTTAAAAAAAAATAGTCCAAAAAAAGGTCACAAAAGACAAAAAAATAAACAAAAAAAATCACTAAAAAGCCTATATCCAAACAACATCTACAAACTTAGAGGGAAAGTTAGTTGAGATTTGCCAAAATAACATGTGACCATTGGAGTACCATTGCTATAATTTGGCAAAATAGCACTATTCATTGCCAAATTATAACAATGCCAATGCTATTTTAGCAAAGACCATTGGAGATGCTCTTATTTGTGACCATTGGAGAACCTTTTTTCCTCGAAGCTGCTATAATATAGCTTTAGCAGCTCCAATGGCAAACCATTGGAGATGTTCTTAGGCCTGAAATGGGCTGAAATTTTTTAACTTTGTTAGTCAAAATTTGTTTTCAGTTTATGGCTCAAAGATCTGTGACTGATGGGTTACAAAAGAGTTGGCATGAATTGCTAAAGTTTGTTTGACTTTGTTGTCAAACGCTGCCTCACAAATTGGATAGACAATGTACAAAAAGGGTGGCTTGTTGTATGCCATAATGTGCAAAAAGAATATGGAAAAAATAGGAGAATTGCAGCAGCAAAAAAGTCCTCAAAAACTACTGAAAGTATGGCAAAGATTTCAAACAAAACAGCTATACGCAGTAGGCGTAATCGCACCCGTAAACAATCACTTCGCGCTCGCGATTTGAAAATTGAAAAATGACAACTCTCAGTAGTTTTGTCTGCGTTTCGCGAAGGAGTCTCGCTCTCGCGAGAGACATGGTTGTGCCTGCGACCTAGAGAACCGCGACCATGACGTACTATTGGCCTAGGCCTATTTAAAACAAGCACAGTTAAAATGTTTGGCATCTCTTGTTAGCTCCAGCCCATACTTCACATGGTGAGGTGCCTACTATCCACATGGTGAGGGTGGCACCATGTGCTAAAGGAAGATGGTAGATAGACAAAAGAAGATGGTGGGGGCAGCACCACCAAGCCCACACGTTGTTGTCCCTTAACCACTCCTCCTCTCTTGTGTATAAATTGAGATGAGTGAGGAGTGGTTGGATATACAGAATACATAGAGTGTGAGAGAGCAAACACAGAGAGTGTAATCTGTGAGTGAGAGTGTTATAGAGAGAATTGTGAGGTGTGAGTACTGTAATCTCCCTCCGGGATAATTCTATAGTGGATATCTCTCCCGTAGACGTAGGCAATTGCCGAACCACGTAAATCTCTTGTGTTATTGTGTGTGATTGATTTCTAGTGTCTCATACTCCTAACAAGTGGTATCAGAGCCTCGTCGGTCGTGTTTCGAAAGAAAAATAGAGTGTTTTTCAAAACTGCCCAGAAATCAAGTTACTCAAAATCAGGTTTTGAGCATACCAGGAGCAAGGTCTCATTGAGAGGAGTCCAAAACTGCAAAGCAGAGCTCCAGAAGAAGTCGGACGCACCCTCACGAGCCACTTGAAGATAGCGCGTGAGGCCCACTCGTAGAAACGCGCCCCACGCGCCGCTGAAGAAAGAAGATGAGTGGGAAGGTCCACGCGCGTGGTTCTGACGTCAGCGTGATGTCATCGAGCTGCCGACTAGTTGTTGACCAAGCCGAGCCGCTCTGAAGCTGCGTCGCTGTCCAAGCCGCGTTGACCAAGCCGCTGACATCAGCCTGACGTCAGCCGAACCAGAAAATTTATCCGGTGCTTCTCAGCCGCACTAGATTCTGCTGATCTGAACCGTCCTAACTGTTTTGGCTTGATCTAAGCCATTCTGAGTTCGTTTTTGACGATCTAGTAGTGTTTTCCAATTATTTGGAATATTCCGGACACAACTGTATGGTCAGATTTGGGAATCAGAGTTTTTTGTAAAAAGAAAGAAGACAATAGAGGAATCTACTTCAACTTCAGGAGCCATGTTCAAATTGAATCCTTTCAATTATGCAATTTGGAAGTCGCGGATGGAAGACATCTTGTATTATAAGGACCTGTTTGACCCTATTTTTCTAAAAGGGGTTAAACTAGAAGAAGTAAAGGATAATGACTGGATAAAGATGAACCGCAAGACTATCGGTTGTATCAAACAATGGATAGACCATAGTGTGTTCCATCATGTTACCGAGGAGACAGATGTCTATGCTCTTTGGACAATGTTAGACAACATGTACTAGTCAAAGACCGCCCGAAACAAAGCCTTGGTGATGAGAAGGCTTGTAAATCTGAAGTTGAGGAATGGTGTATCTGTTGCCGAGCACACCAGTGAATTCAAAAAACTGGTTAATCAGCTTGCAACCGTCAAGATGCACTTAGATGATGAAATACAAGCTGTACTATTGTTCAGTTCTTTACCGGACAGTTGGGAGACATTGGTGGTTTCACTCAGCACCTCTGTACCAGAAGGAAAGCTGACCATGAGCTTGGTCACAGACGCCATGTACAATGAAGAGACAAGAAGGAAAGACATGGGAGATTATCAGTCCCATGCTCTTGTCACAGAAGATAGAGACATAGACAGAGGTAAAGAAAGAGACAGATGAAGAAGCAAGAGTAGAGGCAGCTGGAACAACAGGAGTAAATCCAGAGACAACAAAGGTCGAGGTAACTCCAGCTTCACTTGCTATCACTGTGGCCAGGAGGGTCATATAAAGAGGAACTGTCCAAGCCAGAAAGAGAAATGCCAAAGCAGTAAGTCAAAAGGAGATGAGAACACGACAGCCACTGCCACAACAACTGATGAAATACTTCTTGCAGTTGGTGAAGAGGAGGATTACCTTCACGTGGCTAACCACAGCTACACAGAATGGGTGATAGACACAGCTGCTGTGATACCCCTGTTCTGTAATGTGCTAAATTGGTCCTTAATCTGTTTATGGTTATGTGTTTAGCATGATTTTGTGTGCCATTATGTGATTATATGTTTTGAGAATTTTACCTGTTCACCGTAGGAATATTTGTTTGAATAATTTGCTTTGGAAATTTAATTGAAGGCCTTATCGGCCACGGAACCCAAAATTGATTACGCTCTTGTGATCAGCGTAATTTTTAGAGCCTACGGTGAAGTTTAATTGAAAAATTGATTCGGGCCAGATTAAGTTGACTAATTTAGTGAATTAGTGCCCAATTGTTTATTATTATTATATTGAATTAGTGGGTTATGTTGTAAAGGGGCACTACACCCTTAATTCTCCTTCCTTATTACATTTTGGCTGAGTTTAAGCTCAAACACTTAGAGAGAGCCGATTGTTAGAGAGAGAGAGGAGAGAATTGTGCATTGTGGTTCAAGACTTGGACCTTTTGGAGATTAAGCTCAAGAATTGCCATAAATTGTGAAGATTAAGCTCCTAGGTGAGTAATTCTTGGATTATAGTTGTAATTTTGTGTGTATTCTAACTAAATTGGTGATCAAGAGTTAGATTGGGTTGTATTTGTTGAATTGAAGCCTAATATGTACATGCATGTAAGGAATGGCCATAAATCTCCATGTTTGAGTACAATGTGTATGATTTGTGTTAAGTATTGTTTAAAACCCATGTATTGGGACCTCTCTCCACCAATTAAGTTGATAGGAGGGCATATTTCTCACATGCAAGAATGATTCATGTAAGTGTAAGCCTTGCATGTTTGAAATAATTAAAGATATAAGCTTGAATGCATGAATTTGTTATATTGGAGATAGGTTTGTCATGTTTTGGGACATGCATGTAGGTAAATCAAGAAATTGAACTTCATAATGCTATAATCTTGCAAGGGAACCATGTTAGCATGATTATATTTGAGATTTGAGCCTTTGCATGCAAGAATGGTAGCTAGGAAATTGATTTGAAGCTCAAGAACATGTTCTGGATTTTCCAGAAATTTGAGTCCCGCTCGAGCGGGGAGACTGCCGCTCGAGCGGAGAAATCGAGCTCCCAGCATTTTTTGCAGACCTGGTTCCCGCTCGAGCGGGGAGCTATGTAGGCAGGAGGTCCGCTCGAGCGGCCGATTCCGCGCTCGAGCGGGAATTGTAGGCAACCAGTACTTTTGCAGACCCAAGGGTCCGCTCGAGCGGGGAAGTCCACGCTCGAGCGGGGACCCTATTTTCTGAAATCCTGTTTTTGTATTTTATGTCCTGGTTTCCGTTCTCTTTCACTTGCAAGCACTCTTAGGCATGCATTGAGCATTATGATTGAGCTAAAGAGTTAAAATTGAAGCCTAAAGAGGAATGTATGAATTAATGAACGGATTGAACAAATTGTGACTCACATGTGTTACATGATATGTAGGGACAAGCTCCAGGGCAACTACACAAGCCGATCACTGTGAGTAATATCTTAACAAGATATGTGTATGTTATTGTCCCATTGTTACTTCTGTGTAAGTTCATTGAAATGAATAATTGGGCCAGAGGCCGATGGAAATGAATAATTGGGCCAGAGGCCGATGGAAATGAATAATTGGGCCAGAGGCCGATGGAAATAAATAATTGGGCCAAAGGCCGATGGAATTGAATAATTGGGCCAGAGGCCGATGGAAATAAATAATTGGGCCAAAGGCCGATGGAAATGAATAATTGGGCCAGAGGCCGATGGAAATGGATAATTGGGCCAAAGGCTGATTGACATGAATGATTGGGCCGAAGGCCGTTTGTTGTATTGTTCCAATAATTGCTTATGTAACTCGTTTATTTGATATTATTCACTGGGCATTCGCTCACGCTCATTCATGTAATTGTAGGTGAACCAAGCGAGGTCCAACCCCAGCCCCAGTGAAGTTAGCCAGGAACAGCAGGAGTTTTGTGAGAGTCAGCCTTGTGTCTCATGCACGAGACCGACCTTGCCATTTTGTTACGTATTTACATTCTGTTCCGTTGGCAAGGATTTGTGTATATTTGTATATAGTATGCTATGGGTTGACCCAGTCTAGATGATCCTGTTTGTAAAGAAGTTTGTACTACTGCACTTTTGATGTGGGTTATTAACATATATGAGTATGGTTTGTTTTGGTGTGCACATAAGTACAGCTCTATGGACAAAGTTTTAAATTTTACTTCCGTATTGGCCCCTTTACTCTGATAAGTTATGTCTGTTTCGTATCGAGGCCGTAGGTAATCTCAGGATTACTGGCCGGTTATGTCCTTAACCCTTAGGGGCGGGTTCGGGTCATGACAGAGTGGTATCAGAGCATGAGTTAATAACTCACACACTTGTCCAAAAGAGCAATAGGCGTCTAGAAAAGATCTAGGATGCATTCATAGCATGAAATTGAAAGCACCAAGTATGTGCATAAATGTTTTGATATGCACGACTGGGTGTTATGAGTTTGATTTGCTTGTATCGTAAATTATCTGGATGTGTATGCTCTTTAATGTACGCATGCTTGTAAACCTTTTCATAAGATATGTTGGCATGTAATGTAATGCAAGTTTAATAAGATGGTGAGAACAAGGGGTGATGAGTTGGAGGAGTCCTCTACTGCCAGAATAGACAGAATGGAAAGACTGCTCCAAGAAATGGCAGAAGCTTTGAGACAGCAACAGGAGTGGCAACAACAGTGGCAGCAACCCCACCCGCCACTAGGAATGGCAACGGGGCGGGGCGGGGCCGGGGATCGCACTCCCCGTCCCCGATCCCCGATGGTAGAAATCCCCCCGGTCCTGTCCCCGATCCCCGACAGGGAACCTCTCACCGTCCCCACCCCCGTCCCCTAACGGGGATCGGGTTTCCCCGACCCCGAACATTCCCCGGGCTTAAAAAAAAAAAAAATGCAGTCACACAAAAAAAAACGAGAGAGAATGCCATACTTGTAGCTTCTAACTTTCTAGTAATTAATGAAATTCAGGAAGTCATTGTCAGTGGTGGGGTAATGGTTGATTTGCAAGATAGAGAATGATGTTGCTAGTGAAATCAAGGCCTAAGTTCTGGCCATTGCTGTGATTCTTGCGGAAACCATTGAGGCCTTAGCTTGACGCTCTTCAGATTAAATCCATATTTTCCACTAAACTCTTCCTATAGTATATAGAGCATCTCTATGTTGATATCCTTTTATAAGAAACATATTTGTGTCATCATCAACATCCTCATTATCACCAACAAAAAATAAAATAAAAAAAAAAATCAAACAAATGTCCATTTTTGTACTAGATCGTACCAGATCTGGGGGTTTTGAACTAGATCTGAGGAAGATGGGTGACTGACGGACGGCGATGAGGAGGGGGGAGGAGGACAGCAGCTGTGTGGAGGAGGGACAACAGACAGCGGTGATGGGAAAGAGGCCGACGATCGGCGGTGATGGGAGGAGGGAGATCGGTGATGGAGGGCCGACGGCAACGCCGTGAGAGCAGCTGCGTAGAGAGAGAGGCTGAGACCATGGTCCATGAGAGAGAAACGAAATGCATCTTTTGAAATGCATGTGAGTGACAGTGAGGCAGAGTCAAACATTACCAAACATTACATATATCTTTGAGGAATATTCGGAGAATATCCGGGGAGTTCAGCGGGGATAATTCGGGGACGGGGCCGGGTTGGGGCCGGGGTTGGGATATCTATTCCCGTCCCCGGCCCGAAAGCAGTCGGGGATTTTATTTTTAATACCATCCCCGGCCCTATGGGGATAATTTTCGAGGAAAAACCGTTATAATCGGGGTCGGGGGATCGGGTCCTCGTCGGGCCGGGTTGAAATTTCCATCCCTACCCGCCACCTCCACCTCCGGCACCGCCTGTGCCAGACAATCAGAATGATGATCGAGTAATAGCTCTCACCAAGGAATTCAAGAAAATGAAGCCACCACAGTTCCATGGGGGATTGGATCCGTTGAAAGCCAAAGCGTGGGTCCTCGGCATTGAGAAATTATTTGAAGTATTTCCATGTTCGGAGGCACAGAAAGTACTTTTAGCCACCTTTATGCTAGAGGACGAAGCGAGAAGGTGGTGGATGTTGATGCGTGAGAATTACAAGGATGCCGAGTGGGCAAAGTTTTTAGAAATCTTTTACGACAAGTATTTTCCGCAGTGTGTCTGGGATAGGAAAGTGGCGGAATTTATGGAACTAAAACAAGGCAGCATGACCGTAGCTGAATATGAGGCCAAATTCACTGAATTGGCCAGGTTTGCGCCACACGTGATTGACACAGATTATAAGAAGGCACGACATTTTGAAGGTGGGCTCCGAGATGAAATTCTAGAAAGGGTGAACGTCTTGAAGTTGGAGACATACATAGGGGTGCTAGACAGGGCCATTATCTCAGAGGCGAATATAGCTAGACAAGCTAAGCCAACAACAGAATGGAAAGGTAACAAAAGGCAAGGTTTCTTTTCGAAGAAAAAGTTTTCAAAGAAGCAAAATACGGGCTCCTCGAATACCTCCAACTCTTCCCGAGACACAACCCCGTTGTGTGCCACTTGTGGTAATAAGCATCGTGGGGTTTGCTACCGTGTGACAAGAGCTTGTTTCAATTGTGGTAAGCAAGGGCATATGGCCAAAGACTGCAACCAGAACCGTGGAAAATTTGTTACTAGTTCAACAGCATCAGTCCCAAAGCCGGGAAATGTTAGGGGACCTACCTCCACCGGAGATACCGTGAGACAGGGGAGAGTTTTTGCGCTTGTTCCGGGCGATACACGGAACGCCAATGCCGTTGTCTCAGGTACTATCTCAATATGTAATCAGGATGCTTTTGTATTAATTAATTCTGGATCAACGCACTCATTTGTGACATATGCATTTGCATCTAGACTGAGTAGACCCCTAGAATTGTTGCCATATTTGTTATGTGTGTCTGCTCCATCGGGGGAATCTGTATTATGTGACTATATATATCGGTTTTGTGACATGCACATTGAGGATGCTACTTTATATGTAGATTTATTGCCCTTGAACTTTAGACATTTCGATGTAATTTTGGGCATGGATTGGCTAACTAAGTATTGTGCCACCATAGATTGTGTGACGAAAAGAGTTGTATTTAACCCACCAGAACAGAAAGAAATTGTGTTTGTGGGTAATGGGGTAGTGCCTCCACCTTATTTGATATCTGCAATGAAAGCATGTAAACTGATCAGGAAGGGGTGCCAGGGGTATCTATGCTATGTGTTGACTGAACAATCTGTGAATGTTGAATTGGATGATATTCCTATTGTTAGAGAATTCCCAGATGTGTTCCCAAATGAATTACCAGGGGAATTGGTAGACAGGGAGATAGAGTTTACCATCGAGACTGTGCCAGGCACCCAGCCTATTTCTAAAACTCCCTACAGAATGGCTACTGCCGAGATGAAGGAATTGAAAGAACAGCTGCAAGACCTGCTTAACAAAGGGTTCATCCGACCTAGCACTTCGCCTTGGGGTGCACCGGTGTTGTTTGTGAAGAAGAAGGATGGTACCTTGCGTCTGTGTATCGACTATCGGGAATTGAATAAGGTGACCGTAAAGAACAAATACCCCCTACCCCGTATTGATGAATTATTTGATCAGTTGCAGGGATCACAGGTGTTTTCTAAGATTGATTTGAGATCCGGGTATCATCAGTTGAAAGTTAAGACAGAGGATGTTGAGAAGACAACATTTAGAACGAGGTATGGTCATTTCGAGTTTCTGGTTATGCCATTTGGAGTGACTAATGCCCCGGCAGCATTTATGGACTTAATGAATAGAATTTTTAAAACCTACCTTGACAAATTTGTTGTAGTCTTCATTGATGATATTTTGGTATACTCTAAAAGTAGACTTGAACATGAACAACATTTGAGGACTGTTTTACAGATACTTCGGGAAAGAAAATTATTTGCTAAACTAAAGAAATGTGAGTTTTGGTTGGATGAGGTTGTTTTCTTAGGGCATGTGATCAATAAGGAAGGAATTTCAGTGGACCCACAGAAAATAGAGGCAATTGTGAATTGGCCTACACCGACCAATGTAACAGAAGTCCGCAGTTTCATGGGCTTGGCTGGGTACTATAGGAGATTTGTGAAGGACTTTTCGAAGTTAGCTGTGCCTCTTACCCAATTGACATGTAAAGGGCAACCATTTGAGTGGAATGAAGAAAGAGAATCAGCCTTTCATGAATTGAAGACGAGATTGACTACTGCATCGATTTTGACGCTACCTTCAGGTACGGAAAATTTTGTGATTTTCAGCGATGCATCTTATAAAGGTTTGGGTTGTGTGCTAATGTAGAACGGAAAGGTTATTGCTTACGCCTCTCGGCAATTGAGGACACACGAGAAGAATTATCCAACACATGACCTAGAACTGGCCGCGGTTGTTTTTGCTTTGAAAATCTGGCGGCATTACTTGTATGGAGCCAAGTGTGAAGTCTACACGGATCATAAGAGCCTAAAATACTTCTTTACGCAGAAAGAGTTGAATATGCGTCAGAGAAGATGGCTGGAATTGATAAAAGATTACGATCTGGAAATTCAGTATCACCCCGGGAAGGCTAATACAGTGGCTGATGCTTTGAGCAGAAAATCAACAGGGAGTATGGCTTGTTTGCTTACAGAACAGAAGGAGATTTTACAAGACTTCGAGAAGTCTGAAATTGAATTGGTGGTATGTGAACAGGGCGGATTGATAGCCGCTATTACAGCCGAGCCGGCGATCATCGATGAAATCAGGCAGAGACAGAAAGAGGATGAGCTCCTCAAGAAAGTGATTGATGAATTTGAGGCAAGCCCGAGAGCAGAATTCAGTGTTGAGAATGAGATATTGAAATTCTGAAACCGAATATGCGTCCCCCGATATCCCGGAACTAAAGAAGAGGATTCTAGATGAAGCCCACAGATCTGTATTTGCTATGCATCCGGGTAACAATAAAATGTATCGGGATTTGAAACAAACTTACTGGTGGCCTAAAATGAAGAAAGAGATCGCGGAATATGTGTCCAAATGCCTTCAGTGTCAGCAAGTTAAGGCTGAACATCAGAAACCAGGCGGTCTACTTCAACCTCTCCCTATTCCTGAATGGAAGTGGGAACACGTGACTATGGACTTCGTTGTTGGCCTACCTCGGACTTCACGAGGTATGGATTCTGTTTGGGTTGTAGTTGATAGACTAACTAAATCCGCACATTTTCTGCCTGTCAAAACTACGTTTACTGCTTATAGATTGGCTACCATTTATGTTGATGAGATTGTCCGTTTACACGGAGTCCCAGTGTCTATTGTGTCGGATAGAGATCCGAAATTTGTATCTAGATTGTGGAAGAGCTTGCAGGAAGCTATGGGAACAGAACTAAGGTTCAGTACTGCATTCCACCCGCAGACAGATGGGCAATCAGAAAGAACAATACAAACTTTGGAAGATATGCTTCGCATGTGTGCTTTGGATTTTCAAGGGAGTTGGGAAGATTATTTGCCGCTTGCAGAATTTGCCTATAATAACAGCTTCCACTCCAGCATCGGTATGGCACCATACGAGGCTTTGTATGGTAGGAGGTGTAGATCACCTATTTGTTGGACAGAGGTCGGGGATAGAGCTTTGCTTGGGCCAGAAATTGTGCAAGACACTTCTGAGAAAATCAAGACTATTCGCCAAAGGCTCAAAACAGCTCAGGACCGACAAAAGAATTATGCAGACGTTCGGAGAAGACCTTGAGTATGAGGTTGGTGACCATGTGTTCATCCGTGTTTCTCCGATGAAAGGCCAAGTCAGATTTGGGAAAAATGGCAAGTTGTCGCCCCGTTACATCGGGCCGTTCCAGATTCTGGAGAGACTTGGCCCAGTCGCTTATAGAGTTGCCTTGCCACCGGGATTCGAGCAAATCCATAATGTGTTTCATGTGTCGATGTTGAGGGGTTACCTCCGAGACCCATTTCATGTGATTGATTATCACCGGGTTGCTATTGATGAGAATATGGAATATGCTGAATGGCCGGAACGGATTGTAGACAGGCAAGTGAAACAGTTGAGAAGTAAGTCCATCTCCATGGTGAAAGTAGAGTGGAAAGAACACTATGGGACGGACGCTACTTGGGAAAAAGAGGAGGAAATGCGACTGAGCTACCCACATTTGTTTCCCGACGAAGGTAAATTAAGTTTGGAGGACCAAACTTCCTAAAGGGGGGAAGACTGTGATACCCCTGTTCTGTAATGTGCTAAATTGGTCCTTAATCTGTTTATGGTTATGTGTTTAGCATGATTTTGTGTGCTATTATGTGATTATATGTTTTGAGAATTTTACCTGTTCACCGTAGGAATATCTGTTTGAATAATTTGCTTTGGAAATTTAATTGAAGGCCTTATCGGCCATGGAACCCAAAATTGATTACGCCCTTGTGATCAGCGTAATTTTTAGAGCCTACGGTGAAGTTTAATTGAAAAATTGATTCGGGCCAGATTAAGTTGACTAATTTAGTGAATTAGTGCCCAATTGTTTATTATTATTATATTGAATTAGTGGGTTATGTTGTAAAGGGGCACTACACCCTTAATTCTCCTTCCTTATTACATTTTGGCTGAGTTTAAGCTCAAAAACTTAGAGAGAGCCGATTGTTAGAGAGAGAGATGAGAGAATTGTGCATTGTGGTTCAAGACTTGGACCTTTTGGAGATTAAGCTCAAGAATTGCCATAAATTGTGAAGATTAAGCTCCTAGGTGAGTAATTCTTGGATTATAGTTGTAATTTTGTGTGTGTTCTAACTAAATTGGTGATCAAGAGTTAGATTGGGTTGTATTTGTTGAATTGAAGCCTAATATGTACATGCATGTAAGGAATGGCCATAAATCTCCATGTTTGAGTACAATGTGTATGATTTGTGTTGAGTATTGTTTAAAACCCATGTATTGGGACCTCTCTCCACCAATTAAGTTGATAGAAGGGCATATTTCTCACATGCAAGAATGATTCATGTAAGTGTAAGCCTTATATGTTTGAAATAATTAAAGATATAAGCTTGAATGCATGAATTTGTTATATTGGAGATGGGTTTGTCATGTTTTGGGACATGCATGTAGGTAAATCAAGAAATTGAACTTCATAATGCTATAATCTTGCAAGGGAACCATGTTAGCATGATTATATTTGAGATTTGAGCCTTTGCATGTAAGAATGGTAGCTGGGAAATTGATTTGAAGCTCAAGAACATGTTCTGGATTTTCCAGAAATTTGAGTCCCGCTCGAGCGCGGAGACTGCCGCTCGAGCGGAGAAATCGAGCTCCCAGCATTTTCTGCAGACCTGGTTCCCGCTCGAGCGGGGAATTTGACGCTCGAGCGGGGAGCTATGTAGGCAGGAGGTCCGCTCGAGCGGCCGATTCCGCGCTCGAGCGGGAATTGTAGGCAACCAGTACTTTTGCAGACCCAAGGGTCCGCTCGAGCGGGGAAGTCCACGCTCGAGCGGGGACCCTATTTTCTGAAATCCTGTTTTTGCATTTTATGTTCTGTTTTCCGTTCCCTTTCACTTGCAAGCACTCTTAGGCATGCATTGAGCATTGTGATTAAGTTAAAGAGTTAAAATTGAAGCCTAAAGAGGAATGTATGAATTAATGAACGGATTGAACAAATTGTGACTCACATGTGTTACATGATATGTAGGGTCGAGCTCCAGGGCAACTACACAAGCCGATCACTGTGAGTAATATCTTAACAAGATATGTGTATGTTATTGTCCCATTGTTACTTCTGTGTAAGTTCATTGAAATGAATAATTGGGCCAGAGGCCGATGGAAATGAATAATTGGGCCAGAGGCCGATGGAATTGAATAATTGGGCCAGAGGCCGATGGAAATAAATAATTGGGCCAAAGGCCGATGGAATTGAATAATTGGGCCAGAGGCCGATGGAAATGGATAATTGGGCCAAAGGCCGATGGAAATGGATAATTGGGCCAGAGGCCGATGGAAATGGATAATTGGGCCAAAGGCTGATTGACATGAATGATTGGGCCGAAGGCCGTTTGTTGTATTGTTCCAATAATTGCTTATGTAACTCGTTTATTTGATATTATTCACTGGGCATTCGCTCACGCTCATTCATGTAATTGTAGGTGAACCAAGCGAGGTCCAACCCCAGCCCCAGTGAAGTTAGCCAGGAACAGCAGGAGTTTTGTGAGAGTCAGCCTTGTGTCTCACGCACGAGACCAACCTTGCCATTTTGTTACGTATTTACATTCTGTTCCGTTGGCAAGGATTTGTGTATATTTGTATATAGTATGCTATGGGTTGACCCAGTCTAGATGATCCTGTTTGTAAAGAAGTTTGTACTACTGCACTTTTGATGTGGGTTATTAACATATATGAGTATGGTTTGTTTTGGTGTGCACATAAGCACAGCTCTATGGACAAAGTTTTAAATTTTACTTCCGTATTGGCCCCTTTACTCTGATAAGTTATGTCTGTTTCGTATCGAGGCCGTAGGTAATCTCAGGATTACTGGCCGGTTATGTCCTTAAACCTTGGGGGCGGGTTCGGGTCATGACAGCTTCATCCTATCACGTCACTTTCTATAGAGAACTCTTCAGCTTGTACAATGCTGGAGATTTTCGCACTATTTGAATGGAAAATTCTAGCTATTCGAAGATTGTGGGTATTGGAGACATTAGTATTCAGAATAATGTCGGACATAAGCTGGTTCTAAAATATGTGAGGCATGTTCCAGATTTACGCCTCAATCTTATCTCCAGAAGCCCCCTAGACTGACAGGGCTATACAAGTACATTTGGAAAGTGCGGTTGGAAGCTGACGGGAGGAGCTTTGACAATCGCCAGAGGAGCAATGTTTTCAACACTGTATAAGACTCAAACGAAAATCTGTATAGAAAGTCTTAATGCAACAGAAGACAATGAGTCATCAAACTTATGGCACAAAAGACTGGCTCACATGAGTGAGAAGGGATTGCATCTGTTGGCAAAGCAATCTATGATACTCTTATCCAAAGGGAGTGTCTTGAAGTCGTGTGATCATTTCCTTTATGGCAAGCAACATCGAGTATCATTCAGTTCAACGAGCAAAAGGAAAACAGAAGTGCTCAGTATGGTATACTTGGATGTTTGTGGTCCAATCGAAGTGGAGTCACTTGGCGGCCACAAGTATTTTTTGACTTTCATTGATGATGCATCAAGGAAGTTATAGGTGTATTTCCTAAAGACAAAAGATGAGGTATTTCAGCACTTTCAGGAGTTCCATGCAATGGTGGAAAGATAGACCGGGAAGAAGTTGAAGTGTCTTTGCACAGACAATGGAGGCGAGTACACTTCCAATGCTTTTGCAGCATATTGTGCCAATAGAGGTATTCGGCACGAGACAATAGTTCCCGGTACCCCACAACACAATGGTGTGGCAGAAAGGATGAACCGCACTATTATGGAAAGAGTTAGATGCATGCTCAGAATGGCAAAGTTGCCAAAGTCATTCTGGGCTGAAACCGCCTGTACAGCATGTTATCTCATCAACAGGTCGCCTTCAGTCCCGTTGAATTTTGCGATACCTGAGGAAGTCTGGTCTAGAAGAAAGGTATCATATTCTCACTTGAGAATCTTCGGGTATAAGGCGTTTGCACACATCTCTAAGGAAAATAGACAGAAGCTTGATGACAAGTCCACTCCATGCATATTTGTGGGCTATTCAGATGCAGCATTTGGGTACAAGTTGTGAGATCCAATGAATAAGAAGATGTTCAGGAGCAGAGATGTTGTGTTCTAGGAAGACCAGACAATAGCAGATTTTGAGAAATCTGCAAAGTCTAGAGATGTCATCACTCCAGACTTGTTCCGATCTCCCGAGCCATCACAAAATGCTAGATGTGATGATGTGCAACAAGAAATGCCAGAGTTGCAAGATCCTATGCCAGAAATTGAGGATCAGGAGGAAAGAGATGAAGACCCGGATGAAGAGGGTGTTGAGCAGGAGGAGCAACCCTCTCAACCAGAGGCAACTGGGCCTCAGTTGGGGAGATCTGGAAGAGCTTCCGTGCCATCAACCAAATATCCCGCTTCTCAGTATATTCTGATTACTGATGAGGGGGAGCCCGAGAGTTTTTTGAAAGCAAAGAGTCATACAGAGAAAGACTGTTGGATGCAAGCCATGAAGAATGAGATGAGTTCTTTGCAGAAGAACCACACTTATGAGCTTGTTTCACTTCCAAGAGGCATGAGAGCCTTGAAGAACAAATGGGTATATAAGTTGAAGAAAGATGGCAACGGTAAAATACTGCAGCATAAAGCTCGCTTGGTGGTCAAAGATTTTGGACAGAAGAAATGAATTGACTTTGATGAGATCTTCTTCCCAGTTGTGAAGATAACTTCCATTTAAGTAGCTCTGGGATTAGCAGCTCGCTTAAATCTGGAGGTAGAACAGATAGATGTCAAAACTGCTATTCTCCATGGTAATTTGGAGGAAGAGATCTATATGGAGCAACCAGAAGGATTTGAAGTTAAAGGGAAACAGAACCTAATCTGCAAACTGAAGAAGAGTCTCTATGGCTTGAAGTAGGCGCTGAGACAATGGTACAAGAAGTTTGATTCATTCATGGTGGATAGGAATGGCAACGGGGCAGGGCTGGGGACCACGCTCCCTGTCCCCGATCCCCGATAGTGAGAAATTCCCCGTCCCCGGCCCCGATCCCCGACGGGGACCCCATCAGCCCCCCCGCCCCCGATCGGGGATCGGGTTTCCCTGACCCCGAAAATCCCCGACCTGTTCATTTTTATTTTTTTTTAACACAAAAACAACAAAAATAATTTCAATCTGTTGTATTCAGTAATCTATCATCATCATCATCATTAAAAATTTCAATCTATTGTATAGATCAACTGATATTGATCTATCATCAAATAGATCAAAACCATAGATCATCAAATAGATCAAAACAGATCTCTTCAAAACAGATCATTTTCAATCTATTGTATAAACCATAGATCATCCCTATTGAGACAAGAACAAAACCATCAATATCATCAAATAGATCAACAACAACATAGATCATTAACACAGATCTCTTTAACAGATCAACAACAAATCATTAACCATTTCAACATTAACAGATCAACTACACACAAAAAAAATAAAATAAAATGATAACATAAGACACAGATCTGAGGGGAGGAGGGAGGGAGAGAGAGAGAGAGAGAGAGAGAGAAACTAGATCTGGTAAATCTGCACCATGCTCAATCGATCTGTAATCCCTGGAGTTAATCTGCAACGGCGAAGATCTAGCGAGGGACGACGGCAGATCTCAGTCTCAGATCGGAGGATCGAGTCAACGTCGGACAACGGTGTCGGAAGAGATAGCAGAGGGAAGAGAGAGAGAGAGAAGTGGGTTTGTAAGGGAGAAGAGAGAGAGTCGTAGGGAGGGTGGAGATCGGCGGTGGGAGGAGGGAGATCGGCGGTGGGAGATGGAGATCGGCCGACGGTTTTAAAGAGAGGGAGAGAGAGGTAGATGAGTATGAGTGAGTGTGAGGCTGCACGCTTACTCACTGAGGTTCTGTGTGAGTGAAGTGAAAAAGTTGATTTATATATATATATATATATATAGAGGGTAAAACGGTAATTTTGCTTCGGGGAAAATTCGGAGCCGGGGACGAGGCCGGGCCGGGGCTTGAACACTGATCACCATCCCCGGCCCGAAACTGATCGGGGTTTTAATTTTGAATACCATCCCCGTCCCCACGGGGGTATTTTTCGGGGAAAAACCATTCTCATCGGGGTCGGGGATCGGGTCCCCGTCGGGCCGGGTTCAAATTGCCATCCCTAATGGTGGATCATGAGTACACAAGAACAGTAGCAGACCAGTGTATATATTTCCAAAAGTTTTCAGATGGAAATTTCATCATCCTACTGTTGTATGTCCATGATATGCTGATCATCGGACATGATATTGTTATGATCAACAAGTTGAAAAGGGACTTGTCGCAGTATTTTGACATGAAGAATTTAGGCTCAGCACAGTAGATTTTGGGCATGAAGATTGTTTGTGACAAGAAAGCCAAGAAAATATGGCTGTCATAAGAGAAATATGTTGAACGAGAGATTGAAAGGTTCAACATGAAAGATGCCAAGCTAGTCAGCACACCACTGGCCAACCATTTCCAGGTGACAAAGCGTTCGTGTCCCACGACCAGCTCTGAAAGGAAAGAAATAGAGGCAATCCCTTATTCTTCCGTAGTAAGGAGTTTGATGTATACAATGGTGTGTACCCGGCCAGATATAGCTCACGCAGTTGGTGTTGTGAGCAGATTCCTCGCCAATCCAAGAAAAAAGCATTGGGAGGCAGTCAAATGGATTCTTCGGCACTTGAGGGAACTTCAAAGATGTGTCTATGTTTTGGAGGAGCTGAACCAATTTTGGATGGTTTTATAGATGCCGATATGGCAGGTGATCTTGATGGTAGAAAGTCTACATCAGGATTTCTATTCACTTTTGCAGGGGGAGCTGTTTCATGGCAGTCCAAACTACAAAAGTGTGTTACTTTATCTACAACAGAAGCAGAGTACATTGCTACCGTAGATGCTGGAAAGGAAATGTTGTGGTTAAAGCGGTTTCTCCAAGAATTGGGTCTACAGCAAGAAGAGTACAAGGTACATTGTGATAGTCAGAGTGCAATTGATTTCAGCAAAAATTCCATGTACCACTCACGAATAAAGCACATTGATATCCGGTATCATTGGATATGAGAAATGATGGAAAAGTAGCTAATGAAACTAGTGAAGATTCATACAGACAAGAATCCTTCTAACATGATGACAAAGGGTGTCACCAGAGACAAACTGGAAGTTTGCAAGAATCTGACTGGGATGGACTTCAAGTGAGAAGTCAGCTATCCATGTGGACGTGGAGGGGGAGAATTGTTAGCTCCAGCCCACACTTCGCACGGTAAGGAGCTTACTATCCACATGGTGAGGGTGGCACCATGTGCTAAAGGAAGATAGTGGATAGACAAAAGAAGATGGTGGGGGCAGCACCACCAAGCCCACACGTTGTTGTCCCTTAACCACTCCTCCTCTCTTGTGTATAAATTGAGATGAGTGAGAAGGGGTTGGATATACAGAACACATAGAGTGTGAGAGAGCAAACACAGAGGGTGTAATCTGTGAGTGAGAGTGTTATAGAGAGAATTGTGAGGTGTGAGTACTATAATCTCCCTCCGGGATAATTCTATAGTGGATATCTCTCCCGTGGACGTAGGCAATTGCCGAACCACGTAAATCTCTTGTATTATTGTGTGTGATTGATTTCTGGTGTCTCATACTCCTAACATCTCTCAGACAATTTTGTAAGTGTTCTCTCCGAAACTCTTCTGAATATTTTCTATCTTGAGAGATTTTTTTTATGAGTGCGATACATTTTTGTAGAGAGATTTTGAGAGAGTTAATTTTGAGAGAGAAATTGTAGTGAGGATTATTTGTATCTCTCATTTCTTTGATGATTCATTAGTTTAGGTGCTTCAAGCTAATCATCAAGTTCTTGTATATAAGTTATTCATATCTTTCAAAAGTGAACTTTCTTGGTGGATTCCAAGATTGTAGATTTTGGTGGATTTTGAAATTATTGGCGTCATGGCGATTCGATAACCGTGACGGATATCCAGCGGAGATTGCGGTCGTACATGTAGAGTGAGTAAAGACGTATCCTGATGAGTGGACTCGTGTTGCCTGAATTGGTATTTGTAAGATATCTCTTACACTACCTTTCTTGCATAGTAGATTATTCGTTTGGCCGAGAGCCTGTGATTTTTTATCACAAGTTGGTATATTTCAATTGTGATTTTTCCACGTAAAAAATATCTTGTGTCATGGATTGATTTTCTCTTGCTTTCTCTTTTATCTTCATTGATTGTGATGGTATAATTTTTTAATTAGATTGCCTATATCGATAATCACGTTAAATGGGACGCGTCTAGATTTTCCAAAAGAGTTTTCCGCATCAAATCTATATTTTTCAATGATTTTCATAAATAATAATATAATGCGAAAACTAAATAATATGTCCAAATCAATTATGCGAAATCTTTGAGTGATCCAAAATTTATTAAACATAAACCTAATATCAATATTAGTGGAAAAAGATTTCTGTCTCTTGACCCTCTTTAGAATACATTATATTGAAAAATAATTGATGAGTGATCTAAATATACTTTTATAAGTAGAGAGAGTATCATTTTTCTAATATAATTATAACTCCACGAGGAGACTTGGAAACCAATCGATAATAGCTTATGGTTTAAGATATGAAACTATAATCTTATTAAATCTATAATTCATATCATATTATATGGGTCACCATAATTACTAAATAATTAAATTTAGCCTTACAATGTGTAATTATTTTTAAGTGATTACCAAATTTTTTATGACGAACTTGTTCCATATTGGCATACTTGAATAAATTTCATTTGGGATAGAGTTTTGTTAGCAGATATGACTATTTGAGGAGAGATACAAGCTATACAACAGAAGCCAGTCAATTTCTCAAACAATGTGGATCAAAGGCAGGTGTTGTAAAGAATGAAAACTGTGGTAGTTTTTTTTTTTATATCAGTTAAGAAAGTCACATTTTGCTTAATTTGTTTTTTGTTTGTTGTGAAATTTCAACAATTTCCACGAAAGAAAATAAAGTGAATATATTGATGAAAATCACACTATATATAGAGATCAAATAAATGGAAACCTTATACAGAAGCCAGACAGACTACCTTTTACACCGTATGCAGCAGCAAAGAAATAAATAATCCGCAAATGATTGAGAAGAATATGAGTTTATGCATTGCTTTGCTTTCCTTCAAACCGAATCCACAATCATCCTTCACTTTGTGTTTTACTACGTACGGCTAGTTACATCTGCAATACAGTAACACACTTAGAGTAATTATTTGAAAATTTTGAAATATCATATGAAACATAGTGGTTCACATTTGTTAACATATTTCGGAGACAGAAACAACGTAAAATATATAAAAAGGAAAATTAAAAAGGTTAAAAGAAAAAAAATATTGTATCTGAGCTAGCATCTTGATCTCAAAACAAGACTGATTATGCAAGATCTAAAATTAAGTTTGTGAAAAAGTGTATATACCTCGACCTATGAAGAATATATGAGGGGAGGGGGAGGAAGAAGCACAACATGAAGGGTGTCTGAATCACATACGTTCAAAGCAAAGCGAGCTTGGATCTGAGCCTCTCAAGCAAAATCAAACTGGTAAGTCTTTCTTGCCATATTAATTTTTAATATTATAAAACAAAACCAACTCAGATGAGGTATTGCTCCCTCTGGTCCAACCTACTCCTCATCCATTTTTTTTTTTTGGAAAAAATAATGGGCAAATTACTATGGTAGTCTCTGTGCTTTGATTATTGTGTTATTTTAGTCTCTGTAATTTTAATTGGCTCGATTTTGATTTTGAATTTTTAATTTTGTCTCAATTTGGTCCAATTGATTACAATTCTTAGCATTTCTTTATGGAAAATACATTTATAAGTGTTATGTGTAATATCTTTAAGAGTAAAATTATAAACTTATTCAACTCAATAAGTTAACCTCAACAATTTGGTCCACGGTCTAATGGACTGCAAATCAGGGTCATTGTAATAAATTATATTATGAGTTTTAAATATTTAAAAAAAAAATTAAACTCTAAATATTTAAATTAGAATTAATTGTCAGGATTAGGTAAACTTAGTTTGATTGTGTATAATTTATCTTATTTTTTGTAATTTTTAATAACATTTCATTTGTTATATTCAACTAAAGTGTTTAATATAGCCCATAACATTATGGGCTGTTTTGGCAACCCAGTTAAAAGATAATTTTTAATTTTTAATTTATTTTAAGTCATATCATCTCTTATATTTTTTACATACAAAAAGATAAAATTGCCATAAAAATAAAAAAAGTCAACTTTCCAAAACACCCCTATAATAATCGGGATTGGGTATTATGAGTTTTAAATTTTTTTAAAAAAAATTAAACTCTAAATATTTAAATTAATAATTTCTCCACAATCCACCCAAAGTGGAAGTCAATTTGGCTGTAATAAATTATGAAAAATCCTATGAATCCCAAGTAAATTATCAAATAAATTATCAAGCCTCTCATATGGGTGTGAGACTCACACACATATAATTTGTATGAGTCTCACAATCATATGAAAAAAGTTTAATAATTTATTTAAAATCCCTAACATAACTCATAAATTATCCTAGCAACTGTTTAGTACACACGATGCCGTAAATGTGCTCTAACTATTATTATACCAGCCAGCATTAATTTGGTTATAATAAATTACACTAGCGACTGTTAGTACACGCGATACCCAAAATATGCTCTAACTATTATTATACTAGCCTCCATTTGGCTGTAATAAATTATACTAGCAATGGTTAGTACATGCGATACCCAAAATATGCTCTAACTACTATTTTTCTAGCAACTGTTAGTACACGCGATGCCCTAAATATGCTCTAATTATTCATTAAACAAATGATTAATTATTGGGTGTTTCAAGAGTACCACTACGTAGTGTTATAAGGGTGTGATTGATAGAAAATGTGAAACTTATAATTTTATTTTAGATAATCGAAAAACATGAAATGACATAATGTATAATGATTAATGAAAAGAATGAGCACGTGACACTCTAGAAATATCAAATTTTTTTTCATAACAAAAAATTTAATAAAAAATGGAGAGTAGTCACAAAAAAAAAAAGAAGTAAACAATTATAAGTAATTTAGGTATATAAAAAAAATTACATAGTCCACACTAGTAAAAGTATTGACATTATATATTAGTACAGATTACCTTAGATATTTAAGTTAGCCACAATTCAAGCTAATTATTTAATGAAAATTACTCAAACTTTAAAGCGTTTAGAATAAGGATTTAAGAAGATAATTGTAAGAGAAATAAAAAATGAATATAAAAAAGTAAAAGTTGATGATGCTGCTTGGTCGGTGGGAGATGGGTCGGACTGATCCAAGTGCTCCACTAGCCAATTGACCTTCGTCCTCCTAGCCAAACCTACAACAAGTCCAGTGAGAAGGTTCCGAAATTGGGATGACTCCTTTCCGTGGACGCTTCGACGATCAAGTTAGATGGGAAAGTGGTTGGAATAATAACTTAGAGAGGAAGTTGGGAATAGAGACAGAAAGAGACAGTTATTTGTTACCAAACATTCTTCAGAAACTTCCTTATATTTCTTACTAATCATTTCCTTGTCCATTCAAGCTGTCTCATTGGCTGAAAGTCTATAGTTTATTTGTCGTCGGTCGTGGTGGTTTTACCATGCCCCAGAGCGAGAGGTCTTGTTACATTTAATACCATGACAATCTCATTTAATGATTAGTGGATGGGTTCAATAATTATGTAAGATCTTTGTTTGTCACATGACTAACTCCTGACTTGACATATGTCTAAATGCCACTGGATCTGGACCAGTGCAAGTTCCCCATTGGCCCTGCCGTTGAGCTTCACATGCTGAGTCTTAGCCAAGTGACTGTTTGGACAACCCAAGACAATCCTGAATTGGACCCTCCTGAGCCATGCCCATCAAAAGTAAATAATATAGAAGCTATCTTTTAACTCATTTTTCTTTTTTCTTTTTGTAAGTACAATTTTAACTTCATATTAATTCTAACTTTAAAATAGACGACACTGGATTACAATTGCATTTATCAACCTTTCACCAAATCATATCAATCATCATCAGCAATCCCATGAACTTAACCACATGAAATCGAACCCCTACTCCTCTATAATTTATTCCTACTCAAGTGAGACTAGTGTAATTTATATTTTTTATTTGATATTTTCCTTTCACTCAACCGCTGCAAAAATTTAGATTAAAAAAGAGGAGAGAAAGGCTATACTTGTACTTTGCCTAAAACTTTCTTCCTTTTTTTTTTGAGAAAATTTCATTTTGCACCTTAAACTATTACTTAAAAATTAATTCAACTCTCATTCTTTTAATTATATTAATTTTATATTCAAATTATTTGATTTTGAATCAATTTCACCCTGTCGTCAGCTGCTGTCTATAATCAAACGAAATTTGCTAACGTGGCACCAAATCTTCATTTAAAACTTCATTTTTTCCCCATAAACTATTTCTCAAATATCAATTAAATCCTCAAACTTTATTTTATTTAGGGGTCTAAATTGATATTTTAGGAATAATTTGAGAGGTAAAATAAAATTTCAAATGAAATTTGAGTATCACATCAGCAACTTCTATTTGATTATTGATGACAATTGACAGTGAGAATAAAATTAATGCGAAATCAAATAGTTTAAGTGTAAAATGAAATTACTAAAATAATAGGAGTTAAATTATTTTTTAAGTGATAATTTAGGAGTAAAATTATATTTTCTCTATTTTCTTCTTGACATTTAGAGGGTGTTTGGGATGAATGAAATAAATATATTTTTTAACTTTTTAAAAAAAATATGTAAAAAATAAAAAAAAATCTTTATAAAAAATGTCAAATAGTGCCTTCCTCTCTCTAATCATCCCTTATATTAGTAACTCACTCTTTTTATTATTATTATTATTATTATAATGAGCACTTGTTTTTTCAATTGTAGGTACAACAATTTGTTGTTGAAGTTAATTTTATAAGATTTAAAAAATTGCCGAGCATCGCGAAAATATTATTATTATGAGCACTTGTTTTTTAAATTGCAGGTACAACAATTTGTCGTTGAAGTTAATTTTATAAGATTTAAAAAATTGCCGAGCATCGCGGAAATGTCATTCGCAAGTCGGAGGAAGTCAGTTCCAAAAACTGATGCATGATCATACATCACAGCAAGTTTTTTTTTTTCATTTTTTTATTGGTAAATTAAAATTTTATTAAAAATATAAAATTACAACTTCAAGAAAAAAATGCCCCAAGAGAGATTCAAAAAGTATAAATACCTCTACTATTACTACTCATCCCATAATCGATCCGTCTCACGAAATTTTTTAAATAAAAGAAATCAAAAATAAAAAACAAAACACGAAAAAAATGAAGAAGATGTTAACTACATCCAAAAGTTTTGAAACTTTCAAACCCTTTAGGTCATGTTTAATTCATAAGACTAATAATGAGATATTAATAATCCTATCAAATTAGTGTGGTATTCACTATTCAATTAGATTAATAAGATAAATTGTCTATTGGATTAATAATCTCACCCCTACCCCATTACTAATAATCCTACAAATTTGTTGGATTAATTATCCTTGGATTAATAATCCTAAACTAAAATGTTAAAACAAACATTGGATAATTGGACTCACAAATTAATAATTTCAATCTCATACTTTAATCCATCCAATCAAGCATGCCCTTGAGGTCCCTACGGCATTGTCCCCCACGCCCAGCGGCAACTCCCATGCCTAGAACGTATTCCTGCACATAACAAACAAAGCACACAATTTCCTCCACACTGCCCAGTCACTCACACGTCCACTGTAGACGATAACCACGTGTTGTCCTTCATCAATACATCACAGCTAGTTGTTGAACGAACTTTATAAATAAAGGGCAACACTGATGATGCTGCTGATCCTTGGGAGGGCGAGTCGGGTCTATCCACGCTTCCAATACCTTTCACCGGTCTTGGAGCTCGCTGGTGGTGCCTACAAAAAGGTCCAACGGGGAATTAGAGTCCCCCAGCGGACCCTCCGACGATCAAGTTAGGAAAGAGGAGATTAAATGTGTAGAGAGAGAGGAGAGAGAGAGAGAGAGAGAAGAAGAAGAAGAATGGAGAACTTAACCTTTGATGTGTCTTGGAAGTCTCCTTATAACTTTTGTCCATCATTCCTTGTCCACTCCGACCTGTCACGTTGACCGAAAGTCTATACTTTAACTTGCATTGTTTACGGTGAGGCTGCTTGTTCCGACGTGAAGGAGTTATCGCATTTAATGCTGTAGGAGCCTCATTAATGGCTGATGTGTGGTGCAATAACTCTGCAGGATCTTTATCTGCTTACGTGGCTGGTTCCCTACTTGACAAGTATTTAGATGCCATTGGTTCCTGGTTCACCGTTGGGTTCTCAATGGTGTTGGACTTTAGTACTTGAACCGTGAATTGGGCTCTAAGTGGTGGGCCAAAAGCTTTTGTGGGCCCACCAATGTCAATAGTGCCCCATTCCCAAGTGCAACTTTAGTCCAACGAAGGGAATAAAAAGGAAGATGGGAAGTGTGTGTAGGGCCGAACGAGAGGGCCGATCGTGAGAAGGGTCAACCGCGAAGGGGGTCGGGCGCAAAGACCGACCGAGAGGAGAGCCGACCGCGAAGGGGGGTCGAGCGCAGAGACCGACCGAGAGGAGGGTCGACCACAAAGGGGGCTGTTACCCAAAAAGCAACCTAAGAGGAGGGGTGAATTAGGTTTCTACAAATTAAAATTAATAATACCCCAATAAAATTAACTACTAGTACAACAAATTATTAACAAGCACAATGATGAACTTAGCAGCAAATGATCAAGCAAAATAACAATGAAGTATAACTAACATACAGGGTAAATCAAATGATTAACACATAAATATTAGATAGCTGTAGCAGTAGTAAGAAAGTAAAGAGATTAGGGAAGAGGAGACAAACAGATTTATAGTGGTTCGACTTCAACCAAGCCTACATCCACTCCTTAAGCTTCACTTGAGATTTTTCACTATCTTCTAGCTTCACAGGGGTGCTAGCAACCTCTTTACAAATAGAGCAATCCTCCACGGATTTTACATAGACTTCACAAGCCCAAACCCTTGCAAATCTTAGGTGATTCACAATTACTCTCAAGATTTCAAGAACACAGTGTTTGCAACACTTTTACAAGATGAAATGGTATTTTTGCTTTCAAAGAAAGCTTACAATAAATATCTCTCAAAGATAGATATATAAAATGAAGCTTTGATCTTTCTGTAAATCTCACACAGGAAAGATGAGCTTAATACTATAAGGCTCAGTGTATAATTTCTGAGAGAGGATATAAACAAAAATTGAAGAACACTTCTCAGAGAATTTTTCAGAAAATAGATTTGAGTGATTATAGATCAAAGAATATTTTCTGATTTTTCTTGTCACTTGTTTATATTAGAGGCTTTGGTATATATAATGAAACTTATAGCCTTTTATAGCCGTTGTATTCATTTGAATTTATAGGCGTTCATAACCGTTGTACTCCATCATTACTAATTTGAATATCTTCCACTCCATCATTACTAATTTGAATATCTTCCACTTTAACTTTTTGAACTGCTGTTTTGTTGGGTTGTTTGAACCTCTGTTTCGGGCTATTTGAACTCCTGATTTAATCAAATATTAAATACATTCTAACAACATTTAGGATAAAGGTTTCGGTGAGAAATAATGGGACAAAATAAATTTTGATTCTATTTTTCTCTTTCAGATAAATCATCAAAATAAATTTTGATTAAAATATAATTAAATAAATCATCAAAATAAATTTTGGATTCTATTTTTCTCTTTCAAATAAATTAAAACATAATTAAATAAATCATCAAAATAAATAAGTCTAACAATCTCCCATTTTTTATGATGGCACACAACGATGTTTTGATTTGATTTTGGAGTAAGAAAGGCTCCCCCTCAAGTCATGCTCCCTGAATTCATTTCTAAATACATAGATAAGTACATGTGTAATAAATAAGCTTTAATTAGAGACATGATATGAGACTAAGATATCAAACTATAAATACATAAATCATCAGATTAGTTTTCAAATAATACCATAATTTGAAAATAATACCATAATACATAACATCATATAATTTCTCCCCCTATGACATTATCAAAAGGAAATCATGGGTTAGAATCTGGAGGAGGAGGAAAAGGAAAATGATAGTGATAAATGACATCAAAAAATAGATATTCAAAACAAATATATACATATATATATATATATATAGGATTCGCCACATCTCTCTTTTTTGTCAAAAATCGCGTCGGACACGCGTCCTCACTTTTGCATCAGCCGACCGACAAAAGCGACTCTCCTCGATTGCCGTTCGCCTCGGCTATCTCTCCCTCCTTGTCTTCTTCTCTTCAGCCTTCTTCTTAATCACACTCGTTTGTTGCTTTTTCGTCACCTCACTCTCTTCTATCTCTTCTTCTATCACTCTCAGTTTTTTCTCTTCTATTTCTCTGCAACTCATTTCTTTTACACCTCTCACCTCTAAACCATGGCTTCCTCATCCCGTCCCCTCACTATATTTCCGGACCTGAATGATCCCATAAGCTCTGCTGGACCGAGTGCCCCTACTCCTACTCTTCCTGTTATTTCTCTGCCTAACCTTCCTATGATGTCGATTGAGCAAATCATGGTAGCTCAATTAAACATTGAAGCCAATCATTTCACACTGACGTCCTGTATGGAGACGGTGACTGCAGTCACAAAATTGGCTCACCGATTGCAGAACAGGACGAGTGAGCTCCATCAGGTCAACGCCCAACTCTCTCTGCTTCAGCGCATGTACAAGGATGCGCGAGCAGAAATAGGCACACTGAAAGCCGAAAATAAAAAGCTTAAATCGAAGACCACTTCCATGACTCGATTTGGAGCAACGTCGTTCTTGGTCTTTGATAGTCAGCGGGGAGTCGTCGCTCTTGACGAAAACATGGGGGCAGGGGCGTCAAGGGTCGCCTAAGGTGATAAAAAGAAGAAGAGAGCGGTGGAAGAGGCGAGTAAGTAAGATCAGCGTATGGCCGGAAAAAAAATGAAGGGTTTTTTTTTTTAATGTTTATTTGGATCGGCGAGTGGCCGTAAAAAAAATGCAGGGTGTTTTTTTTTTTTGGTTTTTTTATGTAAATATTTGTATTTTGATTTGTTGTTGTGTTTACGTTTAAGTATTGAAAAATGAAATTAAAAATCAGAGAAAAAAAATAAGAAAATTAGGCCCAAACAGAAAATAATAATGAGAGGCCAAATTGTTAATGAGTATATGAGAAGCATTTGAGCATGATCTAATTCTCAATTTCTTAGCAAGAGCATACCAATCTTAAGACTATAATAGACATAACAGTGCATAGATCAAACAAGGTTGCCAAGCAAGAGTATAAATATGGAGCTAAAGTTCAAGTCAGTATTCCTTGAGGAAAACGATCTTCCTCTTACATTATCAACAACTAATCAGTTCAAAGGTCATGTTGTAAGAATTAAGATACCAAAAATATAAAGATACGAAAATAATCAGAGATACTAAAACAATCAAGTCTCTTTTTCTCCCTTGATGACATTTTCAACAAAATCAAGCACAAGGAGCGAGTATGGTACAACATATAGGATGAAAGAATGTAAGTCTCATTATAGCACAAACAATCATCCATATCAAGGTAGCTCTATGATACCAAAAAAATGATAGCACATAATGATCATACAATTGAAGCTCATACCATTTGACAATAATGGGCAAAAACAAAAAAGTAACATGTGAAGGTGCAAGCCCATAAGTCTGATATCAAAAACAGAATAGAAACTGGGGGGATTTTAAAAAATAATCAAGTCGAAATTCTTCCCCTTGTTTCATTTGGCAAAATCAATAGGAGATATGATAAATGAAAGCTCATAACTGAAATGTCCTCATCAATAATATCAAATAGGATGCCAAATGTGACCAATAAGGATGCAAAAATGATACCAACATACAATCTACAAAGGATACCAATATGCAATTTAGAAGATTTAACAATCATAACTCAAGCATTATGTAGAATACTAAATATTGCTCATAATAGGTTAAACTCAATATAATCTCATGGAGCTAATGTAAATCCAAAAAATGAAGCATGTTCAAGGTATAGCAATTCATATGCCAAGAAAAATCATGAATATATAGCACATATTTTAAGCATAGGCATGATTTTTAGGCAAGAGTATCATCAAAGAGTATACATTGCAAATCATATGAAGCACAATCAATCTTTTTCATATCAAAGTAATAACAGTATTAGCTCAAAGGATATAAGATAGAATTTTTACCTCAAAAGCTTAAGAGAGTATATGAGGCATACGTTAGGTTCAAGAGATGGAAGCTTTTCAATCTTTAATTTTCTTTCATGAGGAGTTCATCTCAAAAGGGTTTAACAAGAATGTTAGCAAAATGATTTCTCCTCCTAACTTGGTACTACCCTTTTCTAATGTGATTTGTGTTAATATAGCATTCATAGAACAAACACTATTGCTCAATAAAAATACAGTACAAATCACTTCTTATCACAAACTCAAAAGGTGAAAAATAATTCAATGATCAAACAAGAGTTTTGAATGTTATTTTTTAGAATTTTCAAGTTGTAGCACATAGCATAATATGCATAAGAAAATAGTGTTATGCTCTTTATTTTATTAAAAAATGATGCAACAATCTCATTTAATCACATAACATTGTGCCTGTTTGGCAGAACTTAAAAGCAGCTTATTTCAGCTTTCAGCTTAATTTAAGCTATTTTGATGTGTTTGATTTAGTTTATAGCTTATAGCTTATAGTTTTTTGGAAGTCAGAAATCAGCTTATTCTTTGAGTGGGGCAGGAGATGCTTAATTTATAAGTCAGAAATCAGCTTATGTTCATAGTTATAAGGTATAAGCTGTTTAGGGATAAGCTATAAGCACTTTCCCACAGCTCTACCAAACAGAGCCATTATCAAGAGGCATTTTCATCAATTCAATCCACATACTCAAGTGTAATAAAACATTTTACTCAATGTGTAACACAACATGAATGCTATAAATAATTAATTCAACAATTCATCAATCAAAAGCATTTTATGAGATGTATGCCAATATAATCCATATTCAAAAGATATTCAATAGGATAAATGCAATGTCTCTATAAACGTATGATACTTCTTTTCATTTAGACATTGTTGATGGATCATAATCGACGAATTTCATAACTCATTCAAATATTCCAATGTAAAGCATATAAGTATGAAATTTTCATATTGAGCATATTCTTGAGATCATAAATGTACAATTCAAAATATAGATAGTATACATCTCAAAAACATGCTATGACATTAAAATTGATTCTAAAAGATATGACTCAAAAAGGAATTAATATATTAGTATGAAGTCATATATAAGACGTGAAAAGTATGCTCACAAAAAAATTTATCACTTCTTATCTCTTTTTCATAGCAATGGATAACATGATATAAAATGTTAATGAATACATGAATCATTCATATTCTAATAGGCATTCATCAAAATAATATAATTATCATTTTTTAGTTCAATGAATGTTTGAAAGAAACTAGCAGAACATGACTTAGCAAACTTAGTACAATTAGGTTACATGGAAGCAATGATTAGACACAACCTATTGTACACAAATCACACCTTAAAGAATATAGAACTTTAAGCTTAAAGGTGTGTTAGGAGTTATACCTTCATTTACCTCTTTGGAATCTTCACCCATACATTGCTTCTATTGTTTATCTTGGTGATTTTCATTTCATCATTCTTCTTCTTGTAGGAGTTGATTTTGCTCTTTAGATTGAACACTCTTGTTGTGCATTTCCTCTCGAAGTCCTTGATGTTCTTTGAGATTCCATCTACAAAATATCTTGATTTCTTTCTTGGTACCCATACTTTCTTGGGTCCATGGGGAATAGTCTCAAGAACATTTAATCTCATAAAAGGTTTAGAAGGATCAAAACCAATGCCTATTTTGTCAAAAACACATCTTTTATTTCCAAGAAGCTTGTTGAGGTTTTCTTTTCCTTTAACAAAATTTTCAAGAATTTTGTTTTAATTCTCAACATTGTTTTTCAAAATGTTTTTCTCATTGGCAATAGATGTGAAGTCATTTTTCAAAGTAGCATTTTCCATTCTTAAAACACCCATATCATTTGAAAGAGAAGTAACTGATTTCATTAATTTAGAATTCTTAACACAAACATTTCTAAATATATCATGTAATTCATTGAAAGCACTTTCAAGTTCTACATAATTAGAGATTACCTCATCTTGAGTGGATTTTTCTTCTCCAAGAGCCATGAGACACAGGTTGGCTACTCCATCATTTTCTCCCCAAATGGCTTCCTTTTTGCTTCCATCCATCATTGAAAGTTCATGAGCCATGAGTGAGCCTAGAAGTTCTTCAATGCCTAATTTTGTTAGATCTTTTGCTTTTTGGATAGCTGTAACTTTAGCTTCTCATTCATTTGGCGAAAATCTAAGTATTTTTCTTACAAGCTCACCATTAGTATAAGATTTACCAAGAGATTTTAGAGTATTAATAATATTGGTAAATTTATAAAACATCTCAAAAATAGATTCAAATGATTCCATAGTAAAGAGTTCATAATCATGAACAAGCATGTCAATCCGAGACTCTTTTATTTGGCTAGTTCCTTCATAGGTAATTTCAAGTTTATCCCAAATCTCTTTAACAGTAATACACCCATAAATTCTATTGTACTCATTTGCATCTAGTCCACACACAAGAATAAGCTTGGCTTTAGCATTAGCTTGAAGGAGTTTATAATCACGCTCATCAAATTCATCCTCAAGTTTAGGCACATTGATATGGTCTACTACCTTGGAAGGGATTTTAGGACCTTTAGTGATAATGAGCCATAAAGCATAATTGGTAGCTTGAAGATACAATGTCATTTTTTCTTTCCAATGAATATAATTACTACCATCAAAGGTTGCACTCTCCAACAACGAAGATTTGCGCGACCAGGCCCTGAAAGACAAGGAAGAAGCAGATGGGCGCCTCGCGGAGTTAGAGAGGACGCTGAGAGAGGAGAGGGCTAAAATGGCCTTTGAGAGGGCGGCGTACCCAGACCTCTACGTGGTGGCGGTGGAGTAGTTTAAAGGGTTTGCCGAATTCCAGATGGCTATCGACGCAATGGTCGCGAGAAGTTTGGCCAAAGAGGGTAAAGGGGGTGCTAGACCATCAAGAGTGGCCACTGGAGGTAGGAGCGAAGAAAAAGTGATTCAAAGCTTTCAGCGGTCAGACTTCTACAAACACGAGATGAGCCAGTACTAGGACAGTGGCTGGATGAGCTTCAAGTATAAGGCGCAAGAGCTATTTCCAGATATGGACTTCAGTCTCGTGAAAGTAGGAGAGGACAACATCGCCCAAACTTCCTTGGATGAAGGGGTGGAAGAGGAAGATCTGGTGTCCAGGGAAGGGGAGTGGGGGCTAGGTGTTTTCTTGTTTTTTGGTTTTTTTTTTGTAATGAAGTGAATGTAAAGAAATGAATGTGATTTCTGTAATAAAGAGTATAATGTTGCAAGTTGTTAATAAATAAAAGTGCCAGTTCTGTTATGGTTTGTTGTTGTTGTTGTTTGTTTTTATTTTGTGTGAATGGGAAATTTGGACAAGTAATCTAACTTGTATGAATGGTAAAATTGAATAAAAAATCTAGCTTAGGTAAAAATGACATAGGATAAGAATGAACTAAGATTTAACTAAGTAGGGGTGCTATGTACAACTCAGTCTAGCTGGGTTGGCTCACTCGGACTGGCTGAGCTCTTCATACTCAGTCTGGCTGATATTTGGAGGGCTCGGTCGGGCTAAGGCTTGGCTTAACTCAGTCTGACTAAGCTCTTCATGCTCAGTCTAGCTGAGACTTGGAGGGCTTAGTCGGGCTGAGGCTTGGTTTAACTCAGTCTGACTGACCTCTTCATGCTCAGTCTGGTTGAGACTGGGAGGGCTCAGTCGGGCTGAGCTTTTCATGCTCAATCTAGTTGAGACATGACGGGCTCAGTCGGGCTGAGGTTTGGCTTAACTCAGTCTGGCTGAGCTCTTCATGCTCAGTCTGGCTGAGACTTGGCGGGCTCAATCTGGCTGAGACTTGGAGGGCTCAGTCGGGCTGAGGCTTGGCTTAACTCAGTCTGGTTGAGCTCTTTATGCTCAGTCTGGCTGAGACTTGGCGAGCTCAGTCTAGCTGAGACTTGGAGGGCTCAATCGGGCTGAGCTCTTCATGCTCAATCTGGTTGAGACATGACGGGCTTAGTCTGGCTGAGACTTAGTCTAAAACATGTCATTGCAGTACGACACAGATAATGGAGATGTGAAATTGTTGTCATTGAGGCACAGTCTGTCGATCACAAATTTACATCGTGTATAGAAAGGGCAAAAATGAACAAGTGTTTAGATCGGCAAAAGAAAACATACAACAATTGAATGATACAAAAACAGGAGACGCCATTTTACTGGTGTTATCCAAACGACAACCTAAGAGGGGGGTGAATTAGGTTTTTACAATTAAAATTAATAATATCCTAATAAAAATTATGACTAGCCCAATAGATAAATATAATTAATGAAATAAAAATAATTAAAACAAGTGTCTTAACAAGTATGTCAGTTAATGATTTTAGCACAGTAAAAATGTGAAATATAGCTATGGCAATTTAAATAAAAATAAAGAGATAAGGGAGAAAGAGGCAAACAAATTTATAGTGGTTCCGCTTCAACTCGGCCTACGTCCACTCCTCAAGCTTCACTTGAGATTTTCCACTATCTTCTAGCTTCATAGGGGGTGCTAACAACCTCTTTATAAATGGAGCAATCCTTCACGGATTTTACACAGACTTCACAAGTCCAAACCCTTGCAAATCTTAGGTGATTCACAATCACTCTCAAGATTTCAAGAACACAGTGTTTGTAACACTTTTACAAGATGAAATGGTATTTTTGCTTTCAAAGAAAGCTTACAATAAATATCTCTCAAAAATAGATATATAAAATGAAGCTTTGATTTTTTTGTAAATCTCACACAGGAAAGATGAGCTTAATGCTATAAGGCTAAGTGTATAATTTCTAAGAATAGATGTGAGTGATTATAGATCAAAGAATATTTTCAGGTTTTTTTTGTCACTTGTTTACATTAGAGACTTTGGTATATATAATGAAAATTATAGTCGTTTATAGCCGTTGTATTCATTTGAATTTATAGCCGTTTATAGCCATTGTAGTCATTTGAATTTATAGCCGTTTATAGCCGTTGTACTTCCATCATTACCAATTTGAATATCTCCCACTCCATCATTACAAATTTGAATATCTTCCACTTGAACCTTTTGAACCTTTTGGCCTTTTGAACCTTTGTAGCCGTTGTAATTCCATCATTACTAATTTGAATATTTTCCACTTGAACCTTTTGGCCTGCTGCTGTGCTAGGCTGTTTGAACCTTTGTTTTGGGTTGTTTGAACTCCTGATTTAATCAAATATTAAATACATCTTAACAACATTTAGGATAAAGGTTTATGTGAGAAATAATGGGCAAAATAAATTTTGATTTTATTTTTCTCTTTCAAATAAATTATCAAAATAAATTTTGATTCTATTTTTCTCTTTCAGATAAATCATCAAAATAAATTTTGATTAAAATATAATTAAATAAATTTTGATTAAATCATTAAAATATAATTTTGGATTCTATTTTTCTCTTTTAAATAAATTAAAACATAATTAAATAAATCATCAAAATAAATAAGTCTAACAACTGGAAATAACGCTTCAAATGTTCGACATTCCATGGATGAGGGAGGTCTCTGCCTTCCATATCTTGGAGACGGTAAGTACCCAGGCAAGGCCTGGCCTTGACAATGTAAGGTCCTTCCCATTTGGCTGCTAGCTTGCCCTCGGTTGGATTTTTAGTGGCAAGGGTTGCTTCGCGCAAGACGAGGTCCCCTACGGTGAACTCTCGAGGTTGGACTTTGAGGTTATAATTTGTTCTCATTCTCTGCTGATATGATGCCCGTCTGAAAGCAGTTGCCTTTCGGAGCTCTTCAACTAGGTCCAGTTTAGCCCGACACAACTCTTCGTTTAGTTCAGGATTCAGATGTAGGACCCCGAGGGGTCGGTAGGCCGATTTCTACTGAAATGACTGCCTTGGCGCCATATGTTAGGCGAAAAGGGGTCTCCCCAGTGATGATCTTCAGAAGGGAGCGATTGGTGACTTCGACTTGCTCATTGGCTTGGGGATGGCCTAAGGAAGAGAAACATGGTCTAATGTTGAGCTCTTCACAGAATTTCCTAAACTTGACATTGTCGAATTGCTTTCCATTGTCTGAGACATTGGCTTGGGGGATACCAAATCGGCACATGATCGACTGCCAGATGAACCTAGTGGTGTTTCTCTCAGTAATTGTGGCAAGGGGTTTTGCTTCCACCCATTTGGTGAAGTAGTCAATGGCAACCACAGGGAACTTGGTTTGGCCCCTGCCAGTGGGCAAATGACCGACTAAGTCGATGCCCCACTTAGCGAAGGGGTATTTACTGCTGAGTGTAATCAGTTCTGTTGGTGAAGCATGAGGGATGTTAGAGCTAGCATTTATCATACTTAAGCACAAATTCGTTGGCATCTTGATTGAGCGTGGGCCAGAAGTAGCCGGTGCAGAGGATTTTATGGGCCAGAGATCTTCCACCTGAATGATTACCACAAATGCTCTCGTGTACTTCTCTCATCACATAGGTCGCTTGAGCAGGACTGAGACACCTAAGGTATGGGCGTGAGAATCCCCATTTGTATAGTAGGCCGCTGATAAGGATATAATTGGACGACGGGCTCTGACTTTGGCGGCCTACATTTTATCGTCCAGTAACTCCCCTCGTGTCAAAAACGGAATGATATCTTAAGCCCATGGGATAGGTTCATTCTGGACGAAGTGGATCTCCTGTGGATTTAGCGAAGTCACCGGATGGGTCAGGTATTCAATGCGAATGCCATGACTGAAGTCTGACTGGTCGACCGAGGCTAACTGAGCCATTTCGTTCGCCTTGGAGTTTTCTAATCTAAGGATGTGTCTGATCTGGAAAGTATTGAAGAGGCAGACAAGATGAAGGGTAATGTCCCTGTATGCCCAATCGTTTCTTCCTTTGCATTGAACTCCCCGGTAATCTGTCCAACAATCAGTTGGAAAATCACTGAATACTTAGATATGGCTTACACCAATGTTTCAGGCCAGTCGAAGACCTGCCATCAAGGCCTCATACTTAGCCTCATTATTGCTTGCGTCGAATAGGAAACAGAGGGCACACGTGAAGTACTCACCCTCTGGGGTGGTGAGGATTAGACCGGCTCCACTACCCTCTTTGCGGGATTAGCAATCAACACTAAGGGTCTAGGAGTTGGGGTCTTCTGCATCAGTGGTGAGGTATGCTGGTAGAGAAGGTACATTCGGAGTGAGATTGGTGAACTCCAAGATAAAATCGGCGACAGCTTGGCCTTTGATCGCTATTCAAGGTCGATAGGAGATTTCAAATTAACTTAGCTCGACGGACCATTGCATAACTCTTTCTGACAATTCTGGTTATTGCATGACCTTTTTCAGAGGCTGGTCAGTGAGAACCACTATGGAGTGAGCTTGGAAATAAGGTTGGAGGCGTCTGGAGGCTATGACCAAGGCGAGGGCCTTTTTTTTTTTTTTTTTTTTCTAACAGAGGGTAGTTTTATTCTACCTCCTTGAGAGCGCGACTAATGTAATAGATTGGACGTTGTACTGAGTCGTCTTCTCGGATGAGAGCAGCACTGACCGCAGTGTTTGACACAACCAAGTAGAAGAAGAGGGTTTCACCTGGCAGCGCTTGAGAGAGAAGGAGAGGGTTGACCATGTACTGCTTTAGTTGTTGGAAGGCCTCCTCGGATTCGATGCTCCATTCGAACGCCTGTCGGAGGACTTTGAAAAATGGAAGACATTTGTCAGTTGCTCGGGAAATAAAGCGGTTAATGGCGGCAACTCTGCTCATGAGCAGTTAAACCTCCTTGACCGTTCTGGGAGACCTCATTTCTATAAGGGCCTTGATCTTTTCGGGGTTAGCCTCAATGCCTCGTTAGCTAACCATGAAGCGCAAGAACTTCCCAGATCCCACGCCGAAGGCGCACTTCTCCGAATTCAGCTTCTTCTGATCTTTGCGTAAGGTTTTGAAGGTCTCTCACAGGTCTGCCAAGTGATCGGATGAGAGTTTACTCTTGACTAGCATATCATCGACGTAGACTTCCATGTTCCAACCTATCTGGTGTTGAAAGACGATATTAACCAGGCGTTGGTAAGTTGCTCCAGCATTCTTGAAGCCGAATGGCATAACACGATAGTAATAAGTCCCTCTGTCGGTGATGAAGAAGGTGTGCTCCTGGTCGGCCGGGTGCATCAGGATTTGGTTGTAGCCGGAGAAGGCATCCATGAAGCTAAGCATCTGATGTCTTGTAGTTGCGTCGACCAACAGATCTATATGGGGGAAGGGATAACTATCTTTGGGGCAAGCCCGATTAAGGTGGGAATAGTCAACGTAGAGTCGCCATTTACTGTTATTTTTGTGGACCAAGACTACGTTGGACAACCACTTGGGGTAGTCTATGTTTTTGATGAACTGTGCCTTCAGTAGTTTGTCCACCTCAGAGGCAATGAGGGTATTGCGTTCCCGGTGAAAAATACGCTGCCTCTGTCAGAAAGGTCGAAAGTGGGGCTCAATACTGAGATGATGAATGATGAAAGAGGGATCGATACCTGGCATGTCTGAATGAGTCCAGGCGAAAACATCGTTGTGCTCTGCTAAGAGAGCCATGAGATCAGCCTTGGCCTGAGAGGATAGTTGGCTGCCAATCATGGCTGTTCTGGCTGAATTGGTAGGATCGATAGGCACTTCGACAAGTTCCTTCACTGGTTCCCCCCTGACTAACTCTTCATCATCTCTGACGTCGAGACCTTCGATAATCATAGCCTCCTTCATGTTGACCTCCTTTAGTGAGGCGACGTAGTATTCTTTGGCTATCGTCTGCTCACCTCTCACGGTGCCGACCCCGAGGTCGGTTGGGAATTTCATGGCTAGATGGTATGTGGAAGTGACAGCTTGGAAAGCGTTGAGAGCCGTGCATCCGAGGATTATGTTATAAGTAGAAGGGCAGTCGACGACGAGAAAATTGAGTAGCTTGGTGGTCTGCCGTGGATATTCTCCGATGGTGATGGGAAGATCGATGGAGCCTATGGAGGTCACCCGATCGCCAATGAAGCCGACTAGCGGGGTTTGGAGAGGGGACAACTTTTCTTCTCCGACCTTGAGTTGGCGATAGGCGTTCAGGAAGATGATGTCTGAAGAGCTGCTGTTGTCGACATGCACCCGTCTAACTTTGTAGTTGGATAGAAGAGCGGAGATAACGAGGGGGTTGTCGTGGGGATAACGAATGCCTGTGGAGTCGGCCTCTGTAAAGGTGATGGGTTCAGACCATTGCTTGGGGTGTTTGAAGGGGTGATCCAACGTCGTGACTTCCTTGTCGGAGCCTTGTCTGATTTTTCTGAGTTCAGCTTGCTGGGTCGAACAAGATGGCCCTCCGCATGCGAGCCCGCCGGCGATGACTTTGATCTCTCTGACCAGGGGGGCGGGATTGCCTTGTGCCCGGGGTTATGGTGGGGGCCGATCATTGTCTCGCTTAGGTTGTGCGGGTTGTCGGGGGGGTATGTCGGTGGTAGTCCCCCGGCGGATCGGTCCTTGGTCGTTGCTGGGGATGGACTGCCGTGAACCGACTGAGGCGCCCCTGGCGTATCAAATCCTCTACCTGGTCTTTAAGGTTAACATATTCCTCAGTATTGTGGTCGTGGTCCTGATGGAAACAGTAGTACTTAGATTGATCTCGCCGGTTGGAGGGAGATTGTGATGGTTGGGGCCATTTCAGGTTGTAATCTCATTAAATCTGGTTCAAGACTTGTTCCATGGGGGAATTGAGAGGGGTGTATCGCTCGAACAGACCGGGCGGTCCGGTAGGTGCCGGTTGGTCGGCTCGAGCGAGTCAGTTAGTATATTGAAGGGGTTACTGTGTATATTGGGAGGATCTGGCTTCGGGTTCCTTTCTTTTGTCCTTAGGGGTTGGATTTTTAGGTGTGGTATCTTGGCGGGCTGCCAAAGAGTCTTTGACATTCATATATTTTTGGGCTTTGGAAAAGAGAGTGGCCATAGCGGTCGAAAGGTTTTTAGAAAGGGAGTAAAGGAAATCGGATGGTCGTAAACCAGCCATGTAGGCTGGGAGGATGACCTTGTCGTCGTTTTCCGCCACCTGTAAGGCCTCGGTGTTGAAACGGGTGACAAAGCTGCGTAGTGACTCCCCTTCCGTCTGTCAGATATTAAGCAGTTGAGTTGCCGGGCACCGCTGGCGCTGAGCACCAATGAAATGGCTCACGAAGGAGTCACTTAGGTGTTGAAAAGTAGAGATAGAGTCCGGCGGTAGCTGATTAAACCATAGTTGAGCCGACCCCTTAAGCGTCACGGGGAAAGCCCGATACATAATCTCGTCAGGAAAAGCATGGAGGATCATAAGGGTCCTGTAGGTCTCCAAATGGTCAACCGGATCCATTGTGCCATCGAAAGAGTCGATCGAGGGCATTTTAAACTTGGGGGGTAGGGGTTTGTCCCTGATAGAGGCGACAAACGGGGAGTTGGTTGTTGTAGAGGGTTTATTCTGTATGTTCTGCATGACTCTTTGAAGTCGGAGTTTCATGGCTCGGAGTTCCGCATCCCAAATAGGAACATTGTCCCCTCTAGAGTGCAGTGGGGGTTGGACACTACTAGCCTTTGCTTCAGGGGCAGGTACTTGAATTGATGGATGTAAACCCCAAGGTAGGGGATTCATGTCTTGAGGTGGGGCTTGCAGACCTTCTAGGTTGGAAAAGTGGGCTTGTTAGAAAGGATTGCTCGGGGTCTGTTCTCGATTGGGAGGGATATCTTGTGATGGTGGAGGAGGTGTAGGGAGGTTTCGCTAGAGTAAAGCGTTGATTAAGGCCTGGTTTTGCTCAGCCAAGCGGTTGATGCTGTTGGTGAGCTCTGTTAAGTGGGTTGTTTGGATGGGGAGGGTCGGCTTGGGGGTCGACGGCATTGTGTTGAGAAGCCATGGATCTCGTTGTAACCATCCACCTCGATGGCAGGTAAGGAGAAATTATCGAAAATGGGTCTCCGGCAACAATGAGAACGACTGTTACCCGGAGTGGCTTTCCCACAGACGGCGCCAACTGATGATGTTGCTGATCCCTGGGAGGGCGAGTCGGGTTGACCCAGGCTTCCAACATCTTTCACCGGTCTCGGAGCTCGTTGGTGGTGCCTACAAAAAGGTCCAACAGGGAATAGGTGTCCCCTAGTGGACCCTTCGACGATCAAGTTAGGAAATAGGAGATTGACTGTGTAGAGAGTGAGAGAGAGAAGAAGAATGGAGAACTTAACATTTGATTTGTCTTGAAAGCCTCCTTATATCCTTTGTCCATCATTTCCTTATTCACTCCAACCTGTCGTGTTAGCCGAAAGTCTATACTCTAGCTTGCATTGTTTACGGTGAGGTTGTCTGTTCCGACGTGAAGGGGTTATCGCATTTAATGCTGTAGGAGCTTCATTAATGGCTGATGTGTGGTATAATAACTCTGCATGATCTTTGTCTACTTACGTGACTGGTTCCCAGCTTGACAAGTGTTTAGATGACATTGATTCCTAATTCACCGTTGGGTTCTCAATAGTGTTGGATTTTAGTACTTGAACCGTGAATTGGGCTCTAAGTAGCGGGTCAAAAGCTTTTGTGGGCCCACCAATGTCAAACACTATGCACATTCTTTATGCATTTTATTAAAAAAATTAATAATAATAATATAATTTTAAATTTAAATTTTAAAATAATATCACTTTTGATTTAGATATCGATTTTTAATAAAATTAGTATTTTTAAAATCCTCTTATTAAAATCTATCAAATAAGATTCATAATGATTATGAATTTTAAAAAATATATATTTATTATTACCATCGAAATTGATGTAAACAGTATCATGTTACTCTAGTTCACAGTAATATATTGTTCTGACAATATTGTCAAAGAAAAAAAAAGATATTTTAATTTGTTCTTACTCAATTATGTGTTTCTTTTTAGGAGATTTATGAACTAAATTAATTGGGTTGTCATTTTTACTAAATAAATGTTCAATGGAAGAATTTTGGCTAAATTTCTTTATTTTCGAAGTTATAACTAAAACAAAAAAAAAATTATAATTAAACATAACATGAAATATAATATTTAATTTAAATAATATTATAATTAAATAAAAAAAATTTATCGTAACCATGAATATGACATAATTAAAAGTATACATAGGTTAGACTTTTCCATAAATCAAATGTCATTAGCAAGTGTGACAGCACGATTTGCATATTTTCTCGGTCTACATTATTATTTTATAATAGAAAAATGTTTGAGACCCTAATTTTTGTGGCTCAAATGGTTTAAAATTGTCAAAACGACATCGTTTTGGCAATTTTGATGTTGTTTTGTACTCAAAACGACGTCGTTTTGACAAATTCGAACCATTTGAGTCACAAAAATTATGACCCTCTACCATTGCTGTTTATAATAATAGAAATGGTTTATCAGCAATCATGATATTAAAATCTTAAATTTGAATTGAACGAATATATTATTAGCGCGTCGGAAGGCATGTCTCGTGATTTCTGATCAAAATAAATAAATAAAATACGAAAGCTTGATGCGCATATTCTTTCTATCTACATTATTATATGATAATAGAACGGAAGGATGGACTAGAGAGTTGCTAAGGAGCACCGTAATTCCTAAGGCCCCTTTTGTTTTGGAAGGTTGAGAGAAATTAGATTAAGATGGAGGTGAAGTCTATCAATATTATATTTATTTATAAGTTTGAGGAGGGGATTCATAAACCCTTTGAATTAAGATAAGCCTTGGCTGTTGGGATTGATAGTCTGACTAAAAATTTGGTATTAGAAAAATAATCCGTTGGTATTAGGGACATATAATTGCCCTAGCTCATCAACAGCAGCAATTTTGGTGTCGACCCCTGCAGTTTTGATGTTGACCATTTTCTTTCTTTTCTTCTCTATCTTGACTGCTATATGTTCTTGGTGTCGTCCCTCATGATAATGGGTGTCAACCCTCAATTACTGGAAGACTTAAACTTTGTTCTCTATCTTTTGGTGTCGACTCTATCATGTTCTTGGTGTCAACCCTTTGTTGCTGAACAACCAAAGCTTTGCTCACTGTTATTAGATTTTTTTGAAACTATTTTTTGGGATTCATTAATATTAAATTAAAGAGAGAGAGAGAGAGAGAGAGAGAGAGAGAGAGAGAGAGAGAGAGAGGATAACATTGAATAAATTTTTTTTGATATTTGGCTTCTTTAATATTTAAAAAAAGAAAAAGAAAGAAGAAGAATAACATTGAATAAAAATTTATTTATTCTTTTGTTGATATAAGTCCAAATTTGATAATAATGCAAAGGATATTTGTGGAATTTTACACTGTTAATCCCACACCTATCTCTCAAAACAAACATGAAGTATTACTAGTCCATTGATTATTAAACAAACACAATTTTTCTTAATCCCCTCACTGGCAGTCCCATTACTAATAGTCCTTTCAGTAGGGGTGTAAATTTGGCCCGGCCCGGCCCATGTCGGGCCTCACGAGTTCCTGTCAAAATTCAGACCGAGCTGGGCCGGCCCACGGGCCAAAAAATTAGGCCTAGGCCCAAGGGTATTCGGGCCTTGGATAGGCCAGTGACCTCGGGCCTGGGGCCGACCCGATGGGCCTAGGACTAGCCTTGGGCTTGGGCGGGCCTAACCATTTTTTTTTTGTTTTTTTTAAATTTTTTTTACCAAAATTTTATTATTTTCTACTAAAAAAGACACAAGGCGGTCGGGGCCTTGAGTGGGCCTTAAGCGGGCAGATGGACTGGGCCAAGGGGGCCGGGCTTCAAAATGATGGCCCAGACCCTAGCCCAGGGTCTCGGGCCAAGGCCTAAACGGGCCGGGCCCACCCCAGGTCGCGAGTCATTTTTACACTCCTACCCTTCACTAACAATCCTCTCCATTCTACCTTTGAAAACAAACGGACCCAAAGGCCATGTCTGTTTTGCAGCTTGAGTGGCCAGATTGAACTATCATGGCTGTGGATCTCACCCATAACATGTTTGGTAGTGAAATGAAAGGGCAGATTGATAGTCCGAGTGGCTTAGTAATCCCACTCAGTAGAGGGATTAACTTGGTTGGATTTTGGGTGAGATTAAAAAAATAGTGAGGGAATTGAGTCTATTTTATACAAAAAATTTATTTTATTTTTGTTTTAACACTCCCATCACTGACTATCTCTCATACTATCATCAAAACAAACACATTTTTACTTAATTCCCTCACTAAAAATCTCTACATTAACAATCTCTTTACTAACTATCATCTCGCTAATAATCTAATCTAACCTAATTCGCCAAACAAACATAACCTAAAGTCTTAAAAAAAAATCATTAACCATGGTAGTATTAATTAATTATAAACATTGTTAAATGAGCAAATTACACTAACGGTCCCTATAATTTGGACCTTATGTTACTTTGATTCTTAATTTTTCAATTGTGATACATTTGATTCTGAATTTTGAATTTTGTTCAAAACAAAGACAATTGAAGATACCATTGCTTAATTTCAAGGGCAAAGTCGTCAATTTGATAAAATATAAACTAATTTGATAAAAATAAATGTCAAAAAATATTTTTGAAATTTTAAAAATTATTTCTACCGACTAAAGATAAAATTATGTAAAATTGATAAATTTTTTAGACATTTATTTTTTTTTTTACCAAATTAATTATAATTATGTGTTTGGATGATGATCATGTAATGAGTGATTGCTAGACTTTTAATGTGTAATATATGAAATGTTTTTAATTTTGGATTTTTTGATTTAATGGATTGGTTTAGTAACGATATTAAAGTTGTCGCCATATTTAACTTTTGAAAAAATAGAAATTAATTTAATAATTTAATTTGTAATCGATATAATTAATATATGAAATGTTTTTAGTTTTGGATTTTTCGATTTAATGGATTGATTTAATAATGATATCAAAGTTGTCACCATATTTGACTTTTGAAAAAATAGAAATTAATTTAATAAAAATAAAAACAATCACCCATTACATGATTATCTTCTAAACACATAATAAAAATTAATTTAGTAAAAAAAATAAATGTCTAAAAGATTTATCAGTTTTACATAATTTTATCTTTGATGGGTAGAAATTATTTTTAAAAATTCAAAAATATTTTTTTGACATTTATTTTTGTCAAATTAGTTTACATTTTATTAAATTGACGACTTTACTCTTGAAATTGAGTAATGGTATCTTCAATTGTCATTCTTTGGAATAAGATTAAAAATTCAGGCGTGACATAAATCTCAAACTATAGGGACTGTTAATGTAATTCGCCATTATTAAATAACATACTCGTCTCCTAGATTTTTTTATTATAAAAATGTAAGATTATTAATTTTTTTATTTATTTATTTTTTTTTTGTAACATTTCGTTCGAATCTAACAACTAATTTTCATTAATCAAATAATAATAATAATAATTAAATAATTTTATATACGTTTATTATAAAAGTAATTATATATTCTTATCCAATCATATATCCCATTCTAACAAATATATATATATAAACAAATAGATATACAATCCTTTTTAATTCTAATCGCGATTTCATGATATTCAATAGAGAAACTTCACTCCAATTAAGGTTACAAATGAGTCAAGTCGAGTCGAGTTTTGCTGAGCTTGTGCTCGGCTCGATAAGTTATTGGGTTCGAATTCAGTTTTGCTCGTTAATATTAATGAAATTCGAGTTTGACTCGATTTGGTTCGACTCGATAAAATTTTTTTAATATTATTTAAATAAAAAATATTATTTTTATTATTTAATATATAAATAATGTATTTATTATATAATTTAAATAAATATAAAGGAGTTGAGTTTATTCGAACTTGAGTTCGGCTCATTTAGTAAACGAGCCAAACCGAACCCTTAACGAGTTGAGTCAAACCTGTTTGTGAATAGTTTTATTCATTTGTAGTCCTATCCCCAATCCTACTAAGGATTGCCTAGATGATATTGTTTTGGGTTGTTCGGCTTATTATAGATATCGCTTTTACTATTTGTTTCAATTTTTTTTTTTTTTTTTGTGTTTAAAAAAAAAAATTAGACTAATTCTATAACTATAACCTGATGATTTCATCGTTTTTATTATGTATTGTACTTTTAAAAATGTACATTTCATCCGTTCTTTTTAAAACAAGCATGATTTAATAATATAGCTATATTTATTGAATCATTTTATTTTTTTAATGAATAATATATACATAAAAAATTAAAAATAAAAACAAAACGAATTATTGAAATGGAACCATATGGAATCTTATAACCCAAATTTGCACCATTCAATCGTTGGTACAACTAGAGAAGCATTTTTCCATCTTAAAAAAAAAATTAAAAAAAATAGAGAAGCTTTTCCCATAACCCCTTCTTAATAACGCAGCCGAACATAGCAGAGTTATACCTGCCCGGGATAAAATTTCGTCAATAAAAAATTTGTATTTGACCGTCTAGCATAAAGCCTCGGAACTTGTCAACCAAACCTCAAAAATTAAAATAAACAAACGGTGAATTCCACTCACCCTCCTTGAGATTTGTATTATTTTAATTTTTAATTTTTTAATTATGATATATTTAATTTTAAGTTTTAAATTTTATTTTAAATAAGGATAATTTAATATATCATTACTCAATTTCAAGGATAAAGTTGTTAATTTAATAAAATATAAATTAATTTGACAAAAATAAATGTCAAAAAAATATTTTTAAATTTTTTAAAATTATTTCTACACACTAAATAAAATTATGTAAAATTGATAGATCTTTTACATATTTATTTATTTTTATTAAATTAATTTTTATTATGTGTTTGGATGATGATCGTGTAATAGGTGATTGTTAGGTTTTTAATGTGTAATCAATAATATATGTAATGTTTTTAGTTTTGGATTTTTGATTTAATGGATTGGTTTAATAATTATATCAAAATTATCGTCATATTTGACTTTTGAAAAAATAAAAACTAATTTAATGAAAATAAAAACAACCACCTACATGATTATCATCCAAATACATAATAAAAATTAATTTGGTAAAAAAATAAATAAATATGTAAAATATTTATCAATTTTACATAATTTTATCTTTGATGGGTAGAAATAATTTTTTAAAATTTAAAAATATTTTTTTGATATTTATTTTTGTCAAATTAATTTATATTTTATCAAATTGACGATTTTACCCTTGAAATTGAACAATGGTATATTCAATTGTCCTTATTTGAAACAAAATTCAAAAGTCATTATTAAATGTGTTACAATTAAAAAATTAAAAATTAAACTGATACAAATCCCAAACTATAAAGACCTTTTTATAATTCGCCCATAAACAAAGACTAAAGCAAATTAAAACAAATATAATAGAGACTAAAGCAAGGTTTATATAATATAAAGTATAGAGATAACAACTGTAATTAGTCTCTCTCTTTATGTGTGTATATATATATATGGATTTAGTTTTTCTCTAATCCACACTATTTAAATTGGAGTGTCTAATTTGATTTATTTGGCTACTTTTTTTTATCTAAACCATTTAGTATTTAGTGCATATTGAATAGATTGCTCAAGTTTTTTTTTTTTTTTTACTCAAAAAGTTAAATTGGGTTTAAAATTAGACAGAAAATATCATAATAACTGCTACCTAACATAAAAAATACATTATATTAAAGTTTAAGTTTATGTCATAAGTGTAAATTATATATAATAATATATGAAGTTTAACTAAGATATAAGTGTCAGAATAAAAGTCTGATATACACAACCAACTTACATTCTTCCCATGACCATTCAACAAAGATATTCACATCTCAATCCATTTTCATTTGTTCATTTCAAGTTAATTCAGTTCAATTCATTTCAAGTCATACGACAAGTATACATAACTTTCCAAATAACTCAATTGAGACTACAACTCAATGATGTTCAATCACCATAGCAATCATGCAAACACTTCAATCTTGCCATTTTACGGAATTCACATTCGAGGGAATCGGCACATATATATATATATATATATATATATAAGATTTCGGGACTTTCACCCTGGACACTCCGGCCAACTTAATTTTCAATGGAGTTCATCCCCTATCTCCTTCCAAACAATGGAGTACATCCCCTATCTCCTCCCAAACAATGATACATATACAATGTATTTAAAAGCATGTCATATGCAATGACTATTTACAACACATATTCAATGTTTTAATCATACCGTCATATTCAATGACATAATTCAAATGATTAGCTTCAATTCACCTAATCCTCATGCAATTTCTACAACAATCATAGCTATTCTCCACCGATAGCCCAAAACAGATATTTCTAAATAGATATAAAATCTATGTAACAGATAATTTATCAAATTTCCATAGGTGAGTGTTTAAACAAATCTAAATACACTATTCATTCACACATCTTCCCAATTTCATATTTCTCACACCAATTCCATCATTTATACAAAATAATTATTCAATTCATATTAGGGCAAATTTCCCCCTTTATCAAATACTAACCCAAATGTCAAATTCATCTATCTTAACACAAAATCACCTCATGTCTCAACCCCATGGGCAAATATACAACAACACATAAAAACCTCTCTTTCATAAATTTGAACCTAAACCCTAGGTTTTCTCCAAACATCCTAAATCTTACCATATTTTCATAACAACAAATAACTAGGTTAAAATTCATAACAAAGTGTAGAATGTGGGTGTTTGGGAAGTGGCTATTTTAGAGGCTTTTTGGTTATTTTAGTAGGCTATTTTAGTTTTTATGTTTGGGAAGATGGGATGGATTTTTATTTGAGTTGTTGTATTGAAAAATGTGTTGAAATGATGCTTGAAATTAAAATGACAAATTTGTCCCTAATCTCACATTTTCAAAATTAGTGTCAGGGGCAAAATCGTCATTTACTATCTTAGGCAATAGGTTGTCAACTACACTGTGCTACATTGTCAACGTGACAGTGTAGCTGCCCCATGCCGAAATGATGTTTTTTTTTTTTTCAATATAAATTATTGGTTTAAGAAATTTGAGGCTATTTGGCTAAAAATGTATTTGAGGCTATTTTACCCTCAATATTGGTTTCCCAAACGCCCACAATATCTCTACCTCAAGTGTAGAAGCCCAAAGGAGAAGAGGAAGAACTTCAAAAATTGCCCAAACTCGCTTTTACTCGGATCAAAGGGAAGCTCTTGAGATGCTCCAACTCTTTAACAAAGGGGCAAGGGCTGAGAGATGCTTAAATCTTGGAGTACTTGTAGAGAGAGAGAGGGTGTTTTAGAGAGAGAGACAACCGATCTAGGGTTTTTTTAGAGAAAAGAAATCAAAAAGTAAAGTAAAATCACTCTGCTGCGAATTGATATACGCGACCTTTGCTCGAGCGAAGGAGTTGTCGTTCGAGCGACCAGACACAACAAGTGATCTTGCTCGAGCGCAAGAAGCGTCGCTCAAGCGCAGAATGCAAAACTTCAGGTCTGCCATAGACGTAGACGCACGCTCAAGCAAAGAAACAATTTCAACAAGACTCTCTCGAGCACAAGAAGCCTCGCTCGAGCGAAGAATTTTCACTTTCCCAGAAAAGTTGCGTCTGGGAAAGAAACCTGAAGACCCTCAATTCTCGCTCGAGCGAAGAAGCAAATTACACAAGGCTCGCTCGAGTAAAGAGGCTAAAATCTGGGCAACAACCATTTGAACCAACTAACAACTAACCTGTTCCAAACTCACCCAACAAGTCCCAAAACTTAAATTCAAAGAATTAAAGGAAGGAAACAAAACATAAACAACAACATACAATCACGAAACCCAAGTCTAGAACATAATAAAGGTCGGGGTAAAACCGGGATCACTATAAATTCAGCTTGGCTCGTTAATATTAATGAAACTCGAGTTCGACTCAATTCGGCTCGGCTCAATAAGATTTTTTTAATATTATTTATATTATTTAAATAAAAAATATTAATTTTATTATTTAATATATAAATAATGTATTTATTATATAATTTAAATAAAGATAAACGAGTCGAGTTTATTCGAACTCGAGTTCGACTCATTTAGTAAATGAGCCAAACCAAGCCCTTAACGAGCCGAGTCGAGCCTATTCGTGCATAGTTCTATTCATTTGCAATCCTATCTCCAATCCTACTAAGGATTGCTAGATGATGGGTTGTTCGGCTTATTATAGATATCACTTTTACTGTTTGTTTCAATTTTTTATTTTTTTTCTGTGTTTAAAAAAAAAATCAGACTAATTCTATAACTATAACCTGATGATTTCATCATTTTTATTATGTGTACTTTTAAAAATGTACATTTCATCCGTTCTTTTTAAAACAAGCATGATTTAATAATATAGCTACATTTATTGTATCATTTTATTTTTTTAATGAATAATATATACATTGACATGGATAGGCCCACAAGAGCCACAGCCCACCATGAGTAAACCCAGGCCCACCATCTAAACCCCATTGCATAACCCGGTTAGTAAAACCCAGCATCACTGGAAGCTAACTGGGCAGGGAAGGCCAATAATATTCGGACACACGGCAGATGCAGGACAGGCCACGTCAGCAGACAAAGATCTGCAAAGTTATTGCCACGGCACATCACCATTAATGCAACCCATCACAACATTTATTGCGACAACACCTCCCAGCCGGAATGGCATCCCCTCACCTTGAACAAGACGAACCACGGCGTAAGCTTTCGGCGGGGAGGTCAGAACGGCTGAGACAGCGAAATGATTACCAAAGGATATAAGCAAGACTTGAAGGCAAGAAGAAGGTTAAGTTTTTCTATCTCCCTCTCTCTCTCTCTCTACAGTTTGTCCACCACCCTCTCTAATTCACACACCGGAGGGTTCGCCGGGGGACTACCCCGTTCCCCGTTGAACTTGCTTGCAGGTTATCCAGTGGACTTGAGGAGCTTGGATCGGTCTAGCCCATTCACCAGGACGAACTGCATCATCAGTTGGCGCCGTCTGTGGGAAAACCGGTTTGTCCGTGCGCCAGTTGTGTTCATTGCCGCCAGAGACGCTGTTCCAATAACCTTTTCACCTCGTCCAACAAGTGTATGGTCACGACTAGATCCATGGCTTCCCACCATAATGCTACCGATCACCAAACCGACCCTCCCAATCCAAACAACCCACCACAGTACTTCATCGAGCTCACCAACAGCATCAACCGTATGGCCGAACAAAACCAGGCCTTAATCAATGCTCTGCTCCAACGGAACCTCCCTATTCCTCCACCACCTCCAGATATCCACCCCATCCAGAACAAGTTCCGGGCCATACTGTCCCACAACCCAATCCTCCCAACTCGGGGGGCTTGCAACCCCCTCACCCACATATACATCCACCTCCTCCACCCCCACGTCCATCAGTCATAGCTCCAGCCCCCGAGGGAGAAGCCAGCAGCGTCCAACATCTGTCTCCCTCTGGCGGTGACAACATTCCCCTTTGGGACGCTGAACTCCGAGCCATGAAACTCCAACTCCAAGGGGTTATGCAGAATATCCAACATAAGCCCTCCACCACAGCAAACTCCCCATTTGTCGCCTCCATCCGAGACAAACCCCTACCCGCCAAGTTCAAAATGCCTACCATCGACCCCTTTGACGGAACGACCGACCCCGTCGACCACCTGGAGACCTACCGTACCCTCATGATCCTCCATGCCTTCCCCGACGAAATCATGTGCCGAGCCTTTCCCGTGACACTGAAGGGGTCGGCTCGGCTATGGTTCAGCCAGTTACCACCAGATTCGGTCTCCACATTTCAGCATCTCAGTGACTCCTTCCTGAGCCACTTCATCGGGGCCCAACGCCAGCGACGCCCGGCGACTCAACTCCTCAACATCCGTCAGACCGAGGGGGAATCACTGCGCAGCTTTGTCACTCGCTTCAACACCGAAGCCTTGCAAGTTGCTGAAAACGACGATAAAGTCATCCTTACAGCCTTCATGGCCGGTCTGCGGTCATCCGATTTCCTCTTCTCCCTCTCTAAGAACCCCCCGACATCCATGGCAGCCTTGCTCTCCAAAGCCCAAAAGTACATGAACGCCGAGGATTCTCTAGCCGCTCGGCAGGACTCAACAACCAAATATCTGACCCCCAGAGAAAAGAGAAAAGACCAAGAACCCAGTAACACCCGGCATCATAGCCAAACATCCCGCTATGCCGACCGATCCCCTCGCGCCGACCGGTCAGCACCAGTAAGACCGCCCGGTCGGTTCGAGCGATATACACCCCTCAATTCTCCCATGGAACAAGTCCTTAACCAGATCCAACGGGACTACCCCCTCAAGTGGCCTCTTCCTCCACGGAACCCTTCCAACCGTAAAGACCAGTCCAAATATTGCCGTTTCCACCAGGACCACGGCCATAACACCGACGATTGCATCAGCCTCAAAGATCAAGTGGAGACCCTCATTCGCCAGGGGCGTCTAAGCCGGTTCACAGACACCCGCCCTCAACAGAGGCACAAAGCCGAGCCCCACAGGGACAATCGCAGGCACACCCCTCCACGACGACCGGCTCAACCAGACCAGGGCCGCGACCGACCTCCCCAGCAACCTCTGCCACAAGGTAATCCACCCCCGCCGGTCGGTGAAATCAGAGTTATCTCGGGCGGTCTTGCTTGCGGGGGACCGTCGCGCTCGGCTCAGAGGGCAGAACTGAGAAAAATACGACAGGGCTCGGATAAGGCAGTCATCACGGTAGACCGACCCCCCAAGCAGCCCAAGCAGTGGACTGAGCCCATTACCTTCACAGACGCCGACTGTACAGGCATCCGTTATCCACATGATGATCCTCTCGTCATCTCCGCCGTCCTCTCCAACTACAAGGTCAGGCGAGTCCTCATCGACAATGGAAGCTCTTCAGACATCATATTCCTCGGCTGCTTCCGCCAGCTCAAGATCGGAGAGGAAAGTCTGTCTCCACTCCAAACCCCCTTGGTCGGTTTCACTGGCGACCGGGTGACCTCTATTGGCTCCATCGATCTCCCCATCACCATTGGGGAATACCCACGGCAGACCACGAAGCTGCTCACTTTCCTTGTAGTTGACTGCCCCTCTGCCTACAACATCATTCTCGGCCGCACTGCCCTCAACGCCTTCCAAGCCATCACATCCACCTACCACCTTGCCCTCAAGTTCCCTACTGATCTCGGGGTCGGCACAGTCAGAAGAGAACAGACCGTCGCTAGAGAATGTTATGTGGCCTCACTTAAAGAAGTCAAACTGAAGAAAGCAATGATCATTGAAGGACTTGACGTTCGAAACGAGGACGAACTGATCAGAGGCGAACCTGTGGAGGAACTCGTCGAAGTTAACATCGATCCCACCAACCCACTCAAAACTGCCAAAATCGGCAGTCAACTACCTTCCCAAGCAAAGGCCGACCTCACCGCCCTCCTGACCGAGCACAGAGACGTCTTTGCCTGGACCCATGCAGACATGCCAGGCATTGACCCCTCTTTCATAACTCACCGCCTCAGTATCGAGCCTCATTTCCGACCTTACCGACAGAAGCAACGTATCTTCCACCCAGAGCGCAATAACCTCATAGCCACAGAAGTCGACAAACTCCTCGAAGCTCAGTTCATCCGAAACGTAGACTATCCCAAGTGGCTGTCCAATGTGGTTCTAGTCCGCAAGAACAATGGCAAGTGGCGTCTCTGCGTCGATTACTCTGACCTGAACCGAGCTTGCCCCAAAGATAGCTATCCACTCCCCCGCATAGATCTACTGGTTGACGCCACGGCCGGTCACCAAATGCTCAGCTTCATGGATGCTTTCTCCGGGTACAACCAAATCATGATGCACTCGTCCGATCGGAACACACGTCCTTCATCACCGATCGAGGTACCTACCACTATTGTGTAATGCCATTCGGACTAAAGAATGCTGGGGCCACCTACCAACGGTTAGTCAATACAGTCTTCCACCATCAGATCGGACGAAACATGGAAGTGTATGTAGATGACATGCTAGTCAAGAGCAAACTCTCCACTGACCACCTCACCGACCTACGAGAGACTTTTGCCACCCTTCGCAAATATCAGATGAAGCTCAACCCAGAGAAGTGTGCCTTTGGTGTAGGATCTGGAAAGTTCTTGGGTTTTATGGTCAGTCAACGCGGCATCGAGGCCAACCCTGAGAAGATTAAGGCCTTGATTGAGATGCAGTCACCCAAAACGGTTAAAGAGGTTCAAAGACTCACTGGCAGAGTGGCAGCCCTCAACCGTTTCATCTCCCGTGCAACGGACAAGTGCCTACCATTTTTTAAAGTTCTTCGGCAGACTTTTGAATGGACGACTGAATCCGAAGAAGCTTTTCAACAGTTAAAGCAGTGCATGGCCAATCCTCCCCTTCTCTCACAGGCCATCACGGGTGAGCCCCTCTTCCTCTACTTAGCAGTATCAAGCACCGCAGTCAGTGCAGCTCTCATCAGAGAGGACGGTTCCGTCCAGCGGCCGGTCTACTACATCAGTCGGGCTCTCAGGGGCGCGGAGCAGAACTACCCCCTACTAGAAAAGCTGTCCCTGGCCTTGGTCACCGCCTCCAGACGACTCCGCCCCTACTTCCAAGCCCACTCCATAGTGGTCCTCACCGACCAGCCCCTGAAGAAGGTCATGCAGCAACCAGAGCTCTCAGGAAGACTAATGCAGTGGTCAGTAGAGCTGAGCCAGTTCGACATCTCTTATCGCCCCCGGACAGCAATCAAGGGGCAAGCTGTTGCTGACTTCATCTCGGAATTCACCAATCCAGCCCCAACCACTAACCCCCCACCCCCACCAGCTCCACCAGAGCCAGAAGATCCTCATTCTTGGACACTCAACGTTGACGGCTCGTCCCGCAGGGAAGGAAGCGGGGCCGGGCTCATCCTCACCTCCCCTGAGGGTGGTTATTTCAAATGTGCTCTCCGTCTCTTGTTTGCGGCCAGCAACAATGAGGCTGAATATGAAGCATTGATAGCAGGACTTCGTCTGGCCAAAGACATTGGTGTTAGCCACATCCGCGTGTTCAGTGACTCCCAACTCATCGTCGGCCAGATCACGGGGAATTCGATGCCAAAGATAACACAATGCGGGCTTACAGGGACATGGCACTCCCCCTTGTTCGCCTCTTCAATACCTTCCAGATCAGACACATCCCTCGGGCGGAAAACTCCAAAGCAGATGAGATGGCCCAGCTGGCCTCTGCCGACCATTCCGACCTTAGCCATGGAGTTCGCCTCGAATACCTAACCCACCCAGCCATCTCGCCCGACCTACAAGAAGTGCAATTCCTCCAGACGGAGCCCATCCCTTGGGCATCCGACATCTTCCTCTTCTTGACCACTGGAGAACTCCCAGATGACCCACAGCAGGCTGCCAAGGTCAGAGCTCGGTCGGCTAACTACATTCTGGTCGACGGCGTCCTTTACAAGCGCGGTTTTTCACGACCGTACCTGCGATGCCTCAGCCCCGCCCAAGCAACCTATGTAATGCAAGAGATCCATGAAGGAATCTGTGGCAATCATTCGGGTGGCAGGTCTCTCGCACACAAAGTACTCCGTACAGGCTACTTCTGGCCGACCCTCAACCAAGATGCCACTGATTTTGTGCTCAAATGCGACAAGTGTCAGCGCTTCGCCAATATCCCCCATGCTCCTCCCACTGAGCTGATCACCCTCTGCAGCCCTTACCCGTTCGCCAAATGGGGGATCGACTTGGTTGGTCCACTTCCCACTGGTCGGGGCCAAACCAAGTTCGCGATTGTTGCTATTGATTACTTCACCAAGTGGGTCGAGGCAGAACCCCTCGCCACAATCACCGAGCGGAACACCACCAAGTTTATCTGGCAATCGATTGTCTGCCGATTTGGCATCCCTCAGGCCATCGTTTCCGACAACGGCAAACAGTTCGACAACGCTAAATATAGGAAATTTTGTGCAGATCTCCAGATTCAACCGTGCTTTTCTTCCCCCGGTCATCCCCAAGCAAACGGCCAAGTTGAAGTCACCAACCGTTCTCTCCTGAAGATCATCAAAACTAAGCTCGAAGCTGCTAAAGGCCTGTGGGCTGAGGAACTACCACATGTACTCTGGGCTTACCGAACCACTGCCCGGACTCCTACTGGGGAAACCCCTTTTCGCTTAACATATGGCGCTGAGGCGGTCATTCCGGTAGAAGTCGGTCTGCCCACCCCCAGGGTCTTACATCCGGATCTCGCCTCAACCGAAGAACTCCGTCGAGCAGACCTGGACCTCATCGAAGAGCTCAGAGAGACTGCTGCTGTCAGATTGGCTTCGTACCAGCAGAAAATGAGAACACACTACAACCGCCGAGTCCGACCACGGGAGTTCTCTATTGGCGACCTTGTCTTGAGAGAAGCAACTCTTGCCACAAAGAATCCGACCGAGGGCAAACTGGCAGCCAAATGGGAGGGGCCCTACGTGGTGAAAGCCCGACCACGACCAGGCACTTATCGACTTCAAGACATGGACGGCCGAGACCTTCCCCATCCCTGGAATGCTGAACATCTGAAGCGTTACTATCAATGAATCCTTACTTTTGTATTGTCAAACTTGTTGTATTTTCGTTTTTCAATTCATAAGACAAATATCGACTGGAGTTCCAACCTTCTATAATTCAACTGTCTGAATGTCGCTTCCATGAAACTTTCATTTGCAGCACCACTTACAAAAGCCTCAATCCGACCTGAGCACTTTCAAAAGCCTCAGTCCGACCTGAGCACTTACAAAAGCCTCAGTCCACCCTGAGCACTTTCAAAAGCCTCAGTCCAACCTGAGCACTTTCAAAAGCCTCAGTCCGACCTGAGCACTTACAAAAGCCTCAGTCCAACCTGAGCACTTTCAAAAGCCTCAGTCCGACCTGAGCACTTACAAAAGCCTCGGCCAGACCGAGCACTTTCAAAAGCCTCAGTCCGACCTGAGCACTTACAAAAGCCTCAGTCCGACCTGAGCACTTTCAAAAGCCTCAGTCCGACCTGAGCACTTACAAAAGCCTCGGCCAGACCGAGCACTTTCAAAAGCCTCAGTCCGACCTGAGCACTTACAAAAGCCTCAGTCCGACCTGAGCACTTTCAAAAGCCTCGGCCAGACCGAGCACTTTCAAAAGCCTCAGTCCGACCTGAGCACGTACAAAAGCCTCGGCCAGACCGAGCACTTTCAAAAGCCTCAGTCCGACCTGAGCACTTACAAAAGTCTCAGTCCACCTGAGCACTTTCAAAAGCCTCAGTCCAACCTGAGCACTTTAAAAAGCCTCAGTCCGACCTGAGCACTTACAAAAACTTCGGCCAGACCGAGCACTTTCAAAAGCCTCAGTCCGACCGAGCACTCTCGAACATCAGAAGACCCAGCGAAACAAGTACCAGCATAGCCTTGGGAGAACACTTAGTCACAAGTTAAGGTCACAAAATTTTACAACATCTCTACTTAGTCAAATTCCAACAGTGTTCCCCAATTTCTCCCCTACAGGTTTACTATTGGCCCCTTTAGTTACAATTTAAAACCTACTTTCCTGCCCTCATTCATTGAATTTTTACACAAGTCCAATCTCACTCTGCATGAAGGAATTTTATCAGTTCACTCTTACTCTGCGTGATGGAATTTTTAATTTGACAAGTTCGAATTCACAAGTTCTAATTCAAATTCAAATTCACAAGTTCATCCTCTTCAATTTATCAGTTCAATTTTATCAATCCAATCTCACAAGTTCAAATTCACTTGGCTCACTTAGCTCAAGTTCACTCTGTCATGAAGTTGAATTTTTTCATAAGTTCATTACTCGTTTTTATTACAAGCATTTCTCCATTTCAAACCCACCAAACAAATAAACACAGTTAATTGCAAGACATAAATAGAGTTTTATTCATTGGCGAAATGTGTACATCAGTTTATTACAATACTTCAAAAACAAAACAAAACAAAAATGTGTATACAAGGACGAACCAAAAATTCTTCAAGTACATTTATTTTCAGATCACTCCCCCTCCTCACTAGAGATGAGATCTGCCTCCTCTATACCCTCATCCAGGGGGTCTGGGCCACATCATCCTCTTCAATCGCCACCCTGCTAAAGTCAAGCTCTGGGAACAGCTCTTCAGCCTTGCGTTTGAACATTTTCCACCTGCTGTCCCAGTACTCTGACATTTCATGCTTGTAGAAGTCCGACTGCTGGAAGCTTGCAATCACCTCAGACTCAGTTCTCCCAGCAGTCGTCTTCGATGGGCCAGACCCCCCAGTCTCCTCCCTTGCTAAGCTGCTGGCAACTGCAGCATCGATCGCCATCTGGAACTCAGGAGACCCTTTGAATTGAGTAACAGCTGCAACATAAAGATCAGGGTAGGCTGCCCTTTCCGAGGCCGCCTTCGCCTTCTCTTCGTTCAGCTCCTTTTGTAGGGCCTCCTTTTCAGCTGCAGCCTTGGCCCTCTCAGCCTCCAGCTCCCTCCTCCAGGCCTCCCCCTCAGCAATCAACTTCCCCTTCTCTGCTTCAAATTGCTTCAGCAGGGTCTCCCTCTCCACAGCCACCCTACTCCGCTCTGCCTCCAACTCCTTGCGCAGGCTCTCCCTCTGCTCCATCGCTCTGGCGCGCTCGTCCTCCACCTCTTTTTGCAGAGCCTCAGCCTTAGCATCTGCATCATCCCTCTGCCTGACGAGCTCTTCGTTATTGGTCATGGCCTCCTCATGCCGCTCGACCGCGATGGCACAGGCCTTTTGGGACTCCTCCAATTTTTTCTGCTCACCAGTCAACTGGAACTCGAGCGACACAACCCTGCGGCGCGTGTCCTCCAACTCCAACTTGACTGATGACAGCTCGGTATGGGCAGTCTTCCATGCAGCACTCTCCTTCTTCAGCTTGGTCAGATCTGCCTTGGCCTCTTCAGCTTTGATTTTGGCCGCCGCAGCTTTCCTCAGCAGGGCCCCTGCCAGGGTAGTTACCTCCATTTGGGCGGAGCATAACCCCCTGAACAGGTCGGCCTCATTAAATCCAGAGGCCGCGCGCAGACCTGACTCCTCCACCATCTTCACTAAGCGGTCTGCCCCCGCCCTAGCTGGGCCTCCATCTCCCTCCAGCCTCCCAGCCACAGCACGCGCATGGTAGATAGTGGCGCCCAGGCCAACTCCTCTTTCCTGAGGCACAGGGCCCCTTTGGGTCTGCTCCCTCCCACTTGGCTCTGCCCCAACCAACCCAGCTTCCACTTGCACCACTGGGGTCTTCTCCAACCTCCCACTTGGCTCACCCCCAGCCAGCCCAGCTCCCACTTGTTCTGCTGGGGTCTTCTCCACAACGTCCACCGTTGGACTGGCTATCCCCACTTCTGGGGTGTCTTTTGTCACAAGGACCTCTGCCCCAGCTGAGACGCCCACCCCTTCTGGGGTCTGCTCCACCTCTTCCCCCTCTACTTGCTTGGCCAGACCGGCCTCTTCCATCCTCACCTCCTTTCTTCTTTTTTGGGCTGGCTCTTCTTCCCTCCGCCTCAACCTCTTCTTTTTCTTCCCCACGCCCAGCGCCTCCATCTCCTTCAACGACCTCTCCTTCAGAGGGTCTTTTGGGAGCAATCGTGGGACGAACTCGACCAAATCCTTCTCTCCCAAGGGTTTGGGACGAGGTCGGATCCTCTCCCTCGCCACTGGCCGAGCCGGTCGGTCGACTTGGGACTCCTTGAATTTCTGGGCTTTCACCAGGATGGCTTGATCCTCTGCCTCCTGCGCCCTCCTTCTCGCCTCCAGCTCTGATCGGTCGAGGTCTCCACCGCTCGGTTGTGGACCCAACCCAGCTTCAAACAGCGCCGACGGCTGAACCAGCTCGTCCCACTTGACTTTTTCCTTCTCCTTCCACTCCTTCACCTTCTTTACCCTCTCCTCCGCCGCCGCCCCCAACTTTAGCTCCACAGACTTGGTTGGCACCTTCCACACGGTGCGCACACCGGCCCCTCCAGAGGTGGACACATAGAACCACCGCGGCCTCCAACCTTTGATGGACGTTGGTAAACCAGCCACCAAACCCTTCCCTGCCGCCGCCTGAAGGGTGATCCAGGTCTCCTGCTGCCCTGAAGCCTTGTAGCAGCCAAAGAACTCCTCCACCGTCATGGCCACCCCTCCGTTCGCCTTCGGCCAAGCACTTGCGCAAGCCAACAGGATTTTCCATGCATTGGGCATCAGTTGCCCTGGTGCTACCTCCAGGTGGTTGAGCACATCTACCACGATTTGCGGCAGAGGCAACCTCAGTCCACCTTTTAGAGCTTCCTCGTAGAGGGAAAACTCTCCTGCCCTGACGTCGGACGGTCTCTCCGTCGATTTTGGCACCAGCAATTCCACCTCCACCGGAATCTGGTACTTCTCGCGGATAGCCTCCAACTCCGCCGCTGTAATAATGGATCTGTCAGCCCTCGAATGCCAGTGGTCTGGTTCCACCTGGCTGATTGGCTGCGCCGTTTCTATCACGGTGGAAACATGGGATCGCGCCACCGATTCCCCCGCCCTGCTGGACCTGTACTGAACCGCTAGTTCCTCTGCATCATCTTCCCCCAGTGGATCTACCCTGACAATTGCAGTCTCTTCCTGGGCCATTTCTAAGCTGTGTTCGCGAATAGCTTCTGATGCAGGTGCTAAAAAATCGAAGAAATGTTTCAACGGGGTATCGTGGGCAACGAAGGAACTGATACTTCGAATGTTTTGAGTTTTTGTAAAGAAGTAGGTGAATCGTATGATACCAAAAGCCCACGGTTTGCCCGTATTCCAAGGATCCAAATTAATGTTCGCCAGTTTGAAAACTTTTCAAATCATCCGCCAAAACTGTATCATCAATGCCCATAATAATGCCCTGACGTTTCACTCCTGATCTAACGATTGACCTTTCCCCTCCCCGAAATTCTGCCACGTGTATGGCCCCGATGCACTGACTTCTGCCCTTACCTTGTCTTTTCCACTTCAAATCATCACGTGACACGCCGCCTCTTGAGCCCCGTGCCCTTCCACTCGGTCACCCCCACGGTCGGTCTTCTCGCGCGGACACCTTCACGGTCGGCCTCTCCCGCTCGGTCGCCTTCACGGTCGGCCTCGTCCGCTCGGTCACCCTCGCGGTCGGCCTCTCCCGCTCGGTCACCCTCGCGGTCGGCCCTGCCCGCTCGGTCGCCCTTACGGTCGGCCTCGTCCACTCGGTCACCCTCACGGTCGGTCTTCTCGCGCGGACACCTTCACGGTCGGCCTCGCCCGCTCGGTCACCCTCGCGGTCGGCCCCGCCCCCTCGGTCGGCCTCGCGGTCGGCCTCGCCCCCTCCGTCGTCCTCACGGTCGGCCTCTCCCGCTCGGTCACCCTCGCGGTCGGCCTCGCGGTCGGCCTCGCCCCTTCCGTCGTCCTCGCGGTCGGCCTTTCCCGCTCGGTCACCCTCACGCTCGGCCTCTCTCGCTCGGTCACCCTCATGGTCGGTCTCCCCCTACCGGTCGAATTCATCTTCCTTATTATTATTCCCTTCGTTGGACTAAAGCTGCACTCGGGAATGGGGGACTACTGACATGGATAGGCCCACAAGGGCCACAGCCCACCATGAGTAAACCCAGGCCCACCATCTAAACCCCATTGCATAACCCGGTTAGTAAAACCCAGCATCACTGGAAGCCAACTGGGCAGGGAAGGCCAATAATATTCGGACACACGGCAGATGCAGGACAGGCCACGTCAGCAGACAAAGATCTGCAAAGTTATTGCCACGGCACATCACCATTAATGCAACCCATCACAGCATTTATTGCGACAACACCTCCCAGCCGGAATGGCATCCCCTCACCCTGAACAAGACGAACCACGGCGTAAGCTTTCGGCGGGGAGGTCAGAACGGCTGAGACAGCGAAATGATTACCAAAGGATATAAACAAGACTTGAAGGCAAGAAGAAGGTTAAGTTTTTCTATCTCCCTCTCTCTCTCTCTCTACATTTTGTCCACCACCCTCTCTAATTCACACACCGAAGGGTTCGCCGGGGGACTACCCCGTTCCCCGTTGAACTTGCTTGCAGGTTATCCAGTGGACTTGAGGAGCTTGGATCGGTCTAGCCCATTCACCCGGACGAACTGCATCATCATACATAAAAAATTAAAAATAAAATAAAACGAATTATTGAAATAGGACCATCCAATCGTTAGTACAACTAGAGAAGCATTTTCCCATCTTAAAAATAAAATAAAATAGAGAAGCTTTTCCCATGATCCCCTCTAAATTAATAACGCAGCCGAACATAAATAGCAGAGTTATACCTGCCCGGCATAAAATTTCGTCAATAAAAATTTGTATTTGACCGTCTAGCATAAAGCCTGCGAACTTGTCAATAACCAAACCTCAAAAAATTAATAAACAAACGGTGAATTCCACTCACCGTCCTTGAGATTTGTATTATTTTAATTTTTAATTTTTAATTATAATATATTTAATTTTAAGTTTTGAATTTTATTTTAAATAAGGTCAATCGAATATATCATTACTTAATTTTAAGGATAAAATTGTTAATTTAATAAAATATAAATTAATTTGACAAAAATAAATGTCAAAAAAATATTTTTAAATTTTTAAAAATTATTTTTACACACTAAAATTATGTAAAATTGATAAATCTTATACATATTTATTTATTTTTATTAAATTAATTTTTATTATGTGTTTGGATGATGATCGTGTAATAGGTGATTGTTAGGTTTTTAATGTGTAATCGATATATTTAATATATGAAATGTTTTTAGTTTTGGATTTTTGATTTAATGGGTTGGTTTAATAATGATATCAAAGTTATCGTCATATTTGGCTTTTGAAAAAATAAAAATTAATTTAATTAAAATAAAAACAACCACCTCCATGATCATCATTCAAATACATAATAAAAATTAATTTGGTAAAAAATAAATAAATGTGTAGAAGATTTATCAATTTTACATAATTTTATCTTTGATGGGTAGAAATAATTTTTTAAAATTTTAAAATATTTTTTTGATATTTATTTTTATGAAATTAATTTATGTTTTTATCAAATTGATGACTTTGCCCTTAAAATTGAGCAATGATATATTTAATTGTCCTTATTCGAAACAAAATTCAAAATTTATGATCAAATGTATCACAATTAAAAATTAAAGTGATATAAGTCCCAAACTATAAAGACCTTTTGTATAATTCACCCATAAACAAAGACTAAAGCAAATTAAAACAAATATAATAGAGACTAAAGCAAGGTTTAAATATAATATAAAGTATAGAGATAACAACTATAATTTTAGTCTCTCTCTTTATGTGTGTATATATATATGGATTTAGTTTTTCTCTAATCCACACTATTTAAATTGGAGTGTCTAATTTGATTTATTTGGCTACTTTTTTTTTTTTTATCTAAACCATTTAGTATTTAGTGCATATTGAATAGATTACTCAAATTTTTTTTTTTTTTACTTTACCCAAAAAGTTAAGTTGGGTTTAAAATTAGACAGAAAATATCATAATAACTGCTACATAACATGAAAAATATATTATATTAAAGTTTAAGTTTATGTCATAAGTGTAAATTATATATAATAAAATATTTTTTTATTACGTGATTATTAATGTGTTATTTTCTGTCATATTTTGAATAGAAATTAATTTTAGGAGTAAAGTGAAAAAAATTAAAACATAAAATTCTAAAGTGAAAATAAAATAAAATTTAACGATCAAAATAAGAAAGTGATCAAATACAAACAAGCATAGGATAATTTATATAAATATAGATAGGGCTTGGGTACTCTCTAATTGGGTTCTAGAGGGTGCTGTTGGACTTTTGTAGGCTTACCATAGAGACCGCAAAAAATAATTCGAACCGTTCAATAGGTAGAACTCGTCAATTATTTTATCTTCGTAAAAAATTATATTAAGTGGATATCAATCGGTACTTTATCAAATCACATTTGTGTTAACAATTTATTTTTAAAATTATATTTACTGTTAACACAAATGTGATATGATCAAATAGCTATAAATATCCAATTAATATAATTTTTTATAAAAATAAAATATTTGACAAGTTCTACACTTTACACAGTTTAAATTATTAACGTGGCATCCATAATGGACCCACAGAGGCCCAACAGCTCTCTTCAATCCGATTTGGACGGGAGAGAAGCCCTCCCCCATATAGATAAACTAAAATTTAAACTGCTTCAAAACAGGCTAGCTCTGCAAATGATAACTATGACTTTCCCAAGTCAACAATGGCCCGCTCTGCAATGTCAACCCTAAAACCAGTATGAATGCTGGTTTTCCTTTATGATTGTTAATTTTGTTAAAGTTTATAAGTTGTTTTTGATTTATGAATTTAAGAAAATTTTGAAAAGAGAACGGGAAAAAGCAAATGAATTGTGAATGACTATTTCAACTACATTGTACATACTTTTTTTCTTTTCTTTTTTAAAATTCATCTCAAATTCATTAACCAAACATGTCCTTGCAGGATAAAATCATTTGGATCTGAGAATTAACTCTTTCTTGTTTGTGTATGTTGTTGGCAGAAGTAAGAGGAGAAACATCTCTGATACCTAATTCCCGTTCACTTAAGCTCATGATTCGACGTACCCACCACCCATCTGCCTTCACAAACAAACGAATTATAAGAAATTCGAGTTGGTTTGCACTCAGTGCATACATAAGGTATTCGCTCTTTTTATTTTATTTTATTTTTGTTCCTTCAGCATTGCTTTCTCTTTTTCCTGATCTAGATGATGCTTTGGATTGATTCATGCCATATTTGAACATCATCAATCTTCTGGTTTAGAGTTTAACGGAATTTGATGCCTTAAACCTATTTGTTAGTGTTTTTTTTTTTTTTTTTTCCTCTCTCTAAAAAAAAAAGAAGAAAATATTACATAAAATTATGTGTCTAACAAAATTTATGGATTTTCACTATTTTTTAATCCAAATCCTATTTTTATTTATTTGTTTATTTTTGGTTTTTGGGTCGAACTTTTGACCTTGTGCTTTTTGGAACGGGAGATTCCATGGAAAGCCCCCCACAAGTCCGGGTGGAAGGCGTTGGGTTGGTTTTTAAATTTTTTTTTTTTTTGATTTTTTAGTTATTTTGGTCCCGGTTAAAAAGTTTGTTTGACTTGAGTGTTTTTTTTTTCTTATAAAAAGAAAAAGAAAAAAAAAATAATTATAATTATAATTTAAATTTAATATTTTATTTTATCAATATTTTAATTCATTTTATTTTTTTTGTGATTAATTTAACGAAAAAGCAAATCCAACTCACGTCCCAAACTATATGGATGATTGAGATTTAATGGTACAGTAACTATTTCACGGTCTAACTCTCCTAACTTTAGCACTGTGATAGGGTCCTTTTTTAAAAAGAAAATTCTTAACATACATAAAATTCATAAAAAAAATTTGAAAAAAATAATATGACAATGTTATTATTGTAAATAAATTTATCTTTAATGGTATTTTATTTTAAAGTAAAAAGTTCACAATGAACCACATCATTATAAATAAATTTTTTTATTTGTACAACATTACTCTTTTGAAAAAATCACTCTTTTCCCCTATCAAATTTTTTTGTCAAATACGTTTATAAATTTTGGATTTGGCTTCTTTTAAGTTGGCCATCTTAATTTAAGAGAGTGTTTGGCTTAGTACACCAATTTTGGAACCAATTTTAGTGATTCAGACCTTTTAGTTTTTAGGGTTCATTAAGTAAAATATTCCTGCAAAAAATTAAGATGATCGACATCAGTAGCTATATGTTTGAATCAAATTTGTATTATAAAAAATGAATAACTATTTTTAAAATTATATTTGTCATCTATTTTTTAAAAATAAATATGATTCAAACATATAGCTACAAATATTCAATCATCTTGATTTTGTGTATGAATATTCTACTCAACAAGTCTTAAAAAGTGAACGGTTAAAATCTCGGTTCCAAAATGAGCCTACCAAGCCCAAGCGTTCTCTCAAATTAAGATGATAATTTGAAAGAAGTCAAATCTATAAATTTTAATACATCGAGGACAAACAAGCGCATAACACATCCTTCCTTTACCATGTCTAATTTATTTTTAAATTTTAAAATTTCATAACTTTTGATAAAGATGTCTATTTTTTATTATTATTATAAAATTAGTATTTTCGAAACCACTATGGCAAACAACATCCATGAGTCAGTAAAATTTCACTACAATGTAACTTTTCTTTTGAATTCATTTAAAATCTTTAAAATTCTTTAACTTTTGCTCTAGATGTCTCTTTTTGTTTTTGTTTTTTTTTAAAAGGAAAAATTACTAGCAAAAAAAAAAAAAAAAACCAACAACGACGACGACGACGACAACAACAACAACAACTAGAACTTGACCCTTGTCGCAAAATAATCCCTAAGAATTTTTCCGTTAGTTTGAAAATAGAAAGATGGTTTATATTGCAAATAAACTAAAAGCTTACGATTTAAATTGGAGATTATTTTATTTTTACTCCTATATTTTGTCACGATTTTCAATGACTCCCCCAGACTATTATTTTCACGCGTACCCCTATATTATTTAAGTTACTATCAATTTTGCCCCTGCCGCCAGATTTGAAACGGAAAAAGTAAAAAAAATTACATTTTAGCCCCAAATTTCAAAAGAAATATGCAGACCCACCATTTTCTACCAGCAAACCACCACTAGTAACTACTACTTCAAGCCCTTTTATCTCCTTCGTCATAACTCCGTTTCGCCTCATCACATCTCACACGTCTCGTTCTTCTTCTTTTTGCATGCTATCGAAGCTCCAAAAATTGATAAAAAAAATAAGACTTTTCTTCTCATTTTCGACTTTTCTTTGAGCCATCTTTCGGGCTTCATATCTTTCTCGATTCTTGACGGTTCTACTTCATTCGTTCGCCATTCTCTTCACCCCACTTCCTACTTTGCCCTACACTATCTCACTTTCTCACTTCTTTGTGTAATGGGCAGTTTTGGTATGTCGAAAGTTGTCTGAAAACTAATTTTGAAAATTCCGAAACATTAATCTTTTGTTTCTTTCTCCTCCATCTTCCTCATTCTTCTTTTTCTTCTTCACTTATAACATGATGTAGAGCATGGTTCTGGAGGGTAACCGACCACCCGAACCACCAACTTCATCAACTTCTCTGACATCACCACCCGAACTACCAACTTCACCAACATCACCACCCCAAACAAAGCACACCAAACGTGACTTTCAATGTACAACCCACCAAAGACTTGTCATCACAAAGATCTATTGCAAATGAAGACCTAGTTTTTGTTGTGATTGTATTGTATGAAGTTGGTATTATTGATTTAAAAGTGATGTTGTAATTGAAAGTCATGTATTTATATTCAACCTTTGAGAAAACTATTTTCTCTCTCATCTATATATAGTTATATATGTTTTTTTTTAATGTAATTTTTTTTTTCTAATTTTGAATTGTGATTGGCTTGTTCATATATTTATTGACAATAGAGATAGTGATAAATTTTCAGTTGAAATTAGAAAAAATAACATGTTCTATAGGTCTCTTGGTCCAGTTTCATGAGGTGCAACACATTCGGACTTAATCACTGGTTGTATAAGATTTGGAGCACCTTTGGTATGTTGAAAATTGGAATGGAATGCCAATGCCTATTTTAGTTTTGTATTATCTTCTCATCACCATCCGAACTACCAACTTCACTACCACCATGAGCATCACCATCACCACCACCTTTCAACACCAAACCCACCTCTTTTACAAGCAAGTTCCATTACCACTACCTTCAAACTCCATGACCACAATCATCGCCATCGCCATCGTCATCGCCAGACCGCCGCCGCCGCCACCACCACCATCACCAGCTCCGTTACCACCTAGAACCTTGTTCCACATCATGTTATAAGTGAAGAAGAAGAAGAAGAATGAGAAAAATGGAGAAGTAAGAAACAAAAGATAAATGTTTTGAAAATTTTGAAATTAGTTTCGGACAACTTTCGCCATACCAAAAACGCCCATTACACAAAGAAGTGAGAAAGCGAGATAATATAGGGCGAAGTAGGAAGTGAGGTGAAGAGAATGGCGAAAGAATGAAGTAGAATCGTAAAAAATCGAGAAAGATATGAAGTCCGAAAGATGGCTCGAAGAAAAGTCGAAAATGAGAAGAAAAGTCTTAGGCTGTGTTTGGTTGTGTTTCCAAACAATGATTCTACACCTATATTTAAATATGATGTTTGGTTGTGTTTCTCAAATCACGTTTCCAAAACTCTGCTGAAAACTGTAGAATTTTACTATGACATAATATCAAAATATGTACATATATAAATAAAAGAAAAAAGATATTGAAATTTTACTATGACATAATATCAATTTTGGAATTTCAAAACTGTAGAATTTCATATCTTCTGATCTACATGTACTAGATTAGCCCTCATCTATACCTTTAAATTCCCTCTTCTTGAATTAGTGATAGTGAAATTATATTAAAACAGGACAATGAAATTTCACTGTGTAAGCGAAAAGTAGGCACCTTATTTCAATTTGGGGGTTGAAAATCCCTAACTGAGGGCTATAAAATTACAAATCATTTCACTATTCTCTTTGTTTTTGAATAGTGAAATTTCTATCTTCAGATCAGATTGTCAAATTTCACTAAATATGGATAGTGACATATGAATTTGCTCTGTGTGTATGTGTAAAGTATGTCACATAAACTTACTGTAATTGCAATTGATTGCCAATGTGGTTGACCACCATGCATTTGTAGAGTTATTTTATTTTTTTCAATCAAGGGAGCAAACTTACTTTACTCACCGTAGCTGTAAAAAAAATAAATAAATAAATAAAAAGAAAGAAAGAAAGAAAGAAAGAGAAAAATGAATGATGGGAAGAATTCACTTTTACCCCTTATGTTTTTAGGCTCAAGCACTTTACCATCCACAGTTTAAATATAGATAAAAAAACCTTCATGTCGTTATGGTTATAGTTCAAATGTCAATTTTTTCTGTCCAAGAATTGTACCATTCACGCATTTTAAGAGTTGGCTGGGGAGGGGGGGAATGAAGTCAGAGTCAAAGTCAAATTCAAATTCAAATGAGAAAATACTATATTGCCTTGCCCTTCTCTTCATCTTTTTCATTTAACTTTATTGTCAAAACCATAACCCTCACTTAACAACCCCCTCTCCTCTCCCATTTTGTTACTGTCCACCACCTCCCACACCTTCTGCACCCACTTCTTACAACTTAATGCCATCACGTGCTGCGATTGTGTGTCAAAACTTGACTTTGTGACAGTTGCCATCATTGTATAGCAAGAGCTAAATACCGATATGATGAATAACTACATTTTTTTTCTTTGACAACCTTATTTGTAGCTTAACCAATTATTCATGTTAGTAATATACTCATTAGCTGCTTTCTTCTTTGTTTATTTATTTATTTATTTTGTGTAATGGTTAGTGAAAAGTCAAAAGCATTGAAGTATATATATATATATATATATATATTTTGTGTGTGTGTAATGGTTAGTGAAAAGTCAAAAGCATTGAAGTATATATACATGTGTGAGTGAATTTCTGATCACACTGTCAACTCAGTACTCAACTGGAGAATACTGGCAGAATAGATGGCGCCTGAATGACCTGCAACAGAAAGAAGAGATTCCGGCGGTGGTTCGTCCACCCGGGGATACTCCGATGATCAAGTCAGTAATCAAATATCTTCCAAAGATAATCAATAGTGCTTAACTCACTATTCTGAATATAAATTGCGTACCTTAGACCCATTGGGGGTGCCTCTTTTTTATAGCCAACTCAATCCTAGTCCCAATAGAAGCCTAGCTTTAATGGACTTTTGCTCAGTGCTTATCTTGGACTCTCCAATAGATAAAGATAAACTCCTTAAGAGCTTTATCCTTATCCAGGCAGAAGTCCTTCCTCATTCTAGGACTCTTGTCCTCTATTCGCTTATCCCAGACTCCGATATCTTCGGACATAACCTCGGCTTAGCCGAGATTATCTCGGCGTCAACACCAGGACACGTGGCACCACGGCTTACACGTCAGCATCACCTTGGCCACGTGTTGGTGTTCAGAAAATATATCTCCACAACTGCCCCCTAGGTTCTATTACCTCGGCATCCTGAGGTGATGGAACCTATATCGTGAATGTCGGCGATCTTGCTGTATCATCTAACACATCGGCTTCACACAGCCAGGTCCTGTAATCTGCCTCATCATCAAGGCTTTTAGAACCAATAACCTAGTTCATTTGAGTTATTTAGCCGAGATCTTCCTATCAGTCGAGGTCATTGCTTCATTTAAACCAAGAACTCCAAGAGTTTTATCACGCGTATGAGCTGTCATGCATAATAAATCAACCGTTTCTGCCACGCGTTTGTCCCCCACTGGACCGTGTCCGATACGCGCTTGTAAGTCGTCTTGTGTCTGGGTGCGCCGTCTGACAAGCACGTCACCCTAGACGCATTGATGGTTTTTTGCCGCCGTTTCTCCGCATTTTGATCAAAATCAATTCTCTCTCTGCGTCTCTTCACTTTTTGCATCCTCGTTTCTGAAGCATCCAACTTTCTCTCTCTCTCACTTCTCTCTTCAGAATACGCCATTGTTCTAGATTTTCAAGCTCTGTAACTGCTTTCATTCCTCTCCTTTGGTGAAGCTTTCGCTGTCCTCTTTTGATTGTGACTGCCTCCTGACTCCGGCGTCTTTAACACCGGCTTCACTCCTCTGGTAAACCTCTATTTCCTCCTGGTTTCTAGTTTTTTGAGAAAGCTTTACCTTATTTTTGGTTGCATTTGCTGTTTTGCTCAAGTTCTTGACTTATGAATCACGTATCTGAGCACGTTTATTTTACGATTTTGCTGTTGCCCAATTCGTGTCCTGAATACACACACTGCTCACAAATTTGTTCACTTTTGCCACTGTTTCTCGGTAGTTCATCACTGTTCTTGATTCTGAAACACATTCTTGTTTTCTGTTTTCTGTGTCTTTTTCCAGATTCGTGCCTTCAATCTTTGTTTCCATAGATTTAGGTTTGGGATTTTCCCTAGAACACACGAATCTTAGGGAAAACTGAAACGAATCCTCCTCTGATCTTCACGAATTCTTACCCCAGCGTGAATCTTAGGTTTTGCCGAGGTCTTCTGAACCTTTATTTCTAATTCGTACACCTTCCCCCTAAGCCGACGTCATGGGTATGTAGAAGTATAGGGTAGACACCTCGACAAAATTAGAATACTTTAGGCAAGAGTTTTCCATCCCTACCGACGTCCATCTGAGGTTGGCTGGGGGAGATGACTCCATCATGCCCATAACTGATTCTATGCCTTTCCCTGTTGTAGCTTTTATTGAGTGTGGTCTTAGGCTCCCACTCGACATCCTCTTCCGTGAGATAATCCACTATTATAAATTGAACCCAATGCAGCTTGCCATCAATTCCTACCGAGTCATAAATGGTATAATAGCCTTAGCCAAACAAGAGAATGCTAGGGTTACCTTAGCTGACATCCAATACTGCTACACCATGTGTGGCCTTAAAAAAGAGGAAGGCTATATTTACTACCTCAAACCGAGGTCCACAGAGTACAAAATCGTTGCCGACCTCCCAGACTCCAACAAGGGAGCTGGGGATTATTACTTCATTACCTCGGGGAACTGGGAGTTCGCTCAAGATGAGGACCTCCACCTCTACCCTCTTCCTCGAACAGTTTTTGTAGAGGGTAATGGTAAGAGCCCTGTGTTCATACTTACTTGTTTTTAAAGTCTTCAATACTTCATTTGTTCTAATGTTTGTTTTTCTTGCAGCACTTCCCCAACCAGAAAAAGGCTTCCGCAAGTCCTTTTTCCCCAGCAAGGGTTTGAAGAAGCTATTGGATTTGCCAATCCACAAGCTAAGAGCCCCTCTGCTGCTCAACTTCATTCCTACTTATAAGTCGGTTCTTCCCGACGTTCCAAAGAGGAAGAAAAACCATTCTTCCCCTTCGGCCACAACTCCTCCAACAATGTCCTCATCTCGGCCAGATCAAGGGTCAACCTTAGATCCAGCAGAGCAGCCATCCACCTCAGCTCCACAACTGATCCCACCATCTCAATGCCGACGACGCTGACGAACTGTTTTTGCTGCTGAGATAGGCCGCCAGAAAGCAGTCGCTAAAGACCTCCTAGCCAACATCCCTGACGCAGTTGACGCTCAACCAGCACAAACCCAGCCTCAACCAAAGCAAAAGAAAAAAAGACTTAAGAAGGCTCAGCCAAAGGCAACGGTGACTCAGATTGATACTGAGGACACCTTGCCAATTTCAAAATTGGCTTCGAGCGAGAAGACCACCTCCGTCCCCAAGAAGAGGCCCGCCGAGGCCGAACCATCCCAATCAACTCGGTCAAAGAGGCCGAGGTCCGAGTCTGCCACGACCTCGGGGCCAATGAAATCAGATGCCCCCTGGGCTCCACCCATTATTTTGGAGGAGATGCCGGTCAAAGTTGATGATAGTGCCGACGACATTAACGTCGGTGTTGCCCTTACTATAGCCTTGCTCCTCCCTGGGGATCTCGACCGTAACGCCGAGATGAGTGAGTACGAAAACTTCGCCTTGATGCTGCAACACTCTGCTAAAGTAAGCTCCTTCATTTGTTAATTTTTCTTTCTCTATTTCATACTTAGAAAATTTTCTAATAACTTCTGCTCTGTCCATTCTTCTTCAGGCAATCCAGCACGCCCACTCCTTCTCAATGCAATCTTTTAAAACGAGGAAGGCGTTGGCCGACAAAACCAGGGAGGTTTCTGGTTTACAAAAGTCTATCAAAAGGACTGAGGCCAAGATGAAAAATCTATCAGACCAGGCCGAGGCGGCCGTCAAGGCTAAAGATGAGGCCGAGGAGAAAACAGATGCTGCAGAGGTCATCAAGAAGGTTCTTGAGGCCGAAAAGAAAGAGGCCGAGGAAAAGATGACCCAGGCCCAGGAAGAGCTGCAGGATGCCTTGGCCACAAAAGACGCCGAGCTCAAGGCCGCCGATAAGAAGGGATACAATGAGGGGGTGGCCGATGTCACGGCGGACTACGAGAAACAGGTGAAGCAGGCATGCAACAAGGGTTTCACACTTGGTTGGATGGTTGCACTGAAAAAAGCTTGGAGTCCCCGAGGACTCCCCCGTCAGGAACACCAATGTTCTCGCCCTGCCATTCTCCTTAACTCCAAGCCAATCCGATGACGATTCTGAGTCGGAGGAGGAAGCTTTGGTGAGGAAGTCAAAGGAAGCTGCTGGGGCCAAGTCCCCTACTCCAAATGAGCAAGTCTTAGACTTGACTCAGGATAAGGAGGGTGAGGTCTCCAAAGATACTGTTCCTGAGAAGGCAACATCGGACGTGCCTATCGCCGACAAGAGCCTCGACTAAACTCTACAAGAGATTGATGCCGAGCTCGAGGCTGAGAGGGCTGCCGAGATGTCTTCTCAGCAGTTTTCCGAACTCCAGACCTAACCGCCTAAAGACGCCGAAGAGTCTTAGCTTGATGCTTTTCTCCTTTTATTGTTTTTCTGTACCTTGTATTTTGAAACAATGTAAGCTTTCTGTCTGGCCGATGTGCCTTCTTTTGTAATTTCTGAACAATTACTCTTTTGGTAGGCCGAAGTGCCCTCTTTATTTTGAACTGCTCCTTCTGAATTCAAGTACAATTTCCTTTGTATGACTCTTGTATGATTCTTTACTTAGAATTTTTGCATGCTTTCAAGCATACACCTTGATTTGTATAATTTCCTCGGGGTGAAATACCTCGGTTATACTCACCAACGGTTTACATTGGCAAGTACATAAGTATTTATTTTAATACAACCTTGGCCTTAACTTGTAAATTTTTCACAAATTTCAACAAGTGCTCAGTTTAATTTCAACTTGTAAATTTTTTCACAAATTTCAACAAGTGTTAAACATGATCTCGGTTTAACTTCAACTTGTGAATTTTTCTCAAATTTCAACAAGTGTTAAACATAATCTCGGTTTAACTTCAACTTGTAAATTTTTCTCAAATTTCAACAAGTGTTAAACATGATCTCAGTTTAACTTTAACTTGTAAATGTTTCTCAAATTTCAACAAATGTTAAACATAATCTCGGTTTAATTTCAACTTGTGAATTTTTTTCAAATTTCAACAAGTGTTAAACATAATCTTGGTTTAACTTTAACTTGTAAATTTTTCTCAAATTTCAACAAGAGTTAAACATAATCTCGGTTTAACTTGAACTTGTAAATTTTTCTCAAATTTCAACAAGTGTTAAACATAATCTCGGTTTAACTTCAACTTGTGAATTTTTCTTAAATTTCAACAAGTGTTAAACATGATCTCGGTTTAACTTCAACTTGTCAATTTTTCTCAAATTTCAACAAGTGTTAAACATGATCTCAGTTTAACTTCAACTTGTAAATTCTTCTTAAAATTTCAACAAGTGTTAAACATGTCCTTGGTTTAATTTCAACTTGTAAATTTTCCTTAAAATTTCAACAAGTGTTAAACATGATCTCGGTTTAACTTCAACTTGTAAATTTTTCTTAAAATTTCAACAAGTGTTAAACATGACCTCCGTTTAACTTCAACTTTTAAATTTTTAAAATTTCAACAAATATTAAACATGACCTCGGTTTAACTTCAACTTGTAAATTTTTCATAAATTTCAACAAGTGTTAAACCGATATTGGCTTGAAAATTCCAACTCCCAAGCATCATTCTCCAACCCTCTGCATGGCTTCTACCTACTCCTTTGTGGACCTTATATAAAAAATCTTTAACTTAGGCTGAGCTTTTCTCTTCTCGGACTTAATCATCTAGGCCAAGATCTTGTCTTCTGGAATATGGGATCTGCTCACTTTAGGCTGAGCTCTTCTCTTTTCAGACCTAATCATCTAGGTTGAGATCGTGTTTTCTAGGATTCTCCATGCCCAACCTCCCGCGAAGGCCGGTGAGAATGTCCCTTGGTCTCGCCATGCTGAGGGACTGTAGGAATCGTTTTCTGCCCCCCTTTTTGGGCACCTTTCTTGGCCGTTGGAATCGGCGTATCTTGTAGCGGGAATGGTGGCTGCATGACGTTGTTCTGCATCAGGAAATTGACGACCGTTTGCAGGTCCGCCAATTTGTCTGTCATTCCCTTCATCTCGTCGTCCCTCCGCAGGCATCTATCTTTCCATTCCTGGAGGTCGTCCTCGTTATAATACCCGCTCCGGTCCGATTTCTTCGGTACGCCGCCCTCCTGGCCGACGTCTTTTCCTCCGTGATTCTTATCACGAGTCTCTTCGTTGCAGTTGTCTTCTTCAACGTCAAGGTCAATATGTTTCCCACTCTCAGTAGGGGTGTCGTCCCCAACCTTCTCTTTCTGTTCGTCGTTGGCCATTTATTCTCCTTTCATTCCCACAGACGGCGCCAAATTGTGTGAGTGAATTTCTGACCACACTGCCAACTCAGTACTCAATTGGAGAACACTGGCAGAATAGATGGCGCCTGAATGACCTGCAACAGAAAGAAGAGATTCCGGCGGTGGTTCGTCCACCCGGGGGTACTCCGATGATCAAGTCAGTAATCAAATATCTTCCAAAGATAATCAATAGTGCTTAACTCACTATTCTGAATATAAATTGCGTACCTTAGATCCATTGGGGGTGTCTCTTTTTTATAGCCAACTCAATCCTAGTCCCAATAGAAGCCTAGCTTTAATGGACTTTTGCTCAGTGCTTATCTTGGACTCTCCAATAGATAAAGATAAACTCCTTAAGAGCTTTATCCTTATCTAGGCAGAAATCCTTCCTCATTCTAGGACTCTTGTCCCCTATCCGCTTATCCCGGACTCCGATATCTTCGGACATAACCTCGGCCTAGCCGAGATTATCTCGGCGTCAACACCAAGACACGTGGCACCCCGGCTTACACGTCGGCGTCACCTTGGCCACGTGTTGGTATTCAGAAAATATATCCCCACAATATATATATATATATATATATTTTGTGTGTGTATTGGTTAGTGAAAAGTCAAAAGCATTGAAGTATATGCAAGTATAGGTAATACAAAATATGAGGCCTCCTCTAATTGGGGGTTTTAAGCAGTGGCCTTAATAGCCTTATGCATAGGCCAACCTTGACACGTAAGTCATGAATAAATCATGAAGTACGGATACACATGAGACATTGGTACGATATGATATGGAAGTGGAAACATAACAAAACTTAAGAAAATAAGATATGGGTATGGCTAAGATACAACTCAAAAATGGTAAGTGATGGGTCATTTTCACACCAAAAATAAAGAATTAAACAAACCTCAATTCCGTAGAATAATGGTAAGTTAACCAAAACTAATTGAAGGGGAGATGTGTGGATGGAACTCATTCAACTCCTGCCATCTGCCATCACCCTCACAACCACCCGTGTGCCTCTTTCTCACTAGAAACCCCCCTGCTAATTTGGATGAATTGTGTCCACAGATAGTCTTTGTAAATTTAAAGTGAAAACATTGTTATAATTGTCTATTAAGTGGTCAAATATGGCAGAAGCAAAGCTTGCAATTCTTTATGTTGCGCGTGTGATACATGCACGGTTGAGTTGGACGGAAATGTTGATAGTTGCAGTTTGGTAGCAAGCACAAGGGGGTTTAGTGTGACAAAGTAAACGTTAGGGGGGCGCTATGTTTTTTAACATAACCTCAAGGTGTAAAATGTAATTTATCCTAAAATTTAATTCAAAAGTCTACTTTGAAATTTCAACATTTTGTTAATTTGAATCCTAATTTTCTTCTTCTTCTTCATTTTGTTTTCTTTCTCCCCTCTCAAACCCTTTTTGCCCTATCAAGTCTTGAACTAAAAGCCAAAACCTCTGGACTAACGATTTTTGGAACGGTGGATTTGGTGGGAAGGTCCCCACTATCTAATTTTATGGTTATAATATTTAAGTTTTAATGCATGAAGGACAACGTGTGTACAAGGGATCCATATCATCTCTCCACTACCATTACTTCCCTCTCCATATTGTATGGAGCTTTGAATCTCAACTATCTACTCTTTAAATTCCGTTTAAAGTTCAATGGAATTTGATGCCTTTACTCCTATTTTTGCAGTTTGCCCAAAAAGCATTTTAACTACTCTTTAAATTATTAAATAAATAATAAAAAATTTAGGGTGAATTACACTTTATCGCTGTAAAGTTAGGTCAAAAAACACGGAACCCTCCCAAGGTTTACTTTGTGACACTTAACCTCCTTATGGTAGCTACCAAAATGTAAAGGAAAATTCTATTTGAACACCACTTTTCATCTGAGTACCCGCCATCATCATATTTTTTTTTATTACATTTTTACCTCTTTAGCAAATTACATTTTTACCCCTTAATCCATTTCTCAATCCACACCACTACCAGCCACACCACAGACCTCCGCCATATTTGCTGTCAGAATTCGTTCCTTCCTCCACTACACCCGTTGCCACCCCTTTCTTAGTCCATTAACTGCCCAATCACCTTGTCATCGGTGGTGACACTCGCCATAGCCTTACTAGCCCCCATCATTGCCTCTACCATTGCAGCGACCTCCCACCTACGATCTCCACCATCGCACCTCCTACCATTGCCACGCACCCTGCAGTGTGTGCGATCGCTAGTGAACGGGCACACGCAAGTGAGCAAGAGAGAGAGAGAGATTTGTATTTGATGGCAAAAACTTAGGGTTAGGGTTCCAGTGGGACAAAAATGAGAGGAAGGGGTTAGGGTTTGAGAGAGAGGGAAATGGGAGATGATGGCGGTGGTTAGGTTTTCAAAGGGAGCGAAAAATAGAGATAATGGGGGAAGGGTTCACAGGTGGGTTGAGGGATTCATGGTTGTAGGAGGCTGTGGCGTGGTGAGGCGGGAGTGGATGAGGATATGTGAAGAGATAACTAGCCTGGTGGCAGAAGGGGCTAAGAAATGACATTTGGCCTATAGTAAAGGTTGAGCAGGTGCTGCTGGTGGATGCGGTGGCGGGAGAGGAGGGAGGCTATGGAGGAGGCAATGACTGGAGGAAAGGGGGTGGTAACCGATGGTGGCTGTGGTAAAAGTTAGGGTTTGTTAGAGAAGAGGGTAATTTGATATTATTTGAAAAAAGTGGTGTGAATTGGGAAAAAATCAAAATTTTCAATTTAAATGTGGTGTGAACTAAGTAAAGAGTGAAGAAATGGTGTGTACTGAGACAACTAGTGGTGTGTAAATAGAATTACCCAAATGAAAAACTGAACGGATGTGACAAAAAATGGAAATGAAACCTTAAGCCTTAAGTCCACTCAACTCTATTAGAGGCCATTTGGTTAGTCAAAATAAGGAGATTCATATCTTTATTTACTGCACTAGCCCATGTTAATCTAGGTCTTCCCCTTCTCCTAACACTTCCATCTACCGTCACTGTATCGCATCTCTTCACTACTGCCTCTGCCGGTTTCCGTTGTATATGACAAAACAATCTTAATCTATTCTCTCTCAGCTTATCTTCTATCAGTGCTATTCCTACCCATTCACAAATAAACTCATTTATAGTCTTGTCACACATCCACCTTAGTATTCTCATCTCAGCAGCATTCATTGTCTTACATGTTTCTTAATTGCCTAACATTCCATCCCATACAACATCAGTGGTCTAATGGCCGTTCTATAGAACTTTCCTTTAGTCTAGTAGGTACTCGCTTATCGCACAGTAGTACCCCAGATGCACTCCTCCACTTAAGCCACCCCGCTTTGATTCTATGGACCACATCTACTCTAATCTCCCTAGCCGTTGTGATAATCGATCCTAGATAACGAAAATGTTCACTCTTAGGTAGTTTTTGATTCTCAATCTTTACTTGTCATCTATTTTCATTGTTACTATTACTAAAATTACACTCTATGTACTCTGTATTAGTTTTGTTTATCCTAAATTCTTTAGATTCAAGTGTTTCTCTCCAAGTCTTCAACTTATTGTTAACTCCTTCTCTAGTCTCATCTACTAACACGATATCATCTGCAAAAAGCATACACCATGGCAAATCATCTTGAATATTTCTCGTCAACTCATTCATAACTAAAACAAAAAGATAAGGACTTAAGGTTGATCCTTGGTGTAACCCCACAGTAATTGAAAATTCACTTGTCTCTCTAGCTGGCGATCTAATACTGGTTACCACACTTTCATACATGTTTCTAATCACATCAATGTAGTCTTTTGTCATCCCTTTCTTCTCTAACACCCACTAGATTATATCTCTATCATCTGCTTTCTTAAGATCAATAAAAACTATATGAATGTCTCTTTTCTTCTCTCTACACTTTTCTATTACTCTCCTCAAAAGATAGATTACTTCAATTGTTGACCTACTAGGCATAAATCCAAATTGATTCTCTAACACCTCTGTTATATCTTGTAATTGATGTTCTATCACTCTCTCCCATACTTTCATTATATGACACATTAGCTTGATTTCTCTACAGTCGTTGCAATTCTGGACATATCCTTTATTCTTATAGATTGGCACCAAAATACTCTTTCTCCACTCCTTTGACATTTTCTTAGTCAACCAAATCTTGCTAAATAACCTAGTAAACCAAGCAACCCCTTTACCTAAACATTTCCAAGCTTCAATAGGGATATCATCGGGTCCTAAAGCCTTATTCGATTTCATCTTCTTGGGTGTCTCTTCTTCAAAGCTCATGTTTCTAATCCTATGATAGAACCTGTAGTTTTGGTTTTCCTTATTACTGGCTATTTCCACTCCTTTAGACCTTTTTTTCCATGTTTCTCATTTAACAACTTTAAAATAGTTCTTCTATCTCTCATTAATCTCTTCATCCTTTGCCAACACCTTCGAGTCCTCACTCTTGATGCACTTAACATGATTAAAATCTCTTGTTTTCCTTTCTCTTATCTTAGCAAATTTGTATATTTTCTTCTCTCTCCCTTATTATCTAGTCTAGTGTATAGATCATCATAGGCTTTTAACTTAGTTTTCTTACTACTTTTTTGACCTTCTTATTAGCCAATTTGTAGCTCTTAAGGTTTTTCTTAGTTCTATCCTTCGGCCACTTTTTAAAGCACTCTTTTTTTGTCTTTATTATCCCAAAATATTTTTGAAGCGTGTTAAACTAATATGTTTCCTCTCCATCTTCAGTGATCACTATCACAGTTGCTACCTCTCTCCCTCTGTCTTTATTCATCTCTCCTGCTCAGTTTTTTTTTTTTTTTCCTCTCTCCATATATGAATCCCCTCTTGATATATATGTACATGGAACACATACATCGTCACACCACTGCCTAAAGAAAAAAAGCTTACCCCTCTATTTATGTTGGGTGCGAGGACAAAGTTGACAAACCCAAGAGATCTAAGAACCAAATTTATAACACTTATTTGAAAAAAGATAATATAACATTTATTTTATAAATTCATATTATTTTTCTTTTATTATTGTTTCTTAAATTATTTAGTTCAAACTTATAATTAATTTCATGTGCGTCTAATCTATAACAAATACTAATACCTAACCAAATTCAAAACTCAACACTCCAAAGTTCAAGCATAGTCCCAAAGAAAGTCTAATCTATAACAAACACAGAATAAATGCGAAAACACCATCATAAATAAATAAAAGGGTTTAAAGTACGAGTCATTACATTTTCTCTCTTTATGCAGACAAAAGCCACCTTGTGGCAGCCACCACCCCTCCGCCCTCTTCCTTCCACCATTATTGCACCACCACGACACCACTACTCTCTCATTGCTCATTCCTCCTTCCCTCCACCTTATGGAAACCATCTCATAGAAGATGACCCTTTTCGTGACAAAAATTTTAGTTGCCATTGAGAAGAATTTTGTCCCTATAGTTGTTGTTTATTTATTTATTATTTTTAATACAAATTGACAAGATCAAAAAACTAGAAAATAATGGGAAAATAGCTTGTTTGGTTTGAGTTTTCTAAATTTATTTTTCAGAAAATTGAAACCTTTTGTTTTTCATATTATTTTGTTTTTACTGAATTTTTAAAATATTTTAAGTATTTTTTTTAATTTTTAGATATATCTAACATAAATACACTTAAAAAATATAATATTTATGAATTTTTTTTTAAATACCAAAAATACAAAAAAAAAATGAAAATTTAGTACATTTTTTAAAATATTTTTGTGTATTTATTGATTTTTTAAAATATTTTACTTTTTAGATACATTTAAGTAGGGTGCATCTAAAAAAGTAAAAAAATTACTTAAAATTTTAAAATATTCAATAAAAATAAAAAATGAAAATAAAAAATTCAAATTTTAAAAATTAAATTTAAAAATTGAAACTAAATACAATGATTACTTTTGTTTTTGGGAAACAACACTAAGAAATAATTTAATGCAACACATTTTTAATTAAGAAGTATGAACCCAACATAATGTTCTGATATTTTGTATGAGTAATGCTAGAGACTCCAAATATTCTACCAAAAGTTTTACCAAATGTCTCACATGGGTATGGGACCCACACAATGTGGGTCCCATGTGGGTCCCACACCCATGTGAAACATTTGGTAAAACTTTTGGTAGAATTTTTGGGACCTCTAGCATTTTTGATTTTGTATAGGCAGCCTTCGTGGATTCTCTAAAACTGGAATTAAGAAAGGGAAAATAATTACTGGAGAACAGGACCAGTCAACAGTTTCATCATTTATTTCTTTGTTAATAGTGAAAAAGGACTAGCTCCTTGCTTAGAGACAGGGCCGGAGGTAGTGTATGCCCACGGGGCACGTGCCTCTCTGAAGTTTTGATAATTATATTGGTACTCTTATACATATAAATTATATTATATATATCTTTTATAAAATCATAATAATATCTCTTCTTCAAATTATAATAGTCCCTCTATTATAAATTTTCTTGATAATTACAATGAACTTACTAAAATAAGTCATTCTATTATACGCCTCCAAAAAGGGTGTACCATATAGTAGTTATTACTTTATGGTATTGATATTATAAATTTTCATAACTAAATTATTTTCATTTATAACTAAAATTATTACTATATAAATTATAACCATACAACACATCTTCAATTATAACAACAACAACAACAAAAAAAAGAATTTTTTTTTACAATAAGTCATAACTAATATCAGAATGAGTCATTACGAATCATTACCTAATGTATAATCAAAGACCTTTTCAATCATAACCAAAATAACAACCACAAGAAGTTATAACTAAGTAATATCCAACACTATAATTTGTCATAACTAAAGAGCACAAAGATCATAACTGTGACATATGATAGACAATTTTTTTGCAGTGTGTTTTATAGAATTTTTCTACTAAAATATATCATTTCTATCTCAACTTATCTTTTTTTTTAATTTTTCAATCAACCTAAAATAGTTACTCCACAATATTTCTATAAAATTTAACCTTAAATCCTTTAATTTAAAATTCACATATATCTAAATAAACTCTTAATATTTACGTTTAGTAATATCTCAATTTATTATGAGAAAAAAACAAAATTAATATTATCATTAATTTGTGCCCCGCTTCACTGAATTCTTGGCTCCGCCACTGCTCAGAGAAGTTGAGAGCCTGCATATACACTCTGTTTGGCTCAACATTCACTTGATTTAGCAAGTTCTCATATGGTTTAATTTGTTAGAACAAGTATCCAGGACTTACACTTAGCATGGGTTTTGGTTCTTGTATGGTTTGGTTATGATTAGAATGAATACCAGAAAATTGAGAGAGAGAAAGAGAGATTGCCTGATGGATGACGTCAGGAAGGTGAAGTGTGTCAATGGAGGTGGAGTTCTTGACAGTCCGGTGGTATGGTGATAGCAGCAACAACGGAAATGGTGGCGATGACAATGGCAGAATTGAGGCGTGAGAGTGTAAGAGAGAAAGAGACAACATAGTGAGGGAAAGAAAGGAAGATCATGGATTGAAATGAGGAAGATGCTAGTTAGGGCTTTTTTGGATAATCAAAAGACATAGTTTTGGATTTGGTGACGATCAAGAGTTTGGTTGCTAAATCTACAACACAAACTCATAGGACAAAACGACGATGTTTGCCTTTAATGACCAATCATATGTAGTCTCTAAAAAATTTGGACCTCCCTTCTAAATTTTAGCCCCTGTTGCCTGTTTACACCCCAAATGACTGACCAATGAAAAGATGTGGGTTGAAGAGTGCATTTATTCGTGTGTTATGAAAATAGAGGGACTGTATATTGAATTGTATTGAATGAATTACAAGAAGTTTGTATTTATAGGCTGAGAAGAAACCTAGATAAGTGTAGAGAAGAAGATAGAGAAACATCAGATATAGGTATAGAAAAGGAGATGAGATACATCTACAATACAGATAGATAAATATAAAATAATAATATATATATCTAACACCCTCCCTCAAGCTCAAGGTGGTAAGTCAGATATCAACTTGAGCTTGGAGAGGAGATCAGAGAAGCGTCCTAGAAGATGAGCTTTGGTGAAGAGGTCAGCAGTCTGATCAGCAGAGGTAACAAAGAGAAGACGAACATGGCCACTAGTAACATGCTGTCGTATGAAGTGGCAATTGATCTCAATATGCTTGGTGCGATCATGGAAGACATCGTTATGTGCAATCTGAATAGCACTTTGATTGTCACAATAAAGATTGGTGGTAGCAGAATGAGAAACACCCATGTCAGAAAGAAGCCAACGAAGCCACACAAGCTCCTGAGTAGTGTCAGCAAGAGCACGATACTCAGCCTCGGTACTAGAATAAGCAACAAGAGTTTGCTTCTTGCTACGCTAGGAAATGAGAGAGTTGCCTAAGAAGAAGCAGAACCCAGTAGTGGAACGACGATCAATAAGATCCCCTGCCCAATCGGCATCAGAAAATGCATGCAGCTGTAGAGAAGAGTGAGGGGAGTAGTGAAGACCATAAAATAGAGTTCCTTTGAGATAGCGCAAAATGCGAACCAGAGCAGCATAGTGTGGAGAGCGAGGAGCAGTCATAAATTGATTGACAAAATCTCCAACATGTATTCAAACATCAACAAATAGGTTCGGATATTTCTCTCGAACCTCCAACTCACGTTCCCAAGTAGCTTCCTCAACCCCGTGATGTTTCTACAATACCTTTACCAAGGGTATCGTCTAGCCTCGCAAGACTTGGTCCCGTCTATCCAAGACTCGCACCTGTCTCTCCTCATATGAGGCATCCTCATCTACCTCTAAGTCCGTTCAATCCAATAATTGCAATGGATCCGGCTCGTACTTCCGAAGCATACTAACATGAAACACATCATGCACTCCGGACAGTTGCAGCAGCAATGCTAAACAGTAGACAACCTCCCCAATTCGCTCAAGGATCTCAAAAGGGCCAATAAACCGAGGGGACAACTTCCCACTCTTCCCAAACCTCATCAAATCCCGCCTAGGTGATATCTTTAGAAAGACGTGATCACCCATCTCAAATGCCAAGGGCTGCCTCCGACGGTCGGCATAACTCTTTTGGCGACTCTGGGCTATAACTAATCTCTTACAGATAAGTCCAACTTTCTCTATCGTTTCTCGCACCAACTGCGGGCCCAACAAAGGTGCATCACTATCACGACTCGAACCCGCCCCTATGGGTTAAGGCCATAACCGGCCAGTAATCAAGAGATTACCTACGGCCTCAAACCAAATAAGACAAAACTCATCAGAGTAAAGGGGCCAAACAGAAGCAAATTTAAAACTTTGTCCATAGAGCCGTGCTTATATGTACATCATAACATTCCACATTTACATATGTTAATAACTCACAACAGAAAGTATAGTAGCATAAGGTTTTGTACAGACAGGATCATTCGAATCTAGGTCAGCCAAACAAAACTATACACAGACGTAAACCAAAGTCCTCGCCAACATAACGAAATACACAGAATGGCAAAAGGGCAAAGACGTGTCTTGTGCGTGAGACGCAAGGGCTGACTCTTCAAAACTTTGGTTGTTCCATACAGACTTCACTGAGGCTGGGTCTGGACCTCTCTAGGCTCACCTACAAATACATGAATGAGCGTGAGCGAAAGCCCAGTGAATAATATCAAATAAAGAATATACATTGGAACAATATACATCAAACGGCCTTGGGCCCATTTTATATTTCTAACTAATACATACATACATAGACATATGTAAGTTAAGTAATTGCGGTTCCAAACACATCAAACGGCCTTGGGCCCAATTCATTCGTATCATTCAGGTCAAAGTGGCCTTTGGCCCATTCATACTGTCATGTCAAACTGTTATTCGTGTCAAACTATCATTCGTGTCAAACTGTCATTCGTGTCAAACTGGCCTTTGGCCCATTCATTCATGTCAAACTGGCCTCTGGCCCATTCATTGATGTCAAACTGGCCTCCGGCCCATTCATTGATGTCAAACTGGCCTCCGGCCCATTCATTAATGTCAAACTGGCCTCTGGCCCATTCATTCACTGTCGAACTGGCCTCTGGCCATTCATTCGTGTCAAAATGGCCTCTGGCCCATTCATTCGTGTCAAAATGGCCTCTGGCCCATTCGTTCATGCCAAAACGGCCTCCGACCCATTTATTCATGTCAAAACGGCCTTCGGCCCATTCATTCATGTCAAAACGGCCTTTGGCCCATTCATTCATATCAAAACGGCCTCTGGCCCATTCATTCATTCTTGTCAAAACGGCCTCTGGCCCATTCACTCTATTATTCAGATCAAACTGGCCTCTGGCCCACTCATTTGGTATAGCAAACATTGTCCACCAATCGAATCAACGAACTTATAAAACTTACATAGAGGTAAGCAATTGGACAACAACACATTTCAGATATCTTGTTAAGATATTACTCACAGTGATCGGTTGGTTGGTTTGCCCTGGAGCTTGACCCTACACATTCCATGAACACAAAAGGGTCACAACAATTCAATCTGTTCTTAAATTCACATTTTCCTCTTTAGGCTTCATTCTTATCTCTTTAACTCAATTACAATGCTCAATGTATGCCTAAGAGTACTTAGAAGTGAAAGGGAACGGAAAATGGAACACAGAATGCATTTTCAAAATTTCAGAAAACAGGGTCCCCGTTCGAGCGTGGACTTGCCCGCTCAAGTGGACCTATGAGGTCTGCAAAAGTACTGGATGCATCGAATTTACGCTCGAGCGTGAAGTCTGGCGCTCGAGCTGAAGGTCTGTCTACATAGCTCCTCGCTCGAGCGTGAACTTCCCCGCTCGAGCGGACACCATGTCTGCAAAAAGTTCTGGGAGCATGTATTTCCCGCTCGAGCAGACACCAAAAATTCTGGGTTTTCCAGCAATGTTCTTGAGCCGAAATTTGACATTCAAAGGTTCCAAAACACATGATTTCAGTTCAAAAACATGCAAACACATTACATTACATGAGAGTATAAAAGTATGACACCAGATTGTTCAAAGTCGTCATTTAATTCCCAAATAGATCGACATTTCATTCATATGATCAAAATCCAAACATTCAAACTTCATACCAATTCCATAACTTCTTCAATCATGCATGCATGTCAAATTTTGACTTCATTTCTGTTACCAATGGTACCAATGATGCTCCAAATCATGAAGCTATACAAAACTACTCATGCATGTAAGGTTTGATGCTCCATTCTTCATATTTAACATGCTACATGCTAGAACACCCAAAATTGTAACAATTATGCACATGCATGTTCATTTTAACTTCAAATTCAGCTCAATCTTAGCCATGAGCTACCATACCACTTGATTTCACAAAATTACATACTCAATTCATAAATCAAGAATTGATTACTCACCTAGGAGCTTCAAACACTCAATGTTCTTTAAGTTTTAACTTCCAATTTCACAATCTTGAATCAAAATGCATAACTCCTCCTCCTCTCTCTCTAGAACCGGCCCTCTCTCTCCCTCTCTAGAGAAATCTCAGCGCAAATGGATAAAAGAGAGGAATTGAGTGCATTGTCCCCTTTTATGTAAGTCCCACTAGTCAAAATTATTAATATTAAATAATTGGGCACTTAATTAATCGTTCTGAATCTAATTACTTTGATCCGAAACAATTTTCAATTAAATTTCACCGTAGGCTCTAAAAATTATGCCAATCACAATGGCGCAATCAATTTCGGGTTTCGTGGCCGATAAGGCCTTCAATTTAATTTCCACGGCGGATAATCAAACAGATATTCCTACGGTGAACAGATAGAAATTCAAAATCACATATTCTCACATAATGGCACACAAAATTATATCAAACACATAATCACATTTATAATAAGGACCATTTAGCACAATACGGAACATGGTTATCACAATCACCCACCTCGGCCCAACACACTGGAGATCTACACGGTCGGCTATACAGGGTCTCAAACGGTGCCATACCAATACTCAATTGAAAACTGTTGTTGTAGGCGAACTCCACTAAGGGTAGGTGTGTCACATCCCAAATCCGGGCATGACCGGCCGTGGCCCACAGGGACTTAGCCCAAGGCACACGTAAGCCTAAACATGAACCCAAAACCATTAAGAATAAATGTGATGATAGCCCAAGAATAAATCAACACTCAATCCAGTGACATACCGCAATGTATGCACAAAACTCGACAAGCAACCTAAAACAAATAAAATGTATGCCCTAGAGGTCCATGCAATCGAGTCCCCGCTATGCCATGAGTCCACTCTAAGTCCTTCTAACACCTGGAAGTGATAAAAATTAAGTCAGCTGATAGCTCAGTGAGTAGCAACATGGATAGTAAATACAGTTCTGAAAACAGGGTTCAATTCCAAAATAAAATATATATCACAGAAACTAGTTTGGCATACAGTTTGGTAAATACAACTGTTTCAAAAAGAAGGTTCTACAGTTCAACACTTAAAATACTCATATCTCGCAAGAACATGATAAACAACATTTTCCACTTAAAAATACTCATGTCTCGCAAGAACATGATAAACAACATTTTCCACTTAAAAATACTCATGTCTCGCAAGAACATGATAAACAACATTTTCCACTTAAAAATACTCATGTCTCGCAAGAACATGTTAAATGACATTTTCCACAGATTATAACATGAACACCAATAATTTTCTAGGTACCAATAAAACCAATAATCTGCCAGACATTTCTCAGGCTATAAGCCCCGTTGGATCCAATACCGAACTAGGAGTCATCCTCAGGGTGGCACTTGGGCCCTTTTCTCAAAGTCGATCCGATTGAAGGTCACCTAGTTATTTTTAAAGGTCTGTTCCTTACAATCGTTGAGCACTAGAGTCATCACGGCCCAACCCGGATCTGTTCCCTAGTGGCCAGAGTCACCACACACAGTGGAATAATTTCCCTGGACTAAATACACATCATGGTCCCAATATTCAAATACACATCAGTTTCGCAAAACATGGTAGTTCATCATTATAAACATGAGACCAAACAAATAGTTTACAGTATGCCAAGTTCACACATGTTTCAGAAATAATTTGATTCATTTGATAATATAATAATTATCAAAACAGTTTAATCATGAAACAACAATTTAATTTTCCAACAGTTCAGGGTAGGGGAACATTTATAAAAATATGTAGCATGAAACTACTCACCTGGAAACGAAATAATATAATCCTCGAATAGAACGCGAAATCCATACTAGTGCAGCATATTGCTTATGCTTCTCTGCTTCTACTTCACGCATCAGGCTCCACCCCTGGCTACCCACAACCTTGACATTTTTCACCTTAACACTCCCAAGGGACATCACCCACAAGCATCCAGTTACCATCCTTGTCCTCATAAGTAAGAACATATTCTGATCCATGCAGCAGATTCTTCAGCTTACTCTCACTCAGCACCTCCCTACCCGAAGCTCCATGAGATCCATACTGACCTATGGTAAAACAGCTAAACGTCTTCTCAAGGGAAGAAGAGAGATCCTGATATGCAGAGTAAGTTCTCAAGTCCACTTTCCTGAGATAAGGAGCACCATCCATGCTAACCTTAACAAACAAAGCACCAGACCCTGATTTTCCTTCAAAGTATAGTCTAACTCCTCCAAGAGCTTTTTCCCAAATTCATCAACTATAAGCTCTGTATTGCATCCCAGTTTTTTTTTGTAGACTGATGCCATAATTTCCACCCAACCCACGCATGGAGGAGCTGTGCTGCCATCATCACACCTTCCACCGCCATTTTTATAGAACCTTCTGTGCACTTTGGAATTCATCAACCGTACAGTAATTTGATGATGTACCCTTACTTTACCAGAACCAAGTGCTGGCTATGATATTTCAAGTCCTTCCTCTTTGACAATAGAAAGATACCTTCCAGGGTCAAAATCATCAACATCAAGGTCCTTATCCCCAGAGAAATATATAATCATACTCTGCTACTATATCTGGATGCAAGAATCGCTTGGCAAACCACCATTTAGTTTGATTGATGGCGGAGACATGTATGACGCGGCTGCTCCACTCTACATCTCGCCATTCCTCAACCACACCATCGTAGTGGAATCCATCACTCATTTCTCTCTTAAAATAACACAAAATATACAACCCACACCAGCACTCATTTATTTTATTTTTTTTTAAAACCAAAACCTCTCTCTTATCTCTAACTAATCTATCTCTACAAATGTATTCACAGGAGGGCCACATTTTCCCCACTTGTCTCCACTGGAATATCCTCATAAGCATCAAAGTTGATACCTGTACTTTCCTACTCAGCAAAAGCACGCTCTGCCTCATCATGTATAATCCACCTTCCCACCGAAAGTAACCCACACCCTTCAAAAAAAGAAATTCTAATGCCCCACCATTTTGATCATGTTTAATAAATCCACTCCAGACGCACTTCTCTCTTGCAATAATTCCCCACCCACACATGGGTCCTTCCACCACCGAAATGCACATTCAGCATATATTTCAATGACCCACGAGAGATGAGAAATATTGCATTCTCTTTAATCATTTCATCTATTTTCTTTTAGCTGTCAAGACCACTACAAAGGCTCTCTCTTTCTTTACAAAAATATTCCCCACCGAAGCAAGCCAATATATAAAAATAAAACAAATCTTTCTTTTTCTGCTGTGTAAGGCCCTCCACAAGATGCCCTCTATTTCATCATGTATAATGCACATCTCTTTGTTTTCTTTATTAGAAAATTTCCCACCGAAAGCAGCCAGCACTTCTTCAAAACAAAGACTCCATTGCCCCACCATTTTGATCATTTTCTATATTAAATTTATTTATTTTACTTTATTGAGTCATTACAAGGTGTCTCTCCCACGACCCCCTAAAGTCAAGGACACAGCCTCGAAGCATATCTTCAAGGATCTGAATAGTACGCTCGGACTGCCCGCTAGTCTGAGGATGGTAAGCCATGCTAAAAGTCAATCTAGTGCCCAAGGCACTCTGCAAACTCTGTCACAACCTAGCAGTAAAACGCGGATCTCTATCTGAGACGATCGACACTGGGACTCCGTGCAACCTCACTATGTCCCAAATATAAAAGTCGACAAGATGATCTACCGAATCTCTTACGCGCATAGGAATAAAGTGCGCCGACTTAGTCAACCGGTCAACCACCACCCAAATAGTGTCACTACCCTGTTGAGTCTTTGGAAGACCCACGACAAATCCATCGTGACATGCTCCCATTTCCACTCGGCTATAGGCAAGGGTTGTAACAAACCTGCTGGCCTCTGATGCTCGGCCTTCATTTGCTGATAAGTAAGGCACTTTGACACAAACATTACCACATCCTTCTTCATACCCCTCCACCAAAACTGGCGACTCAAATCACGATACGTCTTAGTGCCTCCCGGATGCACCGCAAGGCGTGAATGGTGAAACTCTCGGAGTACTTCCTCTCAGCAAGACTCCAGCACAAAGAAACGGTCTCGGTACCTCACACTCAGGTCGGGATACACAATCAAACCCTTCTCTACCTTCCCACTCGAAATCTTCTCCCGGAGGGATTCTATCTCAAAGTCACCCCTCTGTGCCTCTAACACTCGATTCACAAGTGTAGGTTGTGCCACTACAGAAAACAAGGCCGCAAACTTAGTAGACTCACCCAGAAGCAAGTTGAACTCGCTAAGAGCACCCAACATCTCCCATTCCCGGATGGAAATACAAGCTACATCACTAATGGACTTCCTACTTAAGGCGTCGGCCACAACATTGGCCTTTCCCGGATGATGGTGCAACTCAAAGTTGTAATGCTCTATAAACTCCATCCACCTTCTCTGCCTCAAATTCAAGTCTTTCTGTGTAAACAGGTACTTCAAACTCTTATGATCCGAGAACACCTCAAATCTCTCACCATAATGGTAGTGCCTCCAAATCTTCAAGGCAAATATTACAGCTGCTAACTCTAGGTCATGAGTAGGGTAGTTCCGCTTGTATGTTTTCAACTACCGCGAGCCATAGGCTACTACTTTCCCTTCTTACATCAGCACACAACCCAAACCCTCTCGTGAGGCATCAAAATATACTGCATAACCCAAACCCCTCTCCGGAATAATCAAGACTGGAGCGGTGGTAAGTCTAACTTTAAGCTCTTGGAACGACTTTTCATAAGTCTCACTCCACACAAACTTGACCCCTTTCTATGTCAATCTAGTCAAAGGTGAAGCTAGGCTGGAGAAATCCTTCACAAACCGACGGTAATAACCGGTCAATCCCAGAAAACTGCGGATCTCAAAGACACTCTTAGGCTGTGCCCAATCCTGCACTGCCTCTATCTTGGATGAATCAACCGCCACCCCTTTCCCGAACACTACATGGCCTAAGAATTTAACCTCTTTTAGCCAGAACTCACACTTCCCAAACTTAGCATACACCTTATAGGCTCTAAGCAACTCCAGCACCACTCGCAAGTGTTCCTCGTGCTCCTCCTCAGAAGCTGAATAAATTAGAATGTCGTCCATGAAAACGACCACAAAGCGATCTAAGAACTCCCGGAAGATCCGGTTCATCAAGTCCATAAACACAGTCGGTGCATTGGTAAGCCCAAAAGGCATCACTAGAAACTCATAATGGCCATATCGCGTACGGAATGCCGTCTTCGGGATATCCTCCTCCCTGACCCTCAACTGATGGTAACCCGATCTCAAGTCTATCTTAGAGAAACAACGGGATCCTTTCAACTGGTCAAACAAATCATCTATACAAGGCATAGGGTATTTATTCTTAACCGTAGCCCGATTCAGTTTTAGGTAATTGATGCAAAGTCTCAAAGCCCCGTCTTTCTTTTTAGCAAAGAGGGCCGGTGCTCCCCAAGGCGAGGTACTAGGGCGGATAAAGCCCTTATCCAGCAACTCCTGGAGTCAATAAAGAACTCGATCTCTCAATGGGGTGGTAAAGTAACAAGATCCTCGGGAAAGACGTCCAAGTACTCACAAACCACTCTTGGCAACTCAGTCTGAGTCTCATCACACTCGCTACTCATACAGCTAGCAAGAAGGCAACTAAGCTCACTCCGCCCTCGCGGATCATACACCGGTGGTAAAACCCTACCAACCCGATCTCCCAAGAAATGAAAACAATCTCCGCTCAAGGTACATACAGTAACCCTCTGACAGTAACAATCTATAACAACCCGGTATGATGATAACCAGTCCATACCCAAAATCACATCAAACCCAGACATATCCATCAACACAAAAGAAAAGGGAAGTCGACGATCGGCGACCTCTATATCATAGCCCCGACACCCCTATTTCAAAACCATCTCGCCCCCTATGGGTGATACAACACAAATAAGAGATGCTAACTGCGCCAACTCCAATCCCAAAACAGATGCAAATGCAGAAGATATAAAAGAGTGGGATGCACCCGTATCAATTAACACATTAGTAACTGAGTTGCAAAACAAAAAGGTACCTCTCATTATTGATGGAGCAGGTTCAAGATCTGGCGCTGTAATAGCATACATGCGTCCCGTAGGCCTCTGATCCACTTGCTCACCTCTTAGAGCATAAGACTGCTACACAGACTGAGCCGAAGAGGCTCCCTGATTGGCCCTCGAGGCCTGAACTGACTGCGCTGGTTGGTGACTCTGTGTTTACCTCGAACCAAACGCACCAGGCGTGCCACCCAACTGTGGGCAAAACCTCTTCAGGTGCCCCGCCTGTCCACACTGATAACAAGTGAGCGGCTGGCCTCTGCCCTGACTCTGGCCCTGAGAACGGGCTGAAGATGATGCTACTCGCTGCCCTCCTCCCCTCTGCGGGCAAGCTGGAGACTTGTGGCCCAGCTGACCATATTTGTAACAAGTGAAGTCTCCCTGACCGCCTCTCCCAAAACCTAAACTCGGTACTGGAAAGGTAGATCTAGAATGTGCTCCCTGGGACTGTTGAGGGTTAGAACCCCTCTGCCTCTTACTGTCCTCTGGCCATCCTGACTCCTCCTAGAGCCCCTCATCCGTTCCTCCTCTGCATGCATAATGATCTCTAGATAGGCAGCAACCTCCACAAGGTGCCCATAATCCTTAATCATGGACCCAGCTACTCGAAATATGAGTCCGGTCCTCAGATTCTTCTCGAACTCAAGACAAACGGCGTTCTTCAGACGCCACCAACTCAGGTGCAAACCTCGATAAACTAGTGAAAGCGGCTTCAAACTCTGCCACTGGTGTATTCAGCTGCTTGAGTTGACAGAACTGGTTCCTCAACTTCTCCCTAACAGTGGGAGGCAAGAACTTCTCCTGGAATGCGTCAACAAAAGCCCTCCCAAGTCCCTCCAATTCGCCCTCGAATAAACTTCCACCACTGACCCGCGTCTCCCTTCAGCTAAAAGGACGCCAAGGTCACTCGCAAGCCCCCGTCTTCGATGCCAAGCATCTCAAACGTCTTCGTCATCTACTCTAGCCACTTATCAGCCTTCAGTGGCTCTTTAGGATCCCCTAGAAACTCATCGGGATTCAACCGGAAAAACTCCCTCTTCAGAAAAGACGGCCCTGCCTCAGCTACTTGGGCCTGGACCTGATTCTCAGCTCGGAGAATGTCCATAGACTCCCTCAATGCTCCGGCCATTTCACGGGCTAAGGCACCCATAGCCTGCTGTCCTACTGGCTCGGCCACATTGGGCTGACTAATCCCTTCCTCCTGCCTTCTAGGCCTACCACGCCTACCACCACGACCTCGTCCTGACATCCTAATAAAGGTGACAGAAGAAATTAGTACATTTACAAATGTGCCGAAGCTATTTCACTCGTGTCCTAATACGATGGACAACTGTAATTCACTCCACATAAGCACATAATCACATATGCACTTACGAATTTCATTTCCAGATAGTGACCGTCCCGTGGCGTTGCTAGAGCTCCAGTTAGAAACGGCAGTGATCAAGTGCCTTTCCAATAGAACTCCTAAAAACCTATAGACCCGATCAACATCCCAAAAACTAAATCCCATACCCATATAGTCACGTAAACATGTTATCACATAAGCACATAACATCACACATAAGTCTCTAACAAGAGAGACAAACCCATTGTGGTACTAACCACTTCCCACGTGCCCAAAGTATTCAAACCCGGTACGCTCTGATACCAAGTTGTAACGCCCTCAAAATAAATGCATAAATCAATCATTCATAATATCTATAGACATAGGGTAATAAAACATATTCATTCATCAGAGTATTCTTTACAAAAAGTATTATATGTTGACAATAAAAGTAAATGCCCTACGGGCTTCCAAACTTTTCAAGTCAATACTTGGTTACAACAAAAGAGAGTTCTAACTCTTTACATATTAATCCCTTGGCTTGGAATTACATATAACATCAACAAAATAACCAAAGGGAGTCTTCAACTCCCAAACCTTCTAAGCTATCTTGGAGACGGCATATCACCTGTACTTGTAAAATAGTGTCCCAAGTAGGGTGAGCTAAAGCCCAGTAGAGATATGCTAAACATCATATGAGAATTAACTAAACCATTAGCATTCGATAAACGTTTTACTCTTAAGCCATCTTACATCTTTCCATGGTCTATTAACATTGATACTCATATGTGAATTCAGTTCCAGTCATTTCTCCCAGTCAATCCATTTACAAAGCTCATTTTTTTTTAAACAATTTAATATGAGACTACAACTCATTCAACAATACTTCAGTAACAAATATCATTCAACACTTCTATTCACATGCCATTTTACGGAACTAGGTCCGAGGAAACCGGCACCCATAAATAAATAAGTTTCGGGACTTACACCCAAGACATTTCGGCCAACTTAGTTATCAATGGAGTCCATCCCCTATCTCCTCCCAAACGAATGGAGTACATCCCCTATCTCCTCCCACACAACATATATATACAGTGTATTGAAACACATAGTCATATACAATGACCCAACAATTCACATATTCAATGTGTTAATTTCCACCGTCACATTTAATGACACAATCCAATTGATTAGTTTCAATTTTCTCAAATCATCATGCATTGTCTACAACAATCAAGACTATCCTCCACGATAGCCCAAAACAATTATTTCTAAACAGATAAATAAATCTATCAAACAGATAATTTATTACATTTTTCATCGGTGAGCGATTCATCAATCCCACTACACCAATTAGTCCCAATTCCATCCAATTTCATGATTTTCAAATCAATTTCATATTCCCACAATCACCAAATTAATTATACAAATTAATTATTTAAATTCCATTAGGGCATTTTTCCCATTTTTCTCAAACATTGATCCTAAGACCAAATTTCACCTATTTAAATCCACAAACCCCATTTTCAAGACCTCATATGTACATGGAGCTTAAAAACACAAGACCCCTCTTTAGAATATTACAAATCTTAAACCCTAACTTCCCAAATTTCCAAATCACACAATTTATACTAAATGACTAACACTTATGTTAAAGCTCATAAAAATGAATAGATTATCCCTACCTCGAATTTAGGAGCTCAAAGGAGAAAAAGAGTGAAATCCAAGATGCTCCAAAGTCCAACTTTTTCGGATCAAATGATAGCCCACACGAAACTCTACCTTTTTAACAAAGAGAGTAGGGTTGAGACACTCTAGATCAGGGGCTTTTGTAGAGAGAAGGGATACTTTAGAGAGAGAGACAGCTGGGTTAGGGTTTGGATAAAAAAGATGATGAAAAAGTGATGTATATCACGCTGTTGCCAACTGATATATTCGAGGCTGGCTCGAGCGACCAGACACAAAAGAACCTTGCTCGAGCATAAGAAGCGTCGCTCGAGCGAACAATGCGAAACTTCAGGTCTGCAACCCAGAAGCATGCTCGAGCGCAAGAGTTCTCGCTCGAGCGAAGAAACACAAAACATAGGGCTCGCTCGCTCAAGCGCAAGAAAGCTCGCTTGAGCGAAGAATACCAACCTTCAAGTCTAAAAGAGACGCAGAGGCACGCTCGAGCGCAAGACTTCTCGCTCGAGCGAAGAGACACAAAACACAAGGCTCGCTCGAGCACAAGAAAGCTCGCTTGAGCGGAAGTTGCGTTTGAAAAAGAAACCTAAAGACCCACAACACTCGCTCGAGCGCACAAACCCTCGCTCGAGCGAAGAAGGAAATACCCAAGGCTAGCTCGAGCGCAAAAAGCCTCGCTCGAGCGAAGAAGGAAAAACCTGGGCAGCAACCATTTGTTCCAACTCACAACCGACCTATTTCAAACTTGCCTAACACTAGGGGTGGGCGCGGGTCGGTTGCGGCCACGGAACTTCCAATCCGTCATCCGTCCGCCAGATTGGCGGATTGAAGAAAATCAATCCGCATCTGTCCACCAATCCGACGGATGTGGATTGAGCGGATTGGCGGTTTGGCGGATGGATGCGAATCGGTTTGGCGGTTTAAAAATTTTCAATATAATTCAACTTGTGCACTTCCTCAAAAAAAAAAAAGAAAAAAAAAAAGAAGAAAGTATTATAGTCAATGACTTTAAAAAGTATTACAATCACTGTATGCCTTATCTAAAGAAAGAAAGTGTGAAACTTTAGAATATCACGATCACTGCATGCCTCATTCACATATTACAATCACAGCATGATCCATCCACATAAAGTATTACAATCTGTGATTCCTAAAATATAATAATAATTCAAACTACCAAAACCATGAATAGAGCAGTAGTAGAGATTGTATGTCTCTATATTGTTACATCTACATATGTTTTTAAAAACAAAAACCAACCAACATATATCATATTTTCTATTTATTATTTTTAGAGCTAGATTTAAAAACCAAAAAATATAGATAAATAATATGTTTATTTTTTTCAATTCAAAAAATATATTCAAGTTGAAAACTTTTTTTCAACAGAATATTTAAATTTTTTTCAATTGAAAACACAAACATAATATTTAAACAAATTGAAAATACAAAATCTTATAAATTACTAGGGTGCTCGCGATTTGGCGGTTTGGCGGTTCGGTTGCGGCCAAAGAAATCTCAAATCCGCCATCCGTCCGCCAAATTGGCGGATTGGAGAAAATTAATCCGCAACCGTCCGCTCGTCATCACGTATCCGTCCAAAATGCGGCGGATCGGTTCGGTTCGGTCGGTTTTGGCGGATCGGTATATCCGCTGCTCACCCCTACCTAACACATCCAAAAACTCAAATACAAAGAATAAATGATGTAAACAAGATATAGACAGCGACATTCAACCACGGAACCCAAGTTCGGAACACAACAAAAGAAGAGGTAAAACCAGGAACGCTATAGGATCAAATTGCTAAAATGTGACTTTTGCTAAAACAAATAGAAATAAATGTTATTTTTCTAATAAAAGTGATAGTTCATGAAATATCTTTTTTTATTTAAAAAAAAAATGAGAGTTATAGGTGATAATTTGTTGGTTGTAATGCCCTGAAATAATTACTATAAACCATCCACAATATTAATTACATAACAACACATGATAAGGTAATTAGTTTTCATTAGTCCCAATCACTTTTACAGAAGAGTAACATATGCAGGTATACATTCACAAGTCTAACCCTGAATCTATAACATATGTTACATAATAGAGAAATAGGATGAAAGTTAAACAAATAAAAAATACTCTAAGGGCTTACAGATTCCCAAATCAGTATTTGGTTACAACAAAAATGGATTTAAATCCAATACAATTAAAGTCCTTGGCTTGTACAAAAATAAACACAACAAATGCACAAAATGAAGCTCTTTCTCCAAGTCCTCCCAAGCTATTGTCTTGGCAGAGGCATGTTATCAACACCTAAAAATGTTTTCCCCGCATAGGGTGAGCCAAAACCTACTAAAAATAACCCAACACAGTATATGAATCTTAACAAAGATATAAAGTGAATGCATATGCAATGCTTGTGCCAAATCATTTTATATCTCTTTTCAAAATCATGCAATGCCGAATTAATATCATAATTCATAAATCATTTCTCTTACAATAGAAAACAGGGCAGTGAATCACACTCTGAGAATCTCAAAACAAACACAACCTTTCATGGAAATTTTGTCTGCGGGAAACCGTAAACCAGCACCCATGTAAACCTAGGCTATATAAGCACTACTATTGCCATTTCACGAAAATTTTGTCCGCAGGATCGGCACCCATGTATATACGTGGTTTTTAGGATTTTCACTATGGACACTCAGGCCAACTTATTTCAACGAGACAACACATACTTCCCAGATTCACCCATTTTTCTCAAAACAATAAACATTTCCAATGTATAAATATGAAATAATACTCGATGCAAGTGGATAAGACAATAGTTTCAATTTTCCTAATTCTCATGCAATTTCCATAACAATCATAGCTATCTTCCACCGATAACCCAAAATAAATATCTCTAAACAGATAAACAATTTTCAATAAAGATAAGCTAAGAGTATAAAAATGGCCCGCGGCTCGCCTACGGCCCGGGGTGGGCCTGACCTGTTTAGGCCCGTTTAGGCCCAAGCTCGAGCCCAACCCGAGCCCCTGGGCCTAGGCCATCATTTTAAAGCCTAGACCGGCCCGTGGGCCTCGACCCGTGGCCCAGCCTATCAGCCCGTTTAAGGTCTAGTGTCTTTTAGTGAAAAATAATAAAATTTTGATGCAAAAAAAATTAAAAAAACAAACAAAAATGGTCAGGCCCGCCCAAGCAAGAAGCCAAGCCTAGGCCCAGGCCCATCAGGCCCAAATACTCTTGGGCTTGGGCCTAATTTTTTGGCCCGGCCCGACCTGACCTGAATTTTGACGGGAGCCTACGAGGCTCGACACAGGCTGAGCCAGATTTACACCCCTAATATAAGCTTTCCAAATTTCAAGATGTCAGTGATAATACATATCCAACTCCACCATCCTCATCAATATCAACCCAATTCCACATTTCCAATATCAATTTCATTTATCCTTTCAAAATCAACATTTGATATATCTTTGGTGAAACCCCCATTTCTTTATAAACCAATTTCAAAGGTAAAAATCCACTAATTCATCATAACTCAACAATAAATACATTCTCTTAATTATTTCCAACAAAGCATTTGAAAACCCCTCTTTTGAAATCAAGCCAAACCCTATATTTGTCCAAAATTCCTCCAAACCACAATGTTGTCTTATAAAGACAAATATCTAAGTTAAAAATCATAAAAAGTACGGAGAATCCCTACCTCAAGCTTAGAAGATAAGAGAAAGAGTAAAGGAACTTCAACAACGCCCAAACCCAACTTCGTTCGGATCAAAAGGAAGCCCACGTCGTGCTCTACCTTTTTAACAAAGGGACATAGGTAAAGAACTCAACGGATCTAGGTGTACTTGTAGAGAGAAGTTGAGTTTTAGAGAGAGAGAGGGTATAGATCTAAGGTTTTTAGAATGTTTAGAGAGAGAAAGAAATGAAAAAGTGACTCAAAAGTGACTTTTTACGAACTAATATATGCACTGATCGCTCGAGCGACCAGACACCATAAGTCGCACTGCTCGAGCGCAAGAAGCTTCGCTCAAGCAAAGAATACCAATTCCCAGAAGTTTTACAGACTGAAGACCACAGCTCGAGCTCAAGAAGGGCCGCTCAAGCCAACACCGCTCGAGCAAAGAATACCACCTCCCAGTAGTTTTACAGACCTGAAAAAGTACTGAGAGTTCACAAAGACTGCTGGAGCGCAAAAAATGTCGCTCGAACGAAGAAGCAAAATTCTAGGCAACAACAGTTTGAAAAACAAGCTATCAACATATCCCAATAGCCAAACTCAAAGAGAAATAAGGGGAAACAAGACATAAACAACTATATAAGACAATAAAATCCGGATCCAAAACATCAAATGGGTTAGGTCTAAACCAAAATCGCTATATTGGTTATTTAGAATTATTTTCAGATCAAATGAAAATACCATACCAAATTTTCTTCTTACCTTTTTTTTTTTTTTTTTTTTAATCTAGATACTTTTATTTTGTAAGAAATTTAATTTAATTTTTTATTTTATTTTTAAATTAAAAATAATTTTTGAAAAATCATATTTAAATTATTTTATGCCATTATAAAATGTAATTTTTTTGTAATATCAACTTATTCAATGATCTGTTTCTAAAAGGTGTATTTGTTTTTGCTCATTAATATTAAATTTTTAATTAGTCTGTTTCTAAAAGGTGTATTTATTTTTGGTCATTAATATTAAATTTTTGATTAATCTTATTTAGTATTAAAAATAAATTAGCAAATAATTTTATATATTTATATATACAATTTTGTTTTGATTGCTCAAATTATTTGGTATCTCTGCCCAAGTTCATTCAAATTTATTCGAATTTTTGAATTTTACATAAGTTCTCACTGAATTAAAAATTATGTTATCCAATCTTTAAAAATTTACAAGCTTGACTCGAGTTGCTTGAGTTTAACTCACCCAAATTTATAACTCTAATAAGGGGGTTGAAAGTTACATGATTGAAGTTGTGAGAAATTAAAAATTGATATATAAATTGTGATAAAATTGTGAAACTTAAATTGTAGGTTTCAATATTTTTTTTGTCTTCATAATTTACATACAAAAATTTAATTATTTCCATTATTTTATATAAACATACAAAAATGGCCTTTGATAGGACCGCGTGGAGAAGTAGGATTCATGTAGCCGACCCCATGTGATGGGACTTAAAACTTGGCTTGGTTTGGTTTGGTTTGGTTTATATTTTATTAATTTTTTTTTCATATCTCATGCATAGCACGGATTTTCACTAATATGACACATTAAGGATATAGTAATTAGATAGATCTTGAGAAAGCATGGTAGTACTTTAATTTCACTATTTTTTTCTTCTCTAGAAAGTAACCAAAGCATTGAAATTTTTTTTCTTGTATTTATCTTGACAATTATACTCTAATGCTATGCAAAAATGGAAATGCCTCCTGTCTAGAAGTATCCGTGATTTATAGCATCTAAACTCTACGTGATAGCATTTACGAGAATAGCACTATTAATTGTTGTATAATAAACAAATTGAATAGAGTAATAGGCAGGATGCTTTCTGTAAGATTGTAATTTCCCCTCTGTTATACAGAAGAGACTATTAGAAATTTTATCGCCAAGGTAATGCCTAATCAGGAAAACAATACTAAGGTTGTGTTCCTTAGATGTTTTTCCAACAAAAACCTTGACCCATAAAATATGAAAGATGTTTTCCCAACAAGAACCATAACCCACAAAATATGAAAGAAAACAATACTAAGGCTGATTCTTTAGGTGTTTTTCCAACAAGAACCTTAACCTAGAAATCCGAAAGAAAATAGATAGAAAAGAAGAGAGCATACATCTAGGCTGTTTTCAAAAACCCATTATAAAGAACAAGAAGCTCCATCTCATGGATATTCTCAAAGGAGGACTTCCAATAGATAGAAGCTTGAAGAAATAAAGAAATCTCTCCTCTATTTGTAGAAGGTTTCCAAAAGTCAAAAGTGTAGAGATGCTTTAAGATTCCAATGTGGGAACCAACCAAGAGATGTGTGGAGATTATTGTTATTAGTAAATAATATACAACATAAAAACATAATATAAAATGGTGTGACATTTTGTGGTTTTATCATTTCAACAACAACAACAAAGAAAAACCCTATAAATTGGCTTAAACATTAAAAACAATGCCACTTCCATGCCATTATAGAAGAGATTCTATATATTTTCCAATCTATAATAGAATGCATTTCCTATAAATACATTTAACTTGTATTTGTAATTGGTGACAACAAACTTTTGCGAATGAATGTAAAAGTAAGGTGCACAAACGGGAAACAATGGTATACACATTGAAAAATCAAATATGGTCACCCAACAATCTGGCTGACTTAGGTTTATCCTTTTCAAATGAAAGATCCATTAACCATTCATATAGTTTCAGAAAATGCCACCAGTATATCATTTTAAATGGGAATTCTGTAAAAAAAAATGAAAAAAAAAATAAAAAAAATTGTAAATGATATATTTCCTGTACATGGCTGATTGTTTTAATCCATCCTTGCTGATACTGTTTCTTTTTCTTATTCGAACTTCTCTGGTACAAGTTTAGTGTTTCTCAATGACGGCTGAAGTAGTAGCAGCAGCAGCTGCAATGGGTGCACTGGCCCAAGCCAAGACAACATTGTGGGCTCCAATTGTGGACACAATTGCCTCTTCAAATGACATGGAGCAGATTTACACAGCATTAAAGCAGGCAATTGCAATGTTAGGTGCTAAAAGGGATGATCATGAAAGTGCAATCCAAAGACACAAGGCAAAGATACCGTCTCAACTTTATTGTCAATGGATTCACAGAGTTACTAAGACTGAAGCAGACGTTACGAAACTACTAGCCAAATATGACAAAGAAAGTAAAAGATCAAAAATAGTTTGTTTAGTTTCACGTTCAAATTTCAGCAATAAGATGAAAAAAGAGTGTGAGAAAGTAATCAAACTTTGGGAGTATAGCAATCAACTTGGAAGTATTTTGGTTGATAAACCACTGGAACCTGTTATCAAGTTGATAGCACCAAATATTGAAGAGTTTCCAACACTTCAACAGCGACTAAAAGAGACATTGGATTTGCTGACAATAGACGAAGTTAAAAGAATTGCAATCTCCGGAATTATAGGGATTGGGAAAACAGCCATTATGAAGAACTTGAACAATCATAAAGACGTAGCCAAAAGATTTGATATGGTCATATGGATAAAGGTTTCAGCAGGGGAGAGCAAGGAGAATTTGGACATGAGCCAGTTGCAAAATGCTATTGCGAAAAGGTTGAAAGTGGATATGGCAGGCACCAATGATTATGACGACATTGCCGAGGGAATATCAAATGAGCTGATGGGAAAAAAGTATTTGCTACTTCTGGACGACGTTAAAGCAGACCTTGATATACATCAAATGGGAATCCCTCCTTGTGAGAACGGGAGCAAGATCGTATTGACAACAAGAAATATTCGTTTCTTGAGAGCGGATAGGGTGGTCAAGATGACTTATTTATCTTCTAGGGAATCCTTCAGAATGTTTCAACATGTAGCAAATTGCCCGAACGACAATCGTGAAGCAGAGGCATGTGCACGGAAAATAATCAGAGAGTGTGGTGGTCATCCACTTTTAATAAATATAATAGCAAGTGCGTTCCAAAAGAAAGACTTGAGATTATGGACTGAAGGATTTAAAAGCTTGAAAAGATTTTCAGAAATAGGGCAACATGAATTGAAAGAATTGAGGAATGTGATAAAATTTTGTCACGATGAATTGGAAGATACTCAAAAGAAATGCTTACTATATGGTGTGTTATATCCTGAAGAAATTGGCATTTACATAGATTGTTTGTTGGAGTGTTGGGAAGCTGAAGATTTGCTTGGAAATGGTGGTGATTCAAGAACGGCGTATATCAATGGAATTCATATATTGAATAGCCTTAAGGACAGGTCATTACTCGAGGAAGATGAGAGTCAAAAGTATGTTACGATGCATACATGTATCAGACAGGTACTCTTATATATCTTGTTAGATGATCCTAACTATAAAGTTTTGGTGCAACAAACGCCCCCAGATGCAAACTATTGGTGCGAAAAGATATGGATCTCTTTGATTGAAAATGAATTTGACGAGTTACCGGATTGCCCAAGATGTGGCTTGCTCTCCACACTCGTCTTACAGAAAAATTTGGATTTAAAGAGTATTCCTGCATCATTCTTTGAGCACATGACTAGTCTCAAAGTTTTGGACTTGTGTCATACAGGAATTGAGTTATTACCATCATCTCTATCAAAAGTGATCGGTCTCAAAGTGCTCTATCTAAGCTATTGTGAACATTTGAAGGAGCTCCCTTCAAGCTTAAAAGAACTTGAACATCTTGAAGTGCTTGATATTCGAGGTTGTGGGTTCAGTAATATACCATCTTTTATTGAAAATTTGAAGGGTCTAAGGCGTTTTCGAGTATCCTTTGCCAAATGGGAAAGTGAAAATGATACTAAAGAGGTGGAGTTTAATTGCAATGTCATTTCCAAGCTTTCTAAATCGAAAGAATTGATCAGTAATAAACTATCTTTTATTGGAAATTTGATGGGTCTAAGGCGTTTTCTAGTATCCTTTGCCAAATGTGAAAGTGAAAATGATACTAAAGAGGTGGAGTTTAATTGCAATTTGATTTCCAAGCTTTCTAAATTGGAAGAATTGATCATTGATGTGAAATCACCGAGACACCAATCCAATAACGTGGTAGTGAATATCATAAAAAATGTGGTTACTTTGAAAAATTTGAAAAAACTTCAGTTTTGCTTTTTAGATGAGGTTGTAGATGTCATTGAGGTGACTCCTAATAATGATCTCCGAATCAAGGTTCCTGAAGCAAACATTCTTTACACTTTTATTAAGGAAACCCGCTCATGGAGAAACATCCTACACTTTCGGTCATTTCAATTTTTCATTGATTGCCCCAACTCAAAATACCCTTGTATTCCCAAAATTAATGATTACAAAAGGTATGTTAGATATTGCAATGGTAAAGGCATCAATCATCCAATTTTTGAGGTTCTCACAAATGTTGATGCATTCGATTTGGTGAACAATAAGGACATCAAGCATCTATCAGACTTGGGAATTACAAGCATGAAGAAGGTACAAGGTTGTCAAATTGAAAGTTGTACTGCACTTGAAACAGTCGTGGATAGTGTAATATTGCCCAACATAGAGCATTTATACATGAAGAATTTACCAAAGTTGCAAAGAATCTGGAATGACGAAGTGAATCCGGTTACTCCAACCAAACTGAAGACTCTGGTTTTGAGTAGCTGTCAAATGTTGAGAATTATTTTTCCTTTGGTTGTGATTCAACATCTTCGTGAAATTGAATGTTTAAAGATTGAAGACTGCCCAGAAATTTTGGAAGTAGTCGAGCAATCTGCAACCACTGGAAATCAGGAAATTCTGCCAAAACTGAGGGAAGTAGTACTTTGTGGCCTACCAAAGTTGGGAAGTATCTGCGCAAATGAGTCATTGAAGTGGCCAACCTTGGAGAAGCTCAACATTCATAGCTGTCCAGCCTTGCTCAAACTACCATTCAGCAAAGATAACGCAGAGAATCTGACACTTATCCAAGTAGAGCAGCAGTGGTGGGAGAATTTGCAGAATCGAGAGGTGAAAGAGCAACTTCAGCAATTTTGCACTTTCAGGTAATGTTTTCATCTATATAGTGTTTTTGTCAAAATAATTTGCAGAGTTTCCTGCCTAATTCTAAGCTTTACATGAAGTTCTTAGATTATACAACCATGGTGTTCGTGAGTTGGTCCAACGAGCTTTCCGAGAGATCATGTTCTTAGAAGTTTGGGGCATCCTCCAACTATTTGTTGATACATTCCAGTGGTTGTGGAGTTCTCCTGCTTGGTTTGGTTTTCTTGTTTTTGTTCTAGTTGTTCTCTCATTCTGTTTGGCAAGACATATATAAGGAATTAAAAACTTAAATATGATGATGAAGGCTTAAACTTCTTGTATCATATTATTATTTATGATTTGAATCACTCTTTTGTGTTTGTTTGAGACATTTAAAAGTTCATAATACTATTGCTTTCTCTCCATAATTATATCATACCATGATATTTTGTTGTTGTTGTCCTTGACAATGAAAAAAACCCTGGAAGTTAGTTTTAGCCCAAGCGGAAAGGGGAGGGGATGTTGGGGATCAGTTCCAGGAATTTATCATTTGGTTGACTGAGTATTACACATTATGATTTGAAAATCTCATTTAGTGAATGCATAATTCAGCTGAAAGTTCTGACATGTCATTCAATTTAATTACATCAAACATGGTGCAACATTATTGTACAAATCAAGTGCAATTAAGGTACCATTTTTTTATATTATTTTTTCTTAGTTCTATATATTTTTGGTCTTAATAAGATTACATCTAGATGAAACATTTCTTTTAGAATTACTATTGTATGATTCATATTATATTATTTTAGTAGTGGCCATTTTTTAGATAAGTTGGTAATTTTTCTACCATAATGTTTGAAGTTCTTATAGCTTGCTTTGTGTATGAAACATGACAGGGACTAGTTGCACCAGTTAGATGTTAATATAGATATATATATATATATTTGAATTTTAGGTAATTCACAAAGTTTAATTTGGTTTGGTTATAAGGTTTAGTACTTTTGATTATTTTGAGCATTTGTAAGGTTTACATTTGTGATGATTTGCACCATCACTATCACTTTACTTCATATCTTACCTGTATTTGATACATTTCACCATTTTATTTTATATAGCACATGTAGTCACCCAATAAATGTTTGTGTTGGGTAGGACTTATCATATTTAAAGAATTAGCGATCCGCACATGCGATGCGTGTGTAACTTGAACAAAATAATATTATAAAAATAAGGACAAAGAAATATGTTCATATTGTGTGTTACTCAAATAGTAAGAGTCTTTATTATTAAACTCATGGTCATGGGTTTGAGTCTTGTCCTCCTCTTTGTATAATATTTTTACAAAAACTCGATATTTTGGGAAAATTCAAAATATGTGACACAAAAATGTCAACACCATCGCAGACCTTCCTTTTATATAATAGAGTAGATAATGGGATTTAATGTCATCATACCTTATAAAAGGTCAAGAGTTTTCACCTACCACTAAAACATTCCGTAATATTTAACCTTTTATTTTAAAGGTTTCTATACTTAATTAGTTTCTAATCATATGCAAGAGTGCCACATGATTTAATTGGTCAGATTATATTTTCTGACATGAATTAGTTCAATTTTGAGGTTTTAAGCCTTTTCCCATCCCATCCCACATAATATGTAACTCAACAATACGAGCCATTTTGTTTGGCTAACTTTCCGAGTCTCTTTTGCTATGTTCAAATTTTAAAATTTTGAATTTTTGCAAATGAAAATAATACATAGGAAAAAGAAAATGAAGTGAATATCTATTTTTTTTTAAAACAAATCCAATATCGAAATATAGTCTTAATTTTGTTGTCTTGGTCCGTTTTGAACAATGTATATTTTTTTATTCCATGTATTTTTTTGAGACAGCAGTATTTTTTTTTTTTTCCATATGCATGTACTTTCCAAATAGATAATTTCAACCAAGGATATAGTGAATCCACCTCCCCTCGTTTAAATCTAAAACCCAAGCATACTCGTGCAACAAATAGACTCGCATTTAAATGATTTGCTTTCATATCATGTCTTAATTTTATTTAATATAACATAATCTACACTTCATATTGTCTTGGTTCAATTTTTACAAGGAAAAATGTTATATATAAATGAATTTCTTATTAAATTTTATTTTACCTCAAAAAACGAAAAAAAATAAAAATAAGAGCAGATGTTAAGTCTGTGATTTGAAATTCAAATGAATATATCCAAAGTCCAAAATCAAAAAACCATCACCGCGAAACAATGCTGACAAGTTGCGAGGTTTAGTCCTCTCTATGCCACTATGCTGTGCCTACTTTTAGCCGATGGTGCCATTTTTTTTCTTTTGGAACAAAAAATGTTGCCATTAGTTTAAAGACACAAAGTTCTTGATGCATGAAGATAAAAGAATTAGAGAGAGAGAGAGAGAGAGAGAGAGAGAGAGAGAGAGAGAGTTGTAGTCTCTTTGTAAGTCACTCATCAAGAGTAACGAAAGAGGTACATTTTTCAAAATGCATGAACAAAAAGCGAATGAAACAACATCAGCAACATCAATGACTACAAAAATAAGCAAGATCACATTCATATCAAAGCGTAGATATATAGTTTCAGTCTCAAGCTTTAGCAAATCAGAAAGAAGTTAACCTCTTGTAAGAATACAAAAGAGCAGAGCACACAGCTAGCCAGCCTATTCAAAGACATCAAGACTCACAAGTCAAGCCATTATATTCTACTTGAGGATATTATTAATGTTAGGGAAATATATGATTTTTTCACTAGTGTAAATCAATTGAAAGGAAATAAAATAAAGCTAAAAATTAAATCAACAATGGCACATATTTTTATGTGATTCCCTCAATATAAGGTACATTCACGGGCCATTTCCCAAAATAAGCTAAAATAGTAACCTATTTTCCAAACTAGGCCTAGTTTGGGCGAATTCCCAAAATAAGCTGAAACGTTATTACAAACCACACTTTCACAATATTTCTGGCCCAGCCGAGGAAAATTGATAAAATCGTAAAAGCGTGGTTACAAACCACGCGTTTAAGGAAATCTATTTTGTAAATAAAGCGTGATTAGAAACCACGTTTTTAAATAAAATTGTTTTGTAATCAAAATAGAAGACAAGTAGGTAGGTAGTTCAAATGGTAGTGCGTTCCTTTCCATGAGAGAGGTACGGGGTTCAATCTCCAAACTCCTGCTTTTTTCAAATTCAATTCAAATTTTTTTTTTCCTTCCACTTACTCTATACTTTATACATTTATTATGTAATTTTTTTTATCAAAAAAAAGTAAAACATTTGTTTGGTTAACTAATATTTATAATAAAAATTATATTTAAAATAAAAAATAAATCTTTTTAAATTTTTTAATATTTAAAATATTAAAAATATAACACATAAATGTATGAAATATAATGCACATTAAAATAAATAAATATTTATGTGTTGTATTTTTAAATATTTTAAATATATAATTTTTATTATAAATATTTTATTTTATTTTATAAATATATTTTTAAATATTTTAATTTTTTTGTTATGTGTTTGGTTACGATTTGAGTGTAGAGTTTTGAAAGTAGTGTGGAATTTCGAGTTATGTATTTAGTTATGAGGTTTGAAAATAATTTTTTAATTGAGTTTTGAGTTATGTGTTTGGTTATGATATGAGTGTGGAAATATGTTTTAAGTTTAAAATATTAAAATTAAAAAATTAAAATATTTAAAATAAAAAAATTATATATTTAAAATAAAAAAATAAAATTATATTTTTTATTGTAAAAATTTTATAAAATTATACATTAAAATTATAAATAAAATTAATTATTTTTTATTTTAAATATTTATAATAAAAATTATATATTTAAAATAATTTTTTTTTTTAATATTTAAAAAATATATTTAAAATATTTAAAAAATACAACACATAAATATTTATTTTAATGTGCATTATATTTCATACATTTATGTGTTATGTTTTTTTTAATATTTTAAATATTAAAATTTTTAAAAATCTTATTTTTTATTTTAAATATAATTTTTATTATAAATATTAGTTAACCAAACAAACGTTTTACTTTTTTTGATAAAAAAATTACATAATAAATATATAAAGTATAGAGTAAGTGGAAAGAAAAAAAAAAAAAAAGAAGTTGAATTGAATTTGAAAAAAACAGGAGTTTGGAGATGAGGGAGATTGAACCCCGTATTTCTCCCATGGAAAGGAGCGCACTACCATTTGAGCTAGCTCCCTACCTGTCTTCTATTTTGATTAGAAAACAATTTTATTTAAAAGCGTGATTTCTAACCCCGCTTTCTTCACAAAACAGATTTCCTTAAACGCGTGGTTTGTAACCACGCTTTCTTAATTAAAAGCGTGATTTGTAACCATGCGTTTACGATTTTATCAATTTTCTGCGGCTGGGCCAAAAATATGGTGAAAGCGTGATTTGTAATAACGTTTCAGCTTATTTTGGAAATTTCGCCCAAACTAGGCCTAGTTTGAGAAATGGGTTGCTATTTTAACTTATTTTGGAAAAAGCCCCTACATCCACGGGACCGTAGTCCGATTCTAATATCAACAGAGAGTTTAAAAACAACTACAATGGAGACAGGGTAGAAGACACAAGATAATGGACCAAAACAGCTCCCACCAAAACTGCAGAGTGCAGCCCAAAAAAGAGTCCTTCGAAGCAGAACCAAACAAAGCTTTAAACCTCACGGCAGAGACAACAACAAAACGGATCACCAAGACTTGTCTTTACCACACAGCACTGCTTCAATGAACCCACCGAAAAATAGATATAATATATATATATATATACTTGCCAATAAACAATACAAAGTGTATTGTTGTCCTTTGGACGGAATGAGACAAATAAATATACTTGCCACCAAAGCATGCCAAAGGCATATAACAAAACTCAAATGTAAAGCTGTCAACAAAGTTCAACTAATACCAAACTTAATTAAATATTTTTTGGGTAAATTAATTGAGTCCCACACTTCACCAAGGATGTACACCCAACAATTAATTTATAATGCATGCCACCAATACCACTAGTATCTCTCAGCTTCTTCTCTTCAATGAACAATTCATTCTTCTGTCACAAGGATCTTCAAAGAGTTTCCACCACCTGTGACTCCCACACAAATGACAAACAATAACAAGGAATGTCACATTCTCTCCATCAATGAGCAATAAAATGCACTGTGGAAATGAGAAGAGAGAGAGAGAGAGAGTAAATTTTGGTAAACATTTTGAATATCATCCACAAGCTTGTGGGAGATAACCGCTTCGGTGATCACTAATCTCATAGTTAGGTCATTGGAAGGTTTGACACTATAGTTCTGTAAGACTGTGTTTGGATCATTGATTTGTAAAGAGATTTGAAAAGGAAAATGGAAAAGGTGTGATGAAATATATAAGCAAAAAAAAAATTATCTATTTCCTTTTCCCTTTCCTTTTCCAAATCTATGATCTAAACACATCAGAAATGTTGTCGGAGAAATTACTAATTCTATAATCTCTAAAGATATTAATGAATGAGAAATTACCAGGCCACTGAGATAGCTTTCAACCTTGCCTCAATAGTTGGAGTTAATCTAATCTTTTGTGAATTGAGCCATCAAATCCCCATCCCTTCTAAGTGGGACAAACACAGAAGCCAAATAATCTTGATGATCACTGCTCAAGTCTGATTCATGCCACTTTAGTGCACCCCACCATTCATTCTCTCCTTTGAGTACCTTCAAATCTTTACTGGAAACTTCCATGGTAGAGAGCTTTACGAGTTTCGGGCAAAAAAAGATGACCATCCTTTCTAATTTTGGAGCAATGCATAGACCATTGGAGATGCTGACCAGTTTTGGTAGCTCAAGAAGTAAAATCTTCTTCAAGTTTGGGAGAAAATGACCAGATTTCGAGTCAGAATATTTAAGATCTACAAGGCTGCTGATCTTGGTGCAATCTTCAACTATGAGCTCTTCCAAATTAGCAAGATTTCGAAGCATGCCTACAGTGAAAATAGTAGTCAAACTGAGACATGTATGCAAGGCCAAAAACTTCAGATTGGACAAACAACCCTTCCCAACTGACCCTTGACAAATGCTCTCCATATTCTTCATGTAATGAATACTCAAGTATTGAAGTGACCCAAGTACCATTTTTCCTCATTGAAATATGAGTACTGTTCGGATTCATTACTATCATCTCCTTCACAATCTCCTTCTTGATAAAACTGTTTAGCATCAATGATGGTCCGCAACTCATTACATTCCACCAAGAAACAAAATTTCAACTTATCCATATTTTGGAGCCCAAACTCAGATAGATTGTTAACAGTCCAATGGTGTTCTAGGGAAAAGGCATTGGCATGTTTGAGTACCTCAATAATTTCGATTGGAATCCCTTCACCGTTTACATACTTCAAGCCTTTCTCTGATTTCTCCAAATTATTGAATTCCTCTTCAACCTCGCGTGGTAGACGAGACAGGAAGCGTTCAACCTGACGACCAACTATAAATCTGAAGTGCGTTAAAGCTGGACATATCAATGACGGGCTGTCCCGAATGAGTTCTTCCAATAACTCAATAGTGGGTAAATACAATTTAAGAGTTTGCAACTCTCGTAAGCTACACAAGTCATGTATAATAGTTTTTACTTCAACATCCCACCAATCCCCATCTGGATTCACATCGATGCACAGTTCATTCAATCGTGAGAGATTTGACAAGGACGCACTTGGAATTATTGTGTCTGTATGCTTACTCTCTTGGTATTTTTTTGCATATCTATAGAATGACACTTTCAGACAGCTCAATTTAATTAGTTTCGCAATCTCCTTGGGTAGATATATAATCTCAGTCCCTTCAAGATCAATCACCTCAAGATTTGTAAGTTCTCCAATTTCAGGTGGTAGTTCCATTAAGAAATCACAACCTCTCAAAATTAATTTCTGGAGTGCATTTAATCTGGAAATAGATTGCGGCAAAGAGTTTACGCTAGTATATGACAAATCCAAAACGTGGAGGGCAAACATGTCATGAAAGAATAGGAGAGAAGCATCCTCCAATTCTTTTCCTGCTAGCAAAATGATCTCCGAGGATTCCTTGCCACGTGAGTGTGGGAGCTTGTCTGTCATTTTAGTAAAGAATTCCTTTCTTGAAAAAAGTGCCATGATGAGTCCCACTCCCAGTCCTAGTCCAACTATCTTTCTTTCGCTGTTCAACTGGTCTAAGTCCACAGATAATCCTCCTCGTCGGCCAGTGGCTATAATACTCTCATCCTTTTCAAGGAGGTCGGATATACCTAATGTTGCCTCATATTGAGGCATTTGCATTGGCAACTTAGTTGCAGAAACATTCAATTTTTCCTCCCAAAATAATTTTGCATCTGATACATATAAATTTTGTATTCCTTGGGCAGATTTTCTTATTTTCCTTGATTCATGGGAGCACAATTTTTTTGGGGTACTGGATTCCCAATAGGCCGGTTTTCTTATTATAAGCTCAGTGATTTTCAAGTTTTCTTTGTTTATTGTATTCCCTTCATAAGAGCGGAATTTTTTTGGGGTACTAGATTCCCAATAGGCCGGTTTTCTTATGATAAGCTCGGTGATTTTCAAGTTTCCTTTGTTTATTGTGTTCCCTTTTTCAATACTGCAAAATTTTAATAAATCCCAAACAAGCTTTTCCACACCTTACATAAATAATAATAAATAAAAGACCAAGCTTCTCCCCAGTCCAAGGGTGCAGTTCGGGCCTGTGACCCATTCATATAGAGTACTGTAGGAGAATATCAATTAAAAATGGTCAACTAAAATAAAGAAAGCACTTTTTTTTGTAGTCGTTTGCCTAAAACTGTTAGTGTTGCTCAAAGAAAAGTAATTATATATTTGGGCATGTATCGATAGCACTTTACCCTGTTTTTTAAAAATAGCCACATACTTCCTATGTGATTTTTGACAAAAATGTTACAATTACATTTTCTATCCAAACTAACGACGAGTGTCTCACATGCCTATTTTGAGAATGGGGAAGAAAAAAGAAATATTTAGTCAAAGTTAGATTTTAATGTAAGAAGACAAATTAGCCTTGTTTTACCTTTTTCATCTTCTACCTACCTTAAAACCGTAATCCAAACCCACCCCTATGGGCGTGACAACATTTGATTTCATCGTATCCTCTCTCTAGAATGAGAGTCTTTCTACCTTAGGGTTTCCTGGGTATCTCTTCTGGGTCTTTCCCAGTTTTCTAGGCATTTTGCTTTTTACTTTCCCTTCTGCTGATCCTTTTCTCTCGGTTGCATCCCCTATTTTGTGTAAAACATTGTGACTGGTCTTCACCTCCACTCTTGGGTTTGTATAGCTTCTACTCTTTGATGGCGAATGGTGTTTATAGACCTTCGTTGGAGCTGGAGCTGGAGCTGGAGCTAGAGGAAGGCACTAATGAATGTGTGGATTCTTCTTATCTTTTCCTGATAGGGAAGATTTTGACCTCTAAAGCCCTTGATAAGCAAGCAGTAACCCGCATCATTTTGGGGGTGTGGAAAACAAGAGCAGAGATCACAATTTCTTCATGGCCAGAGAATGTATTCCTATTTAGATTTGGGAGTGAAGAAGATCGGGCTCTGGTTCTGCGAAATGCTCCATGGTCGGTGATGGGGAACTTGTTGGTGCTCCAACCATTGTCTGTGGGGAAAACGATCTCTGAAATGGATTTTTCCTATTGTCCATTTTGGGTCCAAGTCCATGGTTTACCAATGGAAAAAATGACTCCTCGTAATGGGCGAATCATAGCTAATAGCATTGGGAAGCTGATTGGAGTGGAAGCTCCCACCGAGGGTCTACTTCTAGCTAGAAGTTTTCTTCGACTCCGAGTGAACATTAACATATCCCAGCCCCTACCCAGAGGATTCATGTTGAAGAGACCTTCAAGCAACTCGCCGGAGAAGAGAGACATTTGGGTTAATTTCAAGTATGAACGTCTATTAGTTTTTTGTTACGATTGCGGGAGGATAGGCCATGAGAGTAACTCATTTAAATTCGTGTCCCGCGAGAAAGGTAGGCAATCTAGGTATGGCCTTGAGCTCAGAACAAGGGTGGCTAGAAATTTGGGTTTGACAGTGGAATACTACCGCAATCAGATTAATGAGACGGAAGAGAGCCTTCGACCTATTCTCCGGCGGCAGAACTCTCAGGCACTGGCGAGTGGGGAAAAGACGCAAGGTACAACAGATGAGGCTCAACCCGGTACGACCACTACAGAGGCATCATGTCTACAACCGCCACCACTACTCCACTCTCAAGGGACAGAGACACCTGTCGTGCAACAGTATACCATATGTGGCCTTCAAGCAGGAAATGAAACAAATATGGTACGTTAGTCTCCCACCCCTCCTATAAGCATTGACATACCTCCTACTGGTTTAAACCCATTTGGGTCTCCTCTCACAATTGTTACAACTTCTGGGCCCAGTATTCTACACAGTAAGATGCAAAGCCCAACCAATTCTGGGCCAGCATATTATGTTACTGAATCGACTGATAGCCTGTAGACACCCCATTTTTGAACGTCCTCAAGACTTGGACGTTATCTTTTGAACACTTGATGATTATCCATGTTCGTGTTCGTCTGGAGTTCTCGAAGGTTTCGGCCGCGCGCCTTGCCTCAAGACCTCTCGACTTATTTGTTTTGTGCTTGGTTGTGGACCAAGCACTTAGGTTTTTGCCTCTGAGGGTAGGAAATAGCTTGTTGGCCACCCCCACACCCCACCGGCCTTGGCATGTTGCCACCGGCCCTGTTTTATTGCTACCGGCCAAAAGTGTTGGCCGGTCGGCAATGTTCTTGGTTGGCCGGCCATTAGTTTGGTCGATCGGTCACTTTTTCTGGCTGAGACCTTTTTTTTGCCTCTTTTTAGGCATTATGCATGCCAGCTGTGCCAGCTGGTAAGCACAGACCCTACCCTCCATACACGTGTATGGAGGATTTGCACCCTTGTTTTAGCTTCTTGAGGAAGCTTGAACCTTTTAAACCTTTGTTTTAGCTTCTTGAGGAAGCTTGAACCTTTTGAACCCTTGCTCTAGCTTCTTGAGGAAGCTTGAACCTTTGCTCTAGCTTCTCCAAGAAGCTTGAACCTTTGTCCTAGCTTTTCCAAGAAGCTTGATCCTTTGCTCTAGCTTCTTAAGGAAGCTTGAACCTTTGCCCTAACTTCTCCAAGAAGCTTGAACCCTCTTGTTTCTCTATAAGAGAGGCCCTCCCTCTCCTTTAGAGAGGTTGAAAAAATTGTCTAAGGCACAAGGGTTGTATCTCTCTCTATATCTCTATATTTAGGCTTAGAAAGTGTTGGTTCTTGACCCCTTTGCACCACAACTCTTAAGCACACACCTCCACCATTGTTCTAAGGTTCTTGGAGGGTCTTGAGAGGTCTCAAAGGGCTGGTTTTTGGTCCAAGAAGCTGCTGTCTTTGCTGAGCTACAAGGGTAACTCATTTCCTCTCTTTTAAGCATTATCTTGATCCTTCTCTTAGCCTTATTTGCATACATATTTGAGCTTTGTTGTCAACTGGAAAAAACTTCATATTTAAGTGTTTTTCATGTTTGTTTAAGATCATTTTGGTGTTGGGGGTCATCTACCCTCTTGCATGCTTGTTTTGGCCTTGTTTTGTGCCATGCCATAAGGCATTCAAGATAGTCTTTGCTTGGCCTTCCTACCACTGAAATCTAGTGGATTTTCAGTGGTGGTTTTGTGGTTTTGAAGGCCAAAATCAGAGAGGGGTGACCCTCTCTCTTTTGGCCTTGTTTGTTTGCATATTTGGTCTTTCAAAAGAGCCCATGTTTTCATACTTCCAAGCCTTGGTTCAAGCACTTTTTGGTGATTTTTGAGACCTGCCTAGGCTCTGTCCATAGTTTTTTTGGCCACCTTTTGTTTGCTTCTTGCATGTGTAGAGCAATCCCATTCATAGCTTATCAAAGGAGCATGTCATTCTTGCATGTATTGACCATGTTTCAGTGGGTTTTTGGTCATATTTTGGCATACTATGATTTTGTTTTTGGCTGGTTTGGTGGCCCCCCACATGCTTCATAGGCTTGTAGTGTAAATCATGCTTACTAGCTCACATTGCATGTTGTTTCGGCCCTCTATTCTAGCACCTTTTGGCCACACTCCAAACATGTTTTGTTCATATTTTGGGCTACCTTAGCTCTGTTTTTAGGCCTCTTGGTCGATTGGTGCTTGCCATGCATGGTTGTAGTGTAATAGCCTTGCTTACCTTTGAGTTTTGGGGTCCCTTGCATGTGTTGCTTGAGGCATTTTAGTGTTTTGGCATCATTGAATATGATATTTTAGAGTTTATAGGTGTGCCAAATTCTCATGTTTATCATGCCTTCAATGTGTTTGAGAGTTGTGCTTTTATACCCCATTTGTGAGCCATTGCATGAGCTTCATTTTGGTGCATGTCAAGCCATCATTTTAGCTCATTTTGCCACTGTTTTGGACCTGCATAAGGTCTGTTAGAAGTTGGTTTGGTCATTTGAGCATTGCTTTGCATACCTCTAGTGTAATGTGCTTCACTAGTTTCGGTACTTGAGCCATCCAACGTGCATTGTGTGAGTCGTTTGCATGATTCGGAGCCTTTTTGTATGCCATTTGAGAGCTGGAATATGTGTCATTGTATGCCATATTTCATCCTTGCCATGCTCTTGGAGAGTTGCATCTTGTGCCCTTAGCTTGGAGCCTTTGCATTGTGCATGCTTATGTGTGTCTTGTTGCTTTGATTTCATCATCCATTAGCCACTGAGTTGGACATGGCTGAGGCCTATCCATCTTGGTTTAAGTCCATTTAGCATTGCGCATGCCATGTAGTTCGTCGCATTGAGTATGCTATTTGACATTCGCATTGTGTATGCTAGTCTTATTTTGTCATATTGTTGCATGCTTATGATTGTCTCGCATTGAGTATGTGTACATTAGCATTGTGCATTGTGTATGCCATTAGCCTTGCTAGGTTGTTCATGTTGCATTCTATATTGACATTGTGTATGCTAGGTGCATGTTTGCATGTTTCACCCCTTGCATGTTTGCATGACCAAGTTGCATTGCATTTAGCTTGCATGCTAGAGTCACATTGTGTATGCCATACTTGTTGCATTGTGTTTGGAATAGGAGTTAGTCCAAACACGGGAAACGAGGAACATTTTGTACTCAAAGTGACGAAACGTACCTTAATTCCCGGTCGCCGACCCTCTTGACTAACACATGATGGAGTTTAAGCATTTATGTGTTCATATGTGCATTCATTCCATATCAAGTCGTGCAATTCGACTCCTCGGCCATCATGCATCGAGATGCGTGATTGGTGGCCCGAGGGTCGAGGACTACACTTCCTTGAGCTTGTGCAATGATGGAAGAGTGGTCGTGCACACATTTGTTGAAAATACCTTGCTATGCCTCTCTCTTGCTTTGTGCTGCAGAAAACCAGGAACAGAAGGCAGAAACTGGTCGGCCGACCAGCTTTTCTGGCAGGCCGACCACCTCTTTTGGTCTCCACCACAAAAGGTGGTCGGCAGGTGGTCTCCAAGGCCAAGGGCTGGTCGGCAGCCTTCCCACAGCTTCCCAGGGTGGAGTTTCAGCCTTCTGGAGCCTTGTGCAAGTTTCTGAAATCAATTGCAAACAAAGGCGAGTCGAGGCATCGCGATGGATTTCCCGACAAGGCGACTCGAGCACGCATGCATTCTTTGTCATCCAAAACAGAGCTGGGGCAGTCCATTTGCATGCTAGTTTACTTGCTTACTTAGTTAATTTGTTGATTAATTAGAGTTGTGTAATAATTAGCTGTAGCTGTTATTCTTTTTGGTTCTGTATTATTTATTCGGACCTTCCGAGAGAGGGCAATGTTGTAATAAGTGTGCGTGTGTGTGATGTATGTTTCCAACCCCACGTCTTTCTCCCTTTTATTTACTAGCTTATGATGGTTAGTTTAGGACATGTTTTAATTAGCATCTTATGCTCGCATGTTTGCATCCATTCATTGTCTTGCATGCACCGGGCTCGCGCATCATACTAACTGCATTGTATTTCAATTCCAAGTTGAATACATGTTATCTGTTGCATTTCATATGCCATCTTAGAATAGCCGAGCCTACCTTAATTGCATTCTCGCATGTGTTGCATTAGGCATCTCAGCATAGTTAGGATTCATGCATGTTTTCTAATTAGCTTCTTTGTTTTGGCTCGAAGTACTCGGTAAGTGTTTATACTTTAGCATCCTTGCATGCGTGTGAGTGACTGCCATAATAGCATGTTTGCCATGAGGCTAACTGCTTATGTGATATAACTGCCTGAATGCCTGTGGGTGAAGTTTGGATTACTTGAATTGGAACAATTCATCAAATGCGAGTTTTAAGCCCACTTGAGGTGGCAAAATTATGTTTTTCTAAGCCCACTTGAGGGTGGCAAATCCACGTCTTAGCCTACTCGCGAGTAGCACCTTCAAACCATTTTCAAAACAAACATGAAATGTTTTGTTCCAACTTAGGCGATTTAGTTTATACTTGTGTGTTGTGCGCATCACATAGTAATCTTAGGCTAATAACTGGAATAAAGAGCACATATGTTTTCAAAACAAAATATCATGTTTAGTAGTGGTCGATCTTTGATCGGGCGACCGGGGGTGCTCATAGCTGACCTTCCCCAATCGTACCCAAGTTCCCGAGCCGAGGCAACTTTGGTGATGACGGACACGCTCATAGCTGACCTTCCCCAATCGTACCCAAGTTCCCGAGCCGAGGCAACTTTGGTGATGACGGACACGTGGCCTTAAGCACGAGTCAGGGTTTCCTAAATTCCCCCAAAATAAAATATTTAGGTGGCGACTCTGTATCTGGCAAAGCAGTTTATGTTTGGCACTTCTTTCTAAAAATCAGTTTTTCAAAACGATTCGCCGGACTTGGACTCTTTGGTAATTTATCGATCTTGCATTGCACTTTGTGAGATTAGATTCAGAACCGTGACATTTGAGTCCGAACTGTAGTAAACCCAATGAACAAAACGGGGATTTTCCCGGGACGTTCGGGGACGTCTACATAGCCCCACTTCTCAATCTAGCCCACAATCATCTTTATCCAACCACTCTTCCCTCCCTAACTGGTATGACACACCAAGCCTGTCCCCTAAGCCCTATGATATGCCACTGTGTATGGAGATCCCAGAAGTACCAGAAGTTTTAGTAGCCTCAGCTTTTAATGGGCTCTCTCTTGAAAGGAAAGCCCATGAGGACTCTTCCTTACTACCCCACCCTTCCAAGGTTCTGAAGTTCGAGCACAGGCCTACGTTTGACTTGTCCTTAAGCATAGCTTCATCTCCTACTCTTGCTAAGGGGATTGGAATAAAAAAGAAAGGTAATAGGGGAAGACTAACTAAGAAGAAAGCAGATTTGAAACTAATTGATCAACAGAACACTTTGTTTGAAATAAAAGTGATGATACTACTTGTCCCTGAGGGATGGGTCGGGCTAATCCACGCCTCCCACACTGTTGTCCGGTCGCTGGGCCCACTAAGATACCTGCACACAAGTCCAACGGGGAACGGGAGTCCCCCAGCGAACCCTCCGACGAGTAAGTTAGAAAAGAGATTAGTTAAATGTAGAGATAGGGTGATGATAAAGAACTTAACCTTCTTTTTATTTTAGAAACCTACTTATATCCTTTGTTCATCATTTCCTTGTCCACTCCGACCTGTCATGTTAGCCGAAAGTCTATGTTCTGGCTTGCCTTGTTCATGGTGAGGCTGTTTTGTTCCGACGTGAAGGGGTTATCGCATTAAATGCTGCAGGGGACCTCATTAATGGTTGATGTGTGGTGCAATAACTCTGCAGGATCTTTGTCTGCTTATGTGGCTGGTTCTTCTCTTGACAAGTGTTTAGATGTCATTGGTTCTTGGTGCAACTTTGAGTTCCAATAACGTTGGGCTTTAGTGTTTGAATTATGCATTGGGCTCTAAGTGGTGCGCCAAAAGCCCTTTTGGGTCCACCTATGTCAATAGTCCCCCATTCCCAAGTGCAGCTTCAATCCAACAAAGGGAATAAGGAAGAGGACGGGGGTTGTGGGTGGTCGAGTGAGGGAAGACTGACTAGAAGGAGGGTCGACCACGAAGGGTGACCGAGTGAAGGCCGACTGGGAGGAGGGCCGACTGCGAAGGGTGACCGAGTGAGAAGGATGACAGGGGGGAGGGCCGACCGAGAAGGGTGTAACGCCCTCAAAATAATACATATAAACCCACATTCAAGACATCCATAAACTTAAGAGAATAAAGCATAATTCTATTTATCAGAGTATTTTTACAAAAGATATTACATGTTGACAGCAAAAGTAAATGCCCTATGGGCTTACAATTTTTCAAGCCAACACTTGGTCACAAAAGAGAGTACTAACTCAACTACATTTTAAGCCCTTGGCCTGAATTTACATGTAATATCCAAATAACAAAAATAACCAAAAAGAGTCTTCAACTCCACAACCTTCCAAGCTATGTCCTTGGAGGTAGCATATCACTTGGACCTAAAAATGATGTCCCATATAGGATGAGCCACAGCCCAGTAGAAATATACTAAACCAACTATAAGTAATGACTAAAATAATAGCATTTGATAGATGGTCAACACTTATAACAAATTTATATCACATTACAGTCCCATATCAATCTTGTCCATGTTACATTTCACTTTCCTTTACTTATCAACTCGTTTCATAAACGTGGCTCAGAACCTGGCCATATAATTTAAATGAGATTATATCTCATATCAATAGTACTTCCATTTCAATTGGGATAACAACTCATATTAATCACTTCATACATCACAATAGATACACATAACTGCTGTATCAATCTCAAATAAAACACTTCCATACTTCATATATGATATACAGATTTGCTATATCAATACTTCAATAGATACACTTATTTGCTGTATCAATGGAGTACATCCCCTATCTCCTTCCAAACAACGTCCGGTTTAGGAGTCCATCCCTTATCTTCCTCTAAACCGTGGAGTACATCCCCTATCTCCTCCCACACAACACAATGTATATAAACACATATCATATACGAGATTAATCAATACATAAATTTGATGTATTATTCCAACCGCCATATTCGATGGCATATTCAATTGATTAGTTTTAATTCGCCTAATCCTCATGCATTGTCTACAACAATCAAAACTATCCTCCACTGATAGCCCAAAATAGTTATTTCTAAACAGAAAATAAATGCATCAAACGGATATAATATCAACATTTTCATAGGTGAGTGATAAATTAATCCAACTACACTATTTAATCCCATAATTTTCCAATTTCATGGATTTCAACTCAATTCCATATTCTCCCAAATTAATTATACCAATTAATTTATTATAACAATTAGGGCATTTCCCCCTTTTCATCAAAAATCAACCCTAAGGTTCAATTTCCTCTATTTGACACTATCAATGCCATTTTTCAAGTCTTACATACACATGGAGTTTAATATATGAAAAACCCCCTTTTATCAAATCACAAATCAAACCCTAACTTTTTCCAAAATTACCCAACATTACCAACTACTCAAAATGCATAAAACTTATGTCAAAACTCATAAGATGGAGTAGGTTATTCCTACCTCGAAGTGAAGAACTCAAATAGAGATGATGACCAAAACCCAAAGTGCTCCAAATTCGAGATTTTTCAGATTAAAATGTAGCCCACACAGCCCTCTATCTTTCTTACAAAGAACTTAGGGTAGGAACACACTAAAGAGAGATGAAACCCTAGAGAGATGGTAAATGTAGAGAGAGGAAGAGTCGGTTCTAGGGTTTGATAGAAAAAGGGAGATGAAAAAGTGATGTTTAATCTGCTGCTGCGATCTGATATAACACAGGCTCGCTCGAGCGACCAGACACAAAGGACCCTCGCTCGCGCGTAGAAAGCCTCGCTCGAGCCACCAAACGAAGCTTCAGGTCTGCAACCCAGAAGCACGCTCGAGTGCAAGAATGCTCGCTCGAGCGAAAAAACCCAAAACATAGGCCTCGCTCGCTCAAGCGAAGGAAAGCTCGCTCGAGCGAAGAATTGCATCTCACAGGTCCAAAACTGGACGCAGACGCAAGCTCAAGTGAATGACTGCTCGCTCGAGCCACCCAGTACAAAACTCAACTCTCGCTCGAGCGATGGAACCCTGGCTCGAGCGAAGGATCTAAAATACAGAGCTAGCTCGAGCAACAAAGTCCTCGCTCGAGCAAAGACACCAAAATCTGGGCAGCAACCATTTGTTTCAAAACTCACCAAACCTGTTACGAACCTGCCCAACACATCCTATAACTCAAAGACAAAGCATTGAAAGACAGAAACAAGATATAACAACAACCAATACTACGGAACATAAGTCCGGAACACTGTACATAAAGGGGTAAAACCCGAAATCGCTATAACCTCCCCCCTTAAGGAATTTCATCCCCGAAATTAAGCACAAATTTTCAAAGACAAGTTTTTCCCAATCTTCAACAATGTTATCAACCAACATTTCACAACCTGACCCATTACTGGTCATCCCATCTCTATTCAAGAGGCAGCTTACAATATATGTTCCATCATGCATTATCAACATGCATCTATTTTAATTCCAACAATTCTCAATGTACATGGTTCACAATTCCATAACACATTCAATGCCAATAATATATTTGCATTTCTACAACACATTTAACATATACAATGCTAAAATAAATTTCCATTTTCAAGGCATAAACAATAATAACTCCATAAACCGAAACATATACAATGTTTTACAACTTAAGACATATTCAATGCTCTTAAAGTTGAACAATACGACAAAATATACAACATATGCTCAAACATCCACAAATAGATCCGGGTATTTCTCTCAGACCTCCAATTCACGTTTCCAAGTGGCTTCCTCCACTCCGTGATGTTTCCACAAAACCTTAACCAAGGGAATAGTCTTGCCTCGCAAGACTTGATCCCGCCTATCCAAGACCCGCACCGGTCTCTCCTCATACGAGGCATCCTCATCTACCTCTAAGTCGGTCCAATCCAGTACATGTGACGGATCTGGCTCATACTTCCGAAGCATACTAACATGAAACACGTCATGTACTCCGGACAACTGCGGCAACAAAGCTAAGCGGTAGGCAACCTCGCCAATCCTCTCAAGGATCTCGAAAGGACCAATAAACCGAGGGGACAACTTCCCACTCTTACCAAATCTCATCAGACCCCGTCTAGGTGATATTTTCAGAAAAACATGATCACCCGCCTCAAATGCCAAAGGCCTCCTCCTACGGTCGGCATAACTCTTTTGACGACTCTGGGCTGTAACAAGCCTCCTACGGATAAGCTTAACTTTCTCCGTCGTCTCCCAAACCAATTCCGGGCCCAACAAAGGTGCATCATCCACCTCGGCCCAACAAACTGGAGACCTACACAGTCGGCCATACCGATACTTGACTGAAAACTGTTGTTGTAGGCAAACTCCACTAAGGGCAAGTGCCTCTCCCACGACCCACTAAAGTCAAGGACACAACCTCGAAGCATATCCTCAAGGATCTGAATAGTACGCTCGGACTGCTCGTCAGTCTGAGGATGATAAGCCGTGCTAAAGGTCAACTTAGTACCCAAGGCACTCTGCAAACTCTGCCACAACCTAGTAGTAAAATGAGGATCTCTATCCGAGACGATCGTCACTGGGACCCCGTGCAATCTCACTATGTCCCGGATATACAAGTCGGCAAGATGATCTACCGAATCTCTCACACGCATAGGGATAAAGTGCGCTGACTTAGTCAACCGGTCTCCAACCACCCAAATAGCATCACTACCCCGCTGAGTCCTCGGAAGACCTACAACGAAGTCCATAGTGACATGCTCCCACTTCCACTCGGCAATAGGCAAGGGTTGTAACAAACCCGCTGGCCTCTGATGCTCGGCCTTCACTTGTTGACAAGTAAGGCACTTAGACACAAAAACTGCCACATCTCTCTTCATACCCCTCCACCAAAACTGGCGACCCAAATCACGATACATCTTAGTGCCTCCCGGATGCACCGTAAGGTGCGAATGGTGAAACTCTCGGAGTACCTCCTCTCGGCAAGACTCCGGTACAAATAGACGGTCTCGGTATCTCACACTCAGGTCGGGATACACAGTCAAACCCTTTTCAGCCTTCCCACTGGAGATCTTCTCCCGAAGGGATTCTACCTCAAGGTCACCTCTCTGTGCCTCTGACACTCGACCCATAAGTGTAGGCTGCGCAACAACAAAAACAAGGTCGCAGCCTCAACGGATTCGCCCAAGGACAAGTCAAACTCGCCAAGTGCACCCAACATCTTCTATTCCCGGATGGCTATACTAGCTACATCACTAACGAATTTCCTGCTAAGGGCATCGGCCACAACATTGGCCTTCCCCGGATGATAGTGCAACTCGAAATCGTAATCCTCAATGAATTCCATTCACCTCCTTTGCCTCAAGTTCAAGTCTTTCTGTGTAAACAGATATTTCAGACTCTTATGATCCGAGAACACCTTGAATTTCTCACCATACAGATAGTGCCTCCAAATCTTCAAGGCAAAAATCACTGCTGCTAACTCTAGGTCATGTGTAGGGTAATTCTTCTCGTGTATTTTCAATTGACGTGAGCCATAGGCAACTACTTTCCCCTCTTGCATCAACACACAACCTAAACCCTCTCGTGAGGCATCACAATAAACGGCATAACCCAAACCCCTCTCCGGAATAATCAGCACTGGAGCAGTGGTAAGTCTAACTTTTAACTCTTGGAACGACGTTTCACAGGTCTCACTCCACACAAACTTAACCCCCTTCCGTGTCAATTTGGTCAACGGCGAAGCTAGCCTGGAGAAATCTTTCACAAACCGGCAGTAATACCCAGCTAATCCCAGAAAACTGCGGATCTCAAAAACACTCTTAGGCAAAAGTAAATGCCCTATGGGCTTACAATTTTCCAAGCCAACACTTGGTCACAAAAGAGAGTACTAACTCAACTACACTTTAAGCCCTTAGCCTGAATTTACATGTAATAGCCAAATAACAAAAATAACCAAAAAGTGTCTTCAACTCCACAACCTTCCAAGCTATGTCCTTGGAGGTAGCATATCACTTGGACCTAAACATGATGTCCCATATAGGGTGAGCCATAGCCCAGTAGAAATATACTAAACCAACTATAAGTAATGACTAAAATAATAGCATTTGATAGATGGTCAACACTTATAACAAATTTATATCACATTACAGTCCCATATCAATCTTGTCCATGTTACATTTCACTTTCATTTACTTATCAACTCGTTTCATAAACGTGGCTCAGAACCTGGCCATATAATTTAAATGAGATTATATCTCATATCAATAGTACTTCCATTTCAATTGGGATAACAACTCATATTAATCACTTCATACATCACAATAGATGCACATAACTGCTGTATCAATCTCAAATAAAACACTTCCATACTTCATATATGATATACAGATTTGCTATATCAATACTTCAATAGATACACTTATTTGCTGTATCAATGGAGTACATCCCCTATCTCCTTCCAAACAACGTCCGGTTTAGGAGTCCATCCCCTATCTTCCCCTAAACCGTGGAGTACATCCCCTATCTCCTCCCACACAACACAATGTATATAAATACATATCATATACGAGATTAATCAATACATAAACTTGATGTATTATTCCAACCGCCATATTTGATGGCATATTCAATTGATTAGTTTTAGTTCACCTAATCATCATGCATTGTCTACAACAATCAAAACTATCCTCCACTGATAACCCAAAACAGTTATTTCTAAACAGAAAATAAATGCATCAAACGGATATAATATCAACATTTTCATAAGTGAGTGATAAATTAATCCAACTACACCATTTAATCCCATAATTTTCCAATTTCATGGATTTCAACTCAATTCCATATTCTCCCAAATTAATTATACCAATTAATTTATTATAACAATTAGGGCATTTCCCTATTTTCATCAAAAAATCAACCCTAAGGTTCAATTTCCTCTATTTGACACTATCGATGCCATTTTTCAAGTCTTACATACACATGGAGTTTAATATATGAAAAACCCCCTTTTATCAAATCACAAATCAAACCCTAACTTTTCCCAAAATTACCCAACATTGCCAACTACTCAAAATGCATAAAACTTATGTCAAAACTCATAAGATGGAGTAGGTTATCCCTACCTCGAAGTGAAGAACTCAAATAGAGATGATGACCAAAACCCAAAATGCTCCAAATTCGAGATTTTTCAGATTAAAATGTAGCCCACACAGCCCTCTATCTTTCTTACAAAGAACTTAGGATAGGAACACACTAAAGAGAGATGAAACCCTAGAGAGATGGTAAGTGTATAGAGAGGAAGAGTCGGTTCTAGGATTTGATAGAAAAAGGGAGATGAAAAAGTGATGTTTAATCCACTGTTGCGATCTGATATAACACAGGCTCGCTCGAGCGAAGGATTGGTCGCTCGAGCGACCAGACACAAAGGACCCTCGCTCGAGCGTAGAAAGCCTCGCTCGAGCCACCAAACGAAGCTTCAGGTCTACAACCCAGAAGCACGCTCAAGCGCAAGAATGCTCGCTCGAGCGAAGGAAAGCTCGCTCGAGCGAAGAATTGCATCTCACAGGTCCAAAACTGGACGCAGACGCAAGCTCGAGCGAAGGACTGCTCGCTCGAGCCACCTGGTACAAAACTCAACTCTCGCTCGAGTGACGGAACCCTGGCTCGAGCGAAGGATCTAAAACACAGAGCTCGCTCGAGCGACAAAGTCCTCGCTCGAGCGAAGACACCAAAATCTGGGCAGCAACCATTTGTTTCAAAACTCGCCAATTTGTTACGAACCTGCCCAACACATCCTATAACTCAAAGACAAAGCATTGAAGGACGGAAACAAGATATAACAACAGCCAATACTACGAAACATAGGTCCTGAACACTGTACATAAAGAGGTAAAACCCGGAATCGCTATAAAGGGTGACGAGAGGGAAGAGAAAATGGCAGCGCGCGAGGCTCGAGAAGCGGCAGGGCACGTGGTGATGTGAAGTGGAATAGACGAAAAGGGAAGAGAGTAGTGGATCGTGGTCGTACACGTGGCATAATCCTGTGATAAGGGAGGTGATGCGTTAGCAGGAAGCGAAAGGATAGGCTAATATAGGGCGTTGAAAAGGCGGGGGCGGAAGTTTTCGAAAATTTTCAAACTGGCGAAATTTAATCTTGACCCTTGGAATATGGGCAAACCGTGGGCATTTGGAGTTATTCGCTTTACTTACCTTATCGCAAAAAACCAATACATCCCAGAGGTGAACTCATTTGTTTCGTGTGACATGCCTCTGCAACACTTTACGAACTTCCTTGTGCCAGCGTCCGAAGCGATATGCAGACACGTAGGAGGAATGGCTCGAGATGAAGTGCCAGCCGTAAGGCTAGACTCATTGGGAGACGACAACGCAGTGGAGTTGGCGGAACAGTACCGAGCAAAGCGGAGGGAGGAAAGGGGAGCTGGGCAAGCGACGTAGGCTCGCCCTGCGACGATGATCGTAGCCGCTAGGCCAATTAGCCAAGTGGAGCCGGACCACTAGCACACCAAGGCCGACAAGTGTACGTTTATGGCGGAGGAGTTGGAGGAGGTACGAAGGAAGTACCAAATTCCGGTGGAGATAGAGCTGAGGCTGCCCACATCAAAAGAGAAGGCGTCGAATGCACGACCGACAGAATTCACGTTGTATGAGGAGGCACTGCCCCCCGGGGGGGGGCTAAGGCTACCACGCCCCCAAATAGTGGTGGACGTACTTAACAAGCTGGAGGTGGCGCCAGGGCAGCTGATGCCAAATGCCTGGAAAATACTAATGGCTTGCGCAATCGCCTGGCCACAGGCGACTGGAGGGGCAGTGATGACAGTGGAGGAATTTTTCTCCTGCTATAAGGCCTCCGGTCAACAGGAGACATGGGTGACCTTGCAGGCAGTGGTGGGCCGGGGTCTAGTGGCAAGCTTGCCATCTTCAGTGAAGGGGTGGAGGCTGAGATGGTTTTATGTATCAGCGAACGGTGGGAGAGGAGTTCGCACAACATGGAAAGTCCCCACAAAATCAGTGGAGCCAAGGCTAGATGCGGAGGTTGAGAAGAGGGTGAAGAGGGTGAAGGAGGGGGGTGAAGTGGGATGACCTGATCCTTCCTTCAACCCTGTTTACCCTGAGCCTGGGGCCGCAGCCGACGGGGGAGGATTCGGCGAGGGAGGAGCTAGAGGCGCGGAGGAAGGCGGATGAGGCGGAAGAGAGAAGGGCGTTCGCCAAAGCGGACAAGTATAAGGAGAGACAGTTGGGGCCCGCGCCTAAACTGGTGATGAGGGAGCGGGTCCGATCACGTCCCAAACCGTTGGGGGACAAAGACCTGACTGACTTTGCCCCACTGCTGCCCCTAGTAGACCCACTAAAGGAGAGGGGCAAACGGGAGGTGGAGGCAGTGCTAAAGAGATCAAAAAAAAAAAAGGGCGGCGGTAGAGGGTTGTAAGGACGCCCCTGCTTTAAAGAAGATAAAGGAGGGGAGCGCGGAGGAGGCGCCAAGGAGGGAAACTGCCTAAGTGGCGAAGAAAGGCATGGGCCCAAGAGCCCAAGTGCTAAAAGAAGACATGGGCCCAAGCGCCCAAGTGCTAAAAAAAGACGTGGGCCCAAGTGCCCAAGCGGAGGCGACGGTGGGGCCTGTGGTAGGAAGTATCTCCCAGTCCTGGTGAAGGGAAGACTGGGAAGTAGCAAACCAGAAACAAGCATCGCGCTGAAGACCGCCATGTACCACGGGTACGCGTTGGTAGGTCACTCGTCTGAACAAGAGGGGAGGCCAAGGTCGCAGCCGATTGACTTGTCGGAGTGGTGGAGGATGTGGCTGTGCGGTCAATGGCGCGGTTGACAGAGGCCGACCTCCTGAGAGGGTTTTGCTCGGCCTAGATGGAGGCAGCGACCTTGGTGGTTGCCCTGATGAATAAAGCAGCGCGCACGAAGATGGAGGTAGAGCTGCTGATAGCTAGAAGGGGTGAAGGCGCAACTACAGAAACTAAAGGTTGAGACAGTGGGCTAGAAGAAGGCCGCTCGGAGTACGTGTGCAAAGGGGCTGGAGTGCGTGCAAAGAGCAAAGAAGATGGAAGTATTGGTGGTGGTGTAGGGCTACTCAACAGAGCGTGCTGGTGCTGAGCTCCTCCCGACCAAATCAGAGCTGGAAGCGGAACGCCGCAAGGCGGTATCGCTAGAGTTCGAGCTGGCAGGCGAGAAGAGGCAGCTAGAGCTGGTCCAACAAGCCTGCACCACCGCCAATGAGAGGTGGGAAGAGGCCCTTACCAATAATGAGGAACTACGCAACCAGTCGATCAAAGACAAAGAAGAGGCGGATCGTCGGATCGCAGAGTTGGAGAAGGCCCTGGTGGAAGAAATGGCCAAGTTGGCATCTGAGAGGGAGGCGTACCCCGACTTATGCGTAGCGGCCGTAGAGAAATTCAAGGGGTCCATTGAATTCCAGATGGCCATTGATGCCGCGGTCGCCAAGAGCTTGGCGAAAGAGGAGGATGGGGGGTCTGGGCCGTCTAGAGCGGCCGCTAGAGGTAGGAGTGAAAAGGAAGTGATCCAAAACTTCCAGCGGTCTGATTTCTACAAGCACGAGATGAGCCAGTTCTAGGACAGCGGCTGGATGACTTTCAAGTATAAGGCGCAAGAGCTATTCCCATACGTGGACTTCAGCCTCGTGAAGGTAGGACAAGACGACATCGCCCAGACCCCCCTAGATGAGGGGGTTAAAAAGGAAGATCTCACGTCGAGTGAGGGAGATTAACTGTATAAAATTATTTGTTTTTGTTTGTTTGTTTGTTGTTGTTGTTTTTTTTTTTTTTTTTTTTTTTGTAATAGAGATAGTTTCTGTAATGAATTTGTATAAAAATGCAAGTTTGTTAATAAAACAACGAGTTGTCTTATTTATTGTTGTTGTCGTTATGTCTCTGATTTGTGAATTTGGAATGGTGAAAATGGCTGAGCAGAATTCAATAAAAAGTAGGTGTAAAAATGAAACTTTTGCGTGAATTGTAAAACTTGTAAGTAAGTTGTGATGTAAAAATGGTCAAAATGGGTAATCAGGCTAACTTGTATGTTCACATTCGGGAATATGAAATTTCATAAGTAAACCATGATGTAAAAATGATAAAAATGATCAAACAGGATGACTTGTATGATTAGTGAAAATTGATGGTCATGAACTTGGATTATAACTAAGTATGGCAACAACTGGGACTAGCTTTGATTCAGATCAGGTGAATTCTTCATGCTAGTTTTGACTAAGACTTGGAGGGCTCTATCGGGCTGAGGCTTTAATTAACTCAGTCAGGCTGAGCTCTTCGTGCTCTGTCTGGCTGAGGCTTAAGTTAACTCAGTCTGGCTGAGCTCTTCGTGCTTAGTCTGGCCGAGGCCTTTGTTAACTCAGTTTGGCTGAGCTCCTCGTGCTCAGTCTGGTTGAGCTCTTCGTGCTCAGTCTGACTGAGGCTTAAGTTAACTCAGTCTGGCTGAGTTCTTCGTGCTCAGTCCGGCTGAGGCTTAAATTAACTCAGTCTGGCTGAGCTCTTCGTGCTCAGTTGGGCTAAGGCTTAAGTTAACTCAATCTGGCTGAGCTCTTCGTGCTCAGTCTGGCCGAGGCTTAAGTTAACTCAGTCTGGCTGAGCCCTTCGTGCTCAGTTTGGCTGAGGCTTTAGTTAACTCAGCCTGGCTAAGCTCTTCATGCTCAGTCTAGCTGAGGCTTAAGTTAACTCAGTCTGGTTGAGCTCTTCATGCTCAGTCTGTCTAAGGCTTAAGTTAACAAGTTGTTATTGAAACACAACGCAAATAATGGAGATATAAAGTCATTGTCATTTAAGGCACAGCCTGTTGATCACAAGTTTACACCATGTATGGAAAGGGCGAAAATGGACAAGTATACAGATCGGCAAAAAGAAACATACAACAATGGAATAGTATAAAAGCAGGAGACACCATCTCACTGGAAAAAACGCTTCAAGTGCTCGGCGTTCCATGGATAGAGAAGGTCTCTGCCCTCCATATCTTAGAGTCGGTAAGTACCCGGGCGGGGTCTGGCTTTGACAACGTAAGGTCCTTCCCATTTGGCTGCTAGCTTGCCCTAGGTAGGATTTTTGGTGGCAAGAGTTGCTTCGCGCAAGATTAGGTCCCCCACTGCGAACTCTCTCGGTCGGATTTTGCAGTTGTAGTGTGTTCTCATTTTCTACTGATATGAGGCCCGTCTGACAGCAGTGGTCTCTCGGAGCTCTTCAATCAGGTCCAAGTTAGCCCGACGCAATTCTTCGGTTAGTTTTGGATCCGGGTGCAAAACCCTCGGGGTTGGCAGGCCGATTTCCAATGGAATGACCGCCTCAGCATTGTATGTTAAGCAAAAGGGAGTCTCCCCAGTAGGAGTTCGGGCAGTAGTTCGATAAGCCCAGAGTACGTTGGGTAGTTCCTCGGCCTAGAGTCCCTTAGCGGCTTCCAACTTAGTTTTAATGATCTTCAGGAGAGAGCGATTGGTGACTTCAACTTGCCCATTGGCTTGGGGATGACCTAGGGAAGAGAAACATGGTTTAATATGGAGCTCTGCACAGAATTTCCTGAACTTGGCATTGTCGAATTGTTTGTCGTTGTCTGAGACAATGGCTTGAGGGATTCCAAATCGACATACGATTGACTGCCAGATGAATTTGGTTGTGTTCCACTCAGTGATTGTGGCAAGGGCTTTCGCTTCCACCCATTTAGTGAAGTAGTCAATGGCAACTATAGCGAACTTGGTTTGGCCCCTACCGGTGGGCAATGGACCAACTAAGTCGATGCCCCACTTGGCAAAGGGGTAGGGACTGCAGAGTGTAACCAGTTTTGTAGGTGGGGCATGGGAAATGTTGGCAAAGCGCTGGCATTTATCACACTTAAGCACAAAGTCAGTGGCATCTTGATTGAGAGTAGGCCAGAAGTAGCCGGTGCGAAGGATTTTATAGGCCAGTGACCTGGTACCTGAATGATTACCACATACGCCCTCGTGGACTTCCCTCATCACGTAGGTCGCTTGAGCATGACTAAGACACCTGAGGTATGGGTGTGAAAATTCGCGTTTGTACAGTAGGCCACTGATGATGATATAATTGGACGATCGGGGCTCCGACTTTGGTGGCCTGCTGTTTATCGTCTGGCAACTCCCCACTTGTCAAAAATAGAAGGATGTCTGCAGCCCATGGGATAGGTTCGTTTTGGAGGAAGTGAGCCTCCTGCTGGTTTGGCGAAGTAGTCGGGTGGGCCAGGTATTCAAGGCGGACGCCATGGCTGAGGTCTAACTGGTCGGCCGAGGCTAATTGGGCCATTTCATCTGCCTTGGAGTTTTCTAACCGAGGGATGTGTTTGATATGGAAAGTATTGAAAAGGCGAACAAAGGGAGTACAATATCCCTGTAGGCTCGCATCGTGTCTTCCTTCGCGTCGAATTCCTCCGTAATCTGCCCGACGATCAATTGGGAATCACTGAACACTTAGATATGGCTTACACCAATGTCTCTGGCTAGGCGAAGACCTGCTATCAAGGCCTCATATTTGGCTTCATTATTGCTTGCATTGAACAGGAAATGGAGGGAACACTTGAAATAACCGCCCTCAGGAGCGGTGAGAATGAGACCATCCCCACTGCCTTCCCTGTGGGATGATCCATCGACATTGAGGGTCCAGGAATGGAGGTCTTCTGCTTCATTGTTGAATTGCCTTGGCGAATGGGGCACGGTTGGAGTGAGATTGGTGAATTCCAGGATGAAATCAGCGACGGCCTATCCTTTGATCACCGTTTGAGGTCGGTAAGAGATTTCATATTGGTTGAGCTCGACGGATCATTGCATAAGTCTGCCAGACAACTCTGGCTATTGCATGACCTTCTTCAAAGGTTGATCAGGGAGGACCACTATGGAGTGAGCTTGGAAATAAGGTCAGAGTCGCCTTGAGACTATGACCAAGGCAAAGGCCATTTTTTCCAGCAGAGGATAGTTTTGTTCGGCCCCTCTGAGAGCTTGGCTAATGTAGTAGACCGGACGTTGTACTGAGCTGTCTTCCCTGATGAGGGCCGCATTGACTACGGTGTTTGATACAGCTAAGTAGAGAAAGAGGGTTTCGTCTGAGAGCGCCTAAGGGAGTAGGGGGGGTTGGCCATGCACTGTTTCAATTGTTGAAAGGCCTCTTCAGATTCGGTGGTCCACTCAAAGGCCTGTCGGAGGACTTTAAAAAAGGGGAGGCACTTGTCTGTTGCGCGGGAAATAAAACGGTTGAGGGCGGCGACTCTGCCGGTAAGCTGTTGAACCTCTTTAACCGTTATGGGAGACCGCATTTCTATCAGGGCCTTGATCTTTTCGGGGTTGGCCTTGATGCCTCGCCGACTGACCATAAAACCCAAGAATTTCCCAGATCCTACGCCGAAGGCGCACTTCTCCGGATTCAGCTTCATTCGATACTTGCGTAGGGTTTCGAAGGTCTCTCGCAAGTTTGTCAAATGATCAAAGGAGAGTTTTCTTTTAACAAGCATGTCATCGACATAGACTTCCATGTTCCGACCTATCTGGTGGTGAAAGACGGCATTGACCAACCGTTGGTAAGTTGCTCCGGCATTTTTCAATCCGAACGGCATAACACAATAGCGGTAAGTTCCTCTGTCTGTGATGAAGGAGGTGTGTTCCTGGTCAGCCGGGTGCATCAGAATTTGATTGTGGCCGGAGAAGGCATCCATAAAATTGAGCATCTGATGTCCGGCAGTGGCGTCGACAAGCAGATCTATGTGGGGGAGGAGATAACTATCTTTGGGGCAAGCTCGATTAAGGTCGGAATAGTCGACGCAGAGTCGCCATTTACCGTTGTTTTTACAAACCAGGACCACGTTTGACAACCACCTGGGGTAGTCTACGTTCTTGACGAACTGTGCCTCCAGTAGTTTTTCTACCTCAGAGGCAATAAGGGTATTGCGTTCCGGGTGAAAGACATGTTGTTTCTGGCGGAAAGGTCGGAAGTGGGGCTCGATGCTGAGACGATGAGTGATGAAGGAGGGATCGATACCCGGCATGTCAGAATGGGTCTAGGCAAATACATCATTGTGCTCAGTTAGGAGGGCTGTAAGGTCGGCCTTGGCTTGGGAGGATAGTTGGCTGCCGATCTTGGCTGTTTTTGTTGGGTTGGTAGGGTCGATGGGGACTTTAACAAGTTCTTCCACTGGTTCCCCTCTGACTAACTCGTCTTCGTCTCTGACGTCGAGTCCTTCGATGATCATAGCCTCCTTCAGCTTGACCTTTTTGAGTGAAGCGATGTAGCATTCTCTGGCTACCGTCTGCCCTCCCTTCACGGTGCCGACCCCGAGGTCGGTGGAAAATTTTATGGCCAGATGGTATGTGAATGTAACAGCTTGAAAAGCGTTAAGGGCTGTGCGGCCAAGGATTATATTATAAGCAGAGGGACAATCGACGACAAGGAAAGTGAGTAACTTGGTGGTCTGTCGTGGATACTCTCCGATGGTGATGGGGAGATCGATGGAGCCTACGGAGCTCACCCGATCCCCCGTGAAACCGACCAGTGGGGTTTGGAAAGGGGACAATCTTTCTTCCCCGACCTTGAGTTGGCGATAGGCGTTCAGGAAGATGATGTCTAAAGAGCTGCCATTGTCGACAAGCACTCGTTTGACTTTGTAATTGGACTGGAGAGCAAGGATGACGAGGGGGTCATCATGAGGGTAACGGATGCCTATACAATAAGCCTCCGTAAAGGTGATGGGTTCCATCCACTGTTTGGGGTGTTTGAAGAGGTGATCCAATGTCGCCACTTCTTTGTCGGAGCCCTGTCTAATTTTTCTGAGTTCGGCACGCTGGGTCGAACGGGATGGTCCTTCGCATGCAAGCCCGCCAGCAATGACTTTGATATCTCCGACCGGGGGAGTAGGGTTGCCTTGGGGTCGGGTTTGTAGTGGGGGTCTGTCATTATCTCGGTTAGGTTGTGGGGGTTGTCGGGGAGGGGTTTGTCTGCGGCAGACTCCGGCGAGTTCGGTCCTTGGCCGCTGTTGAGGGCGGGCTGCCGTGAACCGATTGAGGCGACCCTGGCATATTAGATTCTCCACCTGGTCTTTGAGGTTGACACATTCCTCAATGTTGTGGCTGTGGTCCTGATGGAAACGGTAGTACTTGGATTGATCTCACCGGCCGGAGGGAGACCGTGAGGGTTGTGGCCATTTCAAGTCATAATCTCGCTGAATTTGGTTCAAGACTTGTTCCAAGGGAGAATTGAGGGGAGTGTACCGCTCGAAACGACCGGGCGGTCGGGTAGGTGCCGATCAGTCGGCTCGAGCAGCTCGGTCGGTATACTGAGGTGTTTGCTGTGTGTATTAGGTGGTTCTGGTTTCAGATTCCTTTCTCTTCTCCCTGTGGGTTGGGTTTTTAGTTGTAGTATCTTGGCAGGCTGCCAGAGAATCTTCGGCGTTCATATATTTTTGGGCTTTGGAAAGGAGGGTGGCCATAGAGGTTGAAGGGTTTTTGGAGAGGGAGAAAAGGAAGTCAGATGATCGTAAAATGACTTTGTCGTCGTTTTCCGCCACCTGTAAGGCTTCGATGTTGAAACGGGTGACGAAGCTACGCAGCGACTCCCCCTCCGTCTGACGGATGTTGAGGAGTTGAGTCGCCTGTCGCCGCTGGTGCTAAGCACCAATGAAGTGGCTAAGAAAGGAATCACTTAGGTGTTGGAAAGTAGAGATGGAGTCCGTCGGCAACTAACTAAAACATAGCCGAGCTGACCCCTTAAGTGTTACAGGGAAAGCCTGACACATGATCTCGTCAGGAAAAGCATGGAGGATCATTAGGGTCCTGTAGGTCTCCAAGTGGTCGACTGGGTCCGTTGTGGCGTCGAAAGAGTCGATCGAGGGCATTTTGAACTTAGGAGGTAGGGGTTTGTCCCTGATGGAGGCGACAAACGGTGAATTGGCTGTCGTGGAGGGTTTATTCTGTATGTTCTACATGACTCCTTGAAGCTGGAGTTTCATGGCTTGGAGTTCCGTATCCCCGATAGGAACGTTGTCACCACCAGAATGCAATGGAGGCTGGACACTACTGGCCTCTCCCTCGGGAGCAAGTGCTTGGACTGATGGATGTAGACCCCGAGGTGGCGGGTTCATATCTTGGGGTGGGGGTCGGAAACCCTCCAAGTTGGAGAGGTGGGCTTGTTGGAAGGGATGGCTCGGGGTTCGTTCTCGATTAGGTGTAATATCTTGTGGTGGTGGAGGAGGCACAGGGAGGACTCGCTGAAGCAAAGCATTGATCAAGGCTTGGTTTTGTTTGGCTAAGTGGTTGATGCTATTGGTGAGTTCTATGAAATACTGAGGTGGGTTGTTTGGGTTAGGAGGGTGGGCTTGGGGGTCAACAACGTTGTGTTGAGAAGCCATGGATCTCGTTGTGACCATCCACCTTGGCAGGTGGCAAGAAGGAATTATCGGGAATGGGTCTCTAGCAACAATGAGCACAATTGTCACGCGGAGTGAAAGGTTCCCACAGACGACGCCAGTTGATGATACTACTTGTCCCTGAGGGATGGGTCGGGCTGATCCACGCCTCCCACACTATTGTCCGGTCACTGGGCCCACCACACAAGTCCAACGGGGAACGGGAGTCCCCCAGCGAACCCTCCGACGAGCAAGTTAGAAAAGAGACTAGTCAAATGTAGAGATAGGGTGATGATAAAGAACTTAACCTTCTTTTTGTCTTAAAAACCTGCTTATGTCCTTTGTTCATCATTTCCTTGTCCACTCCGACCTGTTATGTTAGCCGAAAGTCTATGTTCTAGCTTGCCTTGTTCATAGTAAGGCTGTTCTGTTCCGACGTGAAGGGGTTATCGCATTAAATACTGCAGGGGACCTCATTAATGGTTGATGTGTGGTGCAATAACTCTGCAGGATCTTTGTCTGCTTATGTGGCTGGTTCTTCTCTTGACAAGTGTTTAGATGTCATTAGTTCTTGGTGCAACGTTGGGTTCCAATAACGTTAGGCTTTAGTGTTTGAATTATGCATTGGGCTCTAAGTGGTGGGCCAAAAGCTCCTATGGGTCCACCTATGTTAAAAAGTATGCGAGGAAGTGCCTGAATCCCTTAATGATGATGATCTTTTTTCGCAAGTCCCTTGCACTTATCCAATGGCCTCTTAGACTTGGTGTCTTGAAAGGGTGGTGGGTGGTGGCTGAGCCAGAAAAGCCACAAGATCCATGTTTATAATCAGCTGGAACTATCAGGGGATTGGGCGACCCCTAACAGTCCAGATCCTTCGAGGGTTGTGTTCAACCCATCGCCTAAGGGTGGTTTTCTTAATAGAAACAAAGAATCAAAGATCTGTTCTGGAAAGAATAAGAAGAAGTTTGCATTTTCCAAATTACTGTTATGTGGATCCAAATGGTTCGGCTGGTGGTCTAGCTCTTTGGTGAACACAAGAGATGATATTGATGTCAGCCAAAAGAATTGCAACCTCATAAGGCGTATTATTGCAAGCCCATGTATGGACTGGTTGGCTATCTCAAGCTAAAGAAGAAAGGAGATATACATGAAATGGCACACAAGTTGGATTTTAATAAAGCATATGATTGAGTGCAATGGGACTTTTTGCGGACACTAATGGTAAGAATGGGTTTTGACGGGGTGTGGGTCCTGTGGATTATGGAAATTGTTCCAACGGTATCATTTTCTGTGTTTGCTAATGGGTTGAAAAGAGCTGCCTTCATTCCAATGAGGGGCCTGCGACAAGGAGATCCCCTCTCCCCCTACCTCTTTGTTCTGGTTACCGAAGGTCTTTCTCTTTCATTGTTGAAGGGAGTGCGTCACAAACAACTATTGGGGATTAAGCTAAAAAAGGGTTGCCCCTTTGCGGACGACGCTCTACTTTTTGCTAAAGTTAATAGGAGTGACTGCTAAGCCCTTAAGTCTATTTTGGAGGAGTACAGCTCTGCTTTAGGGCAATTCATTAACTTTGAAAAGTCAGGGATCATCTTTTCGACTAACACTTCAGAAGTAGTGAAGAGAGAGGTTTGTGTGTTCATCGGGATTCCTCCAATGCGTGTTGGCTCGAAGTATTTGGGTCTCCCTTCCTTTTGGGGCAGGTCAAAGCCTGAAGCATTTGGATTTTTTATTGAAAAAGCTGTGGGTAAAATGCAAGGATGGAAACAGAAGTTGTTGTCCCAAGCAGGGAAGGAGGTTATTGTGAAATTAGTGGTGCAGGCAATTCCCACCTATGCCATGGCATGTTTTCCTTTTCCGAAGAAGTTCTATGATAGGTTAAATTCCTACACGAGCAATTTTTGGTGGGGTGGGGATCCTTTGGATAGCGGGCTACATTGGGCGAGCTGGGACAGCTTGGTTATGGCCAAATCCCTAGGAGGGATGGGATTCAGAGATTTTAAAGCCTTCAATCTAGCCCTTCTCACAAAGCAGGCGTGGAGACTTGTCACGCGCCCTCACTCATTCTGTGCTCAGATTTTGAAAGGAGTGTGCCATCCACATACTGATTTCTTAACAGCCTATAGGGGTAGAACCCCTTCTTGGTCCTGGACCAATATCCTTCAAGGTCAAAAGCTTCTAAAAAAGGGGTTACCGTGGCAGGTGGGCAATGACAACTCAATCAAATTTTAAGATGGCAACTCAAGAAAAAAAATTCATGTAAGACTTTTTCTTTGGATTTAGATCACTTGAGTATTTGTTATTTTTTTTGTAAGTTTTTTTTTTTTTATTATTATTATTATTATTATTATTATTATTATTATTTTGGCAAGGAAACTATTCAAAATATTATAAAAGGTTGTAACGATGTGTAAAGGACTATTACAACCGTTACGGCACCGCTACGGCCGTTACGTTACACCGAAATTGCCATTTCACATGTGAATTTCTATCACACTACTATAACAGCAGTAACGGGTGGCAGCAACCACCACAACCGTTACATAACGATTGCAGCCGCTTTTTAAAACCTTATCTTCAATCTTTTTGCAATTATTGTTTAATCATCCACTTATTTGATTCTTTTTTAGTTCTTTCCATTATTATTATTATTATTTTTATTTTTATTTTTATTTTTTGCAATTTTCCTTAAATATTCCGAATCATATTTATATATATTATATAAGGAAAAGAGACTTTTTATTGAAAAGCCTTCTAGGAGTTTCAAACTCTCATTCTAAAATTATTGAATTTTCAATTTACAAAATTATTGACTAATATATTTAATTAATTATTAATTATTTTAGAAATAATAATTATTGCTTAATTTATGGATTTCAAATGAAAAGATAACAAAATATTCCATAATCTCCCCTATCATAATCTCTCTCACCAATTTTCAAAAAATTGAAACATTTCTTCATACTCTTTCTCTTCTTTCCCCAAACCATCTCTCTGGTAAAAAACCCTACATACCTTACACAGTTCCAATATTTTTTTTTAATGTCATATGCAACTTACTTATCCCTAAAGAGGTTATATCATGCAAGAGAAATCACACCATTTTTATTATTTTTTTCTAAGGTTGTTAAAAGTTAGTTAATATTTAATTTTTTTTTTTACTCATTACATTTTTATTTTTCAACAATATTATTTCTCCATTCTTTTACACCACATCACTTTCAATATCTTTCTTTTGCTTGAAGATCTATAAAACCAAACCAAACCAAACCAAGCCTTAAGTCCTATCAAATGGGGTCGGTTACATGAATCCTTCTTCTCCATGCAGCCCTATCAAAGGCCATTTCATTAGTCAAATTAAGTAGATTAATATCTCTATTTACAACGCTAGTCAACATTAATCTAGGTCTATCCCGTCCCCTAACACTTCCATCTACTGTTACAGCATCGCATCTCTTCACTACTGCCTTTGTTGGTCTCCGTTGAATATGACCAAACCATCTCAATCGATTCTCTCTCAACTTATCTTTTATCGGTGCTACTCCTACCCATTCCCGAATACACTCATTCCTAATTCTATCTTATCTAGTCTTACCACACATCCACCTTAGCATCCTCATCTCAGCCACACTTATCTTATCTACTCATAAGGGATCCGAGCGGCTTTTTTACGTGTTGGCTGTTGGCTACCTAACACATAACCCTCATCCTTAACTCAGGTTTGGGATATAAGCAAATGTAGTGGGTGTGCTATTAGGCCTCCAAATCTCTATTCTTAATTTCTTATAAAATTTTAAAAAATTATGTGGCACTCAAGTTTCAAACTCACTCCTCTCCCATCACTTCCATTTAAAATAAAAATTATTTTTTTAATAATTTAATAATATATACTCTTAGGACATGTTTGATTGACAGGATTAGAGCATGTGATTGAGATTATTAATCCGTGGGCTCAATAATTCTGTGTTTGTTTTGAAATTTTGTTTTAGGATTATTAATCCAATGGATAATTAACCCAACAAATTTGTAGGATTATTAGTAACGGGGTAGGGGTGGGATTATATATCCTGAGTTGGGAGATAAAATAAAAAGACTCTTTTACCCTTGACTAAAAATTAAAACACTTATTATTTTTATACAATTTTATATTTTAGAAGGCTAAAAATAATTTTTAAAATTTTAAAATATTTTTTGATATTTATTTTATCAAATTAGTTTATATTTTAAAAAACAAACCAAGCATGGCTTTGTGTTTTGTATTTTTATTTTGCTTTTATTTATTTATTTATTTATAATTTTTTTCAAAACCACATTTATGAAGAAATTTTGATAAAGTAAAGATTGTGAAGAAACATTGATGGAGGGTAAGATTGGAAAAGAACATAAATATAATTGTAATCCTACATTCATATGTTTTCTTATCCAATGCAAATCAAACAATGGACAAGGAGATAATTTATCCTATTAATTGGATAGTGAATACCACACTAATTTGATGAGATTATTAATACCTTTATTATTAGTTTTGTGAATCGAACATGGCCTTAGAATAATAGTTATCTGAATACAAACTTATCAACAAGAAAAGAAAAAAAAAAAAAAAAAAGAGAAAGCTATCACAAAATTCAAAAATATTTGAATTGAAAATCTATATAAAGATAATCTATATCTATCAACAAAATTCAAAATAAAGATAATTTGAATTTGAATTTAAATATATAATAAAGATAATCTATATTTATCTATCCAATTTCACATCTCTCTCCTCCTATATACGCAGTTATATTTCAATTGATTATAAACATACACAAAACTATTATGTTGATCTTTCTCTTTCTCTCTATATATAATTTATATTGTTATAGGTATGGCTGAAAAGTTTCACACATTTGCATTCCCCGTCTCTTTATATATAATTTTATATTGTTATAGGTATGGCTGAAATGCTTCACAAATTTGCATTTTTTGTCTAAATTTTAATTTTACCAAAGGCTAGAGAGTTTTTGAATTTCTTTTTATTGCATCAATGTTGAATATTATGTACCAAAATTACAAAAAAGAAAAAAAAAATGTGCAAGAAAATTATTTGTGTGTATCATTCTCATAATGAATTTCCCACCAAACTAAAAAACTTTTTCCTATTTAAGAATTTCAGAGTATTTTTAACTTGGCAATTGAGTATCCACTATATTCTTTTGCTTAAAATTTTATCTTTCGATGAAATTTTGGTGATGGGTTCATGTAGTTTATATGTTTTTATGTAATATTTAATTTTGCACTTTTACATTTGATATCAAAATTTTTTTTATAATAAAAAACTTAAATAATTGAGTCTTTTATTTAGTTTTGTTTGTGGGTTGGCAGTAGAATATTATTTTTATCATAGCAAAACATAGTTCTCAATTATATGATACTTATTGATGTTTCATTGCAGTTGTTTTTGATTTATTTGTTTGTTTAATTGAATTACTTTTTATGTTTTTGGTTATCAAAATCTCATCGAAAATAAATAATAAAAGACAATCAGTGCAGATGATATTAAACATAAAATCATAACACATCGTATGTTTTGTAATTCTATTTTTAAGTTATTTATTTTAAATCATATGCACCCGTGCACCGCATGGGTTACCACTAGTTAGATAGATGAAGCAAAAGCCAATAGAAATATAATTATTTGGGGGCAACTTCCAATTTTAGGGTGAATGCTTCCAAAACTATTGTTGGAACTTCAATTTATTATAAACTAATTTAATACAATTTACAAAACTCTTTAATACCTTGATGGTGCTTGTTTGGAATGATATCATATACAATGGCATTCTCCTTGCCTTGATCACTTTGCAGCTCCATTAGTCCTTAAGAGAAATTAAGGGAGGGCAATGATGAATCTATATGAGTACATTTATCATAATGATACATATGATGAAAGCTAGAAGGAATCGAAACTCTATTGATTTGTGTTTTTCATATCAAAATTATCTAAAAGACAAGTCATATGACAATATGTTTTTAAAGAAAAATAACATTGAAATGCATATCAATTGGAACACAGCACACGTTATGATTTCAACAAAATGATGAGACATCAACAAAAAGGATAAATTATATTTTCGTGTCATTTTGTTCTTTTAAATTTCAAATTTGTCAATTTCATCATTAAATTTTCAATTTGAATCAATTGGCCAATTTCAAACCAATTGTCTAAATAGTTAAAGACACTTATGATCCCTAACATATGCATTTGGTTCCTAAAATTTTTGTCAAATTGGTCCCGAAACATTGATGAGAAAGATGAAATATAAGCTCACAATATTATTGAAGGATGAAACTGACAAAACTAAAATTTAAGGACCAAAATGACACCTAACTTGTCCAAGATATATATATATATATATATAAGTGTATACGGCCAGCTTATTCTAGTAATATGATAGCCCTAAAATTTTAAACACAATATATAAACGCAACCCTTCACTAATTTTTTCATTGACTACAAATTTGAGTAAAAATAATAATAATTTTCATCAAAATCTTTTTCAAAATTCCTCTCTTATCACAAATTTTCTTTTTCACCAAATTTGATGAAAAAACAAAAATCATCCCCAATGATTCATCTTTGAGTTCTCAATTTGACAAAAACAAAAAATAGAAATGATTTTTTAGTACTTTTTCATCAAATTTAAATTTGATGAAAGAAAGGGAGAAGGATTGTGGATGGTCCAAGAATAGAGTAAAAAATAAAAGGAAAAGGAAAGTGGAGATTGACCAAGAGACTTACATGCACATGAGAGAAGGTGGACTGGTAAGAGAGAGAGAGAGATATGATATTAGTGTATGAGACAAAGAAAATACCGATTGCCGTTTCAGATCTGTCGTGAAAATCACTGCATCGGCATCTGTACGATGGCCGGTAGGATAGGAATGAATGAGCTGTGCCGCCGTCAACAGACTGAACTGGGAACGAAGAGAGAGAATATGTAATTCATAAAATCTACATAAAATGGGTAAACTACGCTTTCCCATGTTTATTTTAAGCCTTAAATTTTGTTTTTTTTTTAAATTTTTTGTTTTAACCTTTCATATTTTAAAAAAATATCAGATGTGTGAGGGTGGGTTTGGGAAGTGGGTTGGCTTTTTGGCTTTTTGACTTTTTTGGCTATTTTAGCCTGGGCTTAAAAGCTTGGTTTGGGAAGGGCTTTTTGACTTTTTGGCTTTTTTGAGTTTTTTTGTGAGAGAAGAGTGTAATGATTATGGGTTGGATGTGATGTTTTGTTTTTTTGGGGCTAAAATAGCCTGTTTTGTCTTTAGTGGGCTAAAATAGCCCAAACCACTTCCCAAACGAAGCCTGAATATATTTAGATTATTATAAAATATAAAAAATATATTATTATATTTAAATTTAAGTTTATATTAGATGCGTGAATTATATATATAATAAAAAATTGTTATGTCACATAATTGTGTGCGTTAGTTTTTGTTTAATTTTAATAAAAATTAACTTTAGAAGTAAAGTGAGAAGAACTTAAAACATGGAACGCCAAGTGGAAAATAAAAGAAAATTTAAGGACCAAAGTGAGAAAATAGTCAAATATAAAAAAGGCAAAATATAATTTACCCACATAAAATACATGTCGTATAAAGTATCAGATGTAATTTTATAAATTAAGTTATTGTAATTGATTTTTTTATTTTTTATGAAAAAGATATACGATTCGTTTGGGATGTGGGTTAGCTTTTTGACTTTTTAGTTTTTTTGATATTTTAGCTTGGGACTAAAAAAACCTCTTTTGGAATGGGCTTTTTGGTTTTTTTAACTTTTGTGAGAGAAAAATTGTAATGATTATGGGTTGGATGTAATGTTTTGTCTTATTAAGTTAAAAATACTATTTTATTTTTTGTGACTATTTTAGCCAAAAATCCTGGGGCTTTTTCTTCCCAAACAAGCTCATAAGAAAAAGTAAAAGAAAAAAAATATTGATAATAATTTTTTGACTTTTTAACTAAAATAAGTTGTTCCCAAACTTGCCTTAAATATGCTCAGGTGGTATAACAAAACACATATATTAACAGTGTAAATTTGGCCCGGGCCAGCCCATGTTGGGCCTCGGAGGCTCTCGCCAAAATTCGGGTCGAAGCGAGGCGGGGCACAGGCCAGAAAATTTGGCCCAAGCCTAGGGGGTATTCGGGCCTTGGGCGGACCGGTGGGTCGGGCCTCGTTCTAGGCCGGTGGGCCTGGGCTTAGGCTCAGGCTCAGGCTCAGGCTTGGGCTTGGGCGGCTTGAACAAATTTTTTTATTTTTTTATTTTTCTGCTAAAATTTTATTATTTTCCACTAAAAAAAATACTAGGCCTCAGGTTGGGCCTTAAGCGAGCCAATGGGTCGGGCCATGGGCTAGGCCGGGCTTCAAAATGATAGTGCAGGCCCTAACCCTTGGTCTCGGGCCAAGCCCAAACAGGCTTAAATGGGTCAAGCCCACCCCAGGCCACAAACCATTTTTACACTCCTACACACAATAGTCAACTCATTTTTTTTTTTTTGGAAAATGTTAAGGCTTCTAAAAGTTTTACTAAATTTTTTATCAAATATCTCATATCTATCTATCTATCTATCTATTATATAAGAAAAATGGGGTTTTTGTGTGGAGCTTTGTGAAAATTTCAATATCTCAATCTAATTTTCTTAATTTTAAACAATTAAAAAAATCTCCATTAGTTAACTTCTATTTAACCATATAAAAATAAAATTTTAATTAGTCCATGATTTATTTGATAATCCCACATTGGTAGAAGAAGAAAAAAATAAGTTGTTTTACTCATATCAAGTAAATCTTATACTCTCCTTTAATATTGTAGTGTTGTGCATCATTCAATATAGTTTAAATTTTTAGTGAGGAGCATTGTGAGAATTCTAATATCTTATTCTAATTTTCTTATTTTTTTAATTTTAAACAATTAAGAAAATCTCCATTGACTAACTTTCATTTAACCATATAAAGAAAAAAATTAATTAGTCCATGATTTATTTGATAATCCCACATCAATAGAAGAAGAAAAAGGTAAGTTGTTTTACTCATATAAAGTGAATCTTATACTCCCATTTAATATTATAGTGTTGTGCATCATTCAATATAATTTAAATTTTAAAACAATATTCAAAAGTTTTGATTAATTAATTTTTGTGTAAGTTGGTGGTCTTTTAACTTAGCCGATTAGGCTGAATCATTTTTTATTTGACTGATTCGTCAGTTTAACCGCAATTTTAGTGGTTTTATCAAAATATATTGATTAGATTTATTTAATTCGAAATAAACTAAAAATTGATTTGATTAAAGATTGAACAATTGAGATTGTATGATTAGAAATAAACTTCTCGCCCCAGATAATTGCTAACTTTTATTTTATAATGTCACATCAGAAAAAGAAGAAAAAAGTGAGTTATTTCACTTATACAAAATGAACCTTAATATTACAGTGTTATACATGCTTCAATTTAATACATTTTAAATTTTAAAATTAAAATAACATTTAAAAGTTTTAATTAATTAATTTTTGTTTAAGTTAGTTGGTCATTTGACCTAACCGATTAGGTTGAACCATTTTCGGTTTAACTGATTCTCTGGTTTAACTGCAATTTCTCATATTGATTTTCTTAATTTTAAACAATTAAAATTTTTTCCATTGATTAACTTTCATTTAACCATATAAAAATAAAACTCTAATTAGTTTATGATTTATTTTATAATCTCACATCAGGAGAAGAAAGAAAAAAATAAGTTTTTTTACGTATATAAAGTAAATTTTATACTTCCATTTAATATTGTAGTGTTGTGCATAATTTAAATTTAAAAATAAAAACTCTAATTAATCTATGATATGATTTATTTTATAATCCCACATCGAGAGAAGAAGGAAAAAGTGAGTCGTTTTACTTATACAAAGTGAATCTTATATTCCCATTTAATACTGTAGTGTTGTGCATGTTTCAGTTTAAAACAATTTAAATTTTAAAATAAAATTTGAAAGTTTTAATTAATTAATTTTTGTGTAAGTTGGTTGGCCTTTTGACTTAGCTGATTAGGCTGAATAATTTTCGGTTTGATTGATTTGCTAGTTTAATTGCGATTTTAGCAGTTTTATCAAAATATATTGGTTAGATTTGTTTGATTATAAATAAACTAAAAATTGACTTGATTGAAGATTGAACTACTGATTGCTTGATTAGAAATAAATTTCTCGCCTAAACAATTATTAATTTTTATTTTACAATCTCACATCGGGAAAAGAAGGAAAGAATGAGTTGTTTCACTTATATAAAATGAACCTTATGCTTCTATTTAATATTGTAGTGTTGTGCATATTTCAGTTAAAAAACAATTTAAAATTTTAAATTAAATAACATTTTAAAATGTTAATTAATTAATTTTTGTATAAGTTCGTTGGTCTTTTGACCTAATCGATTAGGCTAAACCATTTTCGATTTGACTTATTCGCTAGTTTAACCACGATCTTAGCGATTTTATCAAAATATATTGGTTAGATTTATTTGATTCAAAATAAACTAAAGATTGATAGAATTAAAGGTTAAATGACTGATATTGTATTCGAAATAAACTTTCCCCGAATAATTGTTAATTTTTATTTTACACATTGGAAAAAGAAGGAAAAATGAGTTGTTTCAGTTATATAAAGTAAACATATGCTCCTATTTAATATTGTAGTGTTGTGCATTTTCAGTTAAAAATAGTTTAAATTTTAAAATAAATTAATTAATTTTTGTATAAACTAGTTGGTCTTTTGACCGATTTTTTCAATATATATATTGTTTTATTTTTAAAAGGTATGTTTAAGTTTTATGAGAAACTTTAATATAGAATAAACTAAAACTAAAAAATTTATAAAATAAATTTTATTTTTATTTTATCATAAATATAATTTTTTTTTATCTTTACCAATTAAATTATGACATCTATTTCTTATTATGAACTTAAAATATACAATTAATGATATAACAACTGCAATATATATTCTAATAAAATGGTTAAAATTTGATTCATTCTAAATTATTTTTCTATAATTTTTAAATAAATTTTAAGGAAAATTATCAGGAAATCCCATTTGGGAGAGTTTTGGACTGAGAGATCCTTTTTTTTGTTTAATACTCTGAGCAATCCTATTTTTATGGTAATGTTTACAGCCAAATCCCGTTCATTGTTTAGGTTGTGGATTTTGTTACTTTTTTACCCCTGAATTGTATGTAACGTGTTTGGTAAGGATGTGGGTGAATCTCGTTGATTACGTGACTATTTTAATTAATCTTAGGGTGTGGTTTCAGTCTGCGACACTATGGAGATAGGCTTCGATTGCTTGTGTACAGGAAACGTGTTCGTCTTCTTTTTTTTTTTTTTTGTTATGTGGTTGTGTTGTTTTCGTAGGGTGGGTTGTTGTGTTTGGGTGCATTTTTTTATGGGGGGAATACGTTGACTAATGGCGGCCTTGATCGGTTATTTTAGAGTATATTGTCATCTCATTAATTTCATTTCACATAGGCGGTCATATTCATGAGGTTAATGGTTTGTTTGTTTCAATTGCAGCAATGAGGGGACAACCTGATGTTGTTGTGTACGTATGGTGGTAATAACATTGCCATGATGCTTGATGCAACATTCACGTTCAGCTGTTTGGCTAGTCACGTGTGTGACCGATTCAAGGATTTGTCTCCGGAATCCATTTCCATGTTCTTCAAGATAGCCGGGTACAATAAATTCAACATGGAAAACGAGATGGACTTCCAAAATATGTTATGTCTTGCCAGGTCTTTCTGGATCGACCATGTTGATTTTGTGTTGGAGTTGTGGGGGGAATCATCGGGGGCCATACGTCGAAGGGGTGTTGCTAAGAATTCATATGGCGAACGCATAAATGGGCGGGAGAAGTGGTTTTACAAATGATGTTGACGAAGATGAAGACTTGTTACCCAATTTTTATCCGCAACGTCCAGAAGGTCTTGTTGTCGGAATTATGGGCCTCTCCCATTAGTAATATGGGACAGTGTTTCGAAGGTGGGGCGGGTGAATTTCGTAAGGTTCTCAGCAAGTACACTATTGAATGCGAGTTCCAATTCAAGTTCAAAAGAAATGACTCGGTTAGAATTACGGCGGTTTGTATGTTTAACGAGTCCAGGGGGTGTTCTTGGTCTGTCCATGCTAGGGTGATGAATGTAAATGGGTTCTTTTTTTTGAAGAAATGGAACAGCGAACACACATGTGGGGTTGCTGGGCGAACTACAAAAAACCCGAGGATAAGGTCTAACTTGGTTGCTGATGTCATGGCGGAACGCGTACGTGATAAGCCATTGACTGGCCCAATGGATGTCAACTATCATTTTCAAAAGGATTATGGACTGGAAGTTAGTTATCGTGTAGCTTGGTTAGGAGTTGAGAAGGCTAGAGGGGACCTATTCAGTGATCACTCTGCCTCGTTCGACTAGTTGCAATGGTATAGTAATGCCGTTATGGAATACAATCCTGGAAGTTATGTTAATCTTGAGTTCGATGAAAATAACACACGTTGTTTCAATAGGCTGTTCGTATCATTCAAAGCTTGCATTGACGGGTTCAATCATTGTCGCCAATTGTTATTTTTGGATGGTGATTCTTGAAAGGGAGATACAAGGGTAATTTGCTTGCAGCCATGACAAAAGATGGGAACAAAGGTTATGTTACTTCACAATTTAAATTATATTTTGTAGTGTTTTCATTTTGTTATCCTTGGTATAATTTGTTATAGGGGGGTGTGTGTGTTTGAGTTGCTTATGGTGAGAACATTGGGTTGATGATGTGGTCATGTTGTTTCTACAGGTTTATTTCTGGTGGCATTCGCAATTGTCGACGCTGAGAATGCAACCAACTGGGAATGGTTCTTACAAAATCTTGCTAACATAGTTGATGGGGGCCAATCGATCCTTTTGGAATCCAAACCGTCCATTTTCCCCACATCACACCATGCATTTTGTATGCAGCATTTGCAAAGAAATTTGAAAGGCAAGATGAAGTACGTCAACCATCCGTATCGTATTGGCCTCATTACCAAATTCCGTGAATGCGCTTATGCACCAATGGTGGCCGACTTTAACCACAAATTAAAACAATTTATACAATCAAGTCGTCATTTTGTGGTAAATTTCCTAAAGGATTTAGACCCACACCATTGGGCAAATGCACATTTCAGGTATTCATTTGTCATTCCTTAATCATATTGGCTAGTTGGGTTTGTATGTAAAACTTATACATCTAACCACGTTCCGATTCTAACATCTTGACACATTTCTTCAGGGGAAAACGATATGGCAAATGTTTTCCAACGCCACAGAGTCATTCAACAATTGGATAAAGGAAGCTCACCATCTACCAATAACCAGGTTGGTTGACGTAATCAAGATACATATTATGAATCTGATGTCCGACCGTAGGGTGGTGTCTAGCATATGGTCTGGTGTAATTTGTCCAAAAATGGAATATAAATTGGATAAGGCATATAAGAAGGAGAGACCATGGACTGTTAGCCAGGCAAACCATGATATTTACGAGGTCCACTCGTATCCATCCGTGTTAGTAGACGTTGGGAGACGTACATGTTCATGTTTCTAATGGCAGATAAATGGGCTCCCTTGTGAACACGTGTCACGACCTAAACCCACCCCTAAAAGTTTGGCATCGTAACCAGCTAGTAATCCGAGATTACCAAAGGCCTTCTTGTACAATAAAAAATAATTGGGGCTTGCGGAAGCAAAAGACAAAAACACCAATAGTCCAATGAGCTGTGCATCTATATAAACAAATATTTGCACATATAAACGTTAATTTACCCACTTGCAAAACATAACATATAATATAATCTTGTATACAAAACATACGCACATGTCGAAACTATACAACATGGTCAAAAGTTTAACAACGGCCTTCCAGGCCTAGCCCCAACTCGGAGGCACACAAAATGACTTGGTAAGCTTCAAAATGCTGGCTCGACTCAAGACTCCACCTAGGCTTGTCCTCTAAAACGCTCACCTATACATATACATAAAAATAGTTAACTAAAGCCCAATGAATAACATTAAAGTAAAGGGGTTAGTCAACGAATTCTAAATCATATCATACACAGAAAACCGATCATACATAACTATCATATCAGTCTCATAACAAAACATAATAATGGTACATCCAAAGGAACATATCACATATCATATTCCGACTAGAGTAATTGATTCAGGATACCGATTAAACACATAACACCACAATGACGTGGCTAATGAGATCTCGTAATCACACGTATGTCATGGACCCGCACTAATGTGCCGTCCCCCATGACTTGGGACTATCCTTGGACACCATACTATATTTGCAAACCGGATATTCGTTAACAGAATCGAAATCACATTTCAGAAACATATCATATCATATAACATTTCAAGTACAGTGCATATCGACATATCTTTACAGAAATGTTACTCACAGTGGGCTTCCAAAACTGGTTGTACGGTCTCCGAGTCTTGACCTACAAACGCGAACATTCACAGCACAATTTCTCAATACACAATCAAATCATTCAGTTGATTCTTAACCTTATTTGGCTATCCGATACTTGTTCATTTAATTATTTCCATGCTTATGAGATGCTAATGGATGTAAATGACATGTGAAAATCATGTAAATGAAGGCCCAGAATTCAGAAAATGGAAAGAAAACAAAATTGAAAAAACTACCCTGTTTGGCCGCACGTGCGGTGGCCTTGGCCGCACGAGCGGTGGAACTTCATAATCAAATTTTGGATGAACCAAGGTTAGCAAACCAGTCCAAAAATCTACTCAAGTGTTGGAACTCAATCTTTACAAAACCAACCTCAAATTCATGAAAATCAAGGCCCAAAACTCATGAAAACAACTTGAATTAACCACCTTTCACTTGGAACATAAATCATAACTTTAAATCAAAATCCAAATGTCCATGTAAAAGCACACAAATTTGAATTAAGTTGGTAAAAAGCATAAACATGCATATAAGAGTTCCATTTCTCAAATCTATGGAGTTTCCTCCCCAAATATGACAATCATGCAAGAAAACATGATTTATAAACATAAATTTCATAACATTATGCCATGCATGTCATACATGTGAACCAATTTTCTCAATTCTTGCCATATATGCTCATATATGATTTTTAGGTTAAAATACAATACAACCTCTCAATTAGACATGATTTCCTCTTAATTCAACTTAACTACCATGAGATCATGAGTGTATCAACCCTCTTTCAAGACATTTGGGGAAGATTCTTACCTTAGAGAGTTGGTTTATGGAGATCTTGCTTGTTTTCCTCCTCTTTTCTTTTTCTTTTCTTTGAACTCTCTCTCTCTCTCTCTCTCTCTCTCTCTCTCAGATATTTGATCTCAAATGATAAGGATGAGCTCAATATGTATAACATGTCATATAAATCTATTTAGGCTAACCAAACATGACTTAACGAATGAGACGAAATTAATTTTCAATTAAACTTCCCAAATGGCTCTAATAGCATATCCATGTGCTCAATTTCGGTTTCTGAACCCATTATAGTCGTCAATTTCAATCCCGAAGTTGTAGCCTCAGCAAATATTTTCCCAATTCAAACAGATATTCTCAAATTAATTCATATTATCGCATAATTAAATAAAGATAATTGTGGCATGCATTTTGGGGCCGTTACATTCTCCCCACCTTAGGAAGTTTGGTCCTCCAAACTTAGCTTGTCCTAACACAAATCTGGATCAAAAATCTCGGTTACATATTATTATTTGTTCCGTCATAGATATTCAATTCATTTCGTAGCCATTTAGTAGTTCACAATTCATCACAGTTACCCAGAAGTATCATCATAAAAAGAAAACAAACCCACGGTTTTGTTCGGTCATTCATTTCAATCATTTAGCATGATAAAATAATTCCCTGTCACGAACCAAACCCACCCCTATAGGTTTAGTGTCGTAACCGACCAGTAATCTGAGATTACCAAAGGCCTTCCTGTACAATCAAAAAATAATCGGGGCTAGCAGAAGCAATATACAAAAATACACCAATAGTCCAATGAGCTGTGCATCTATATGAACAAACATTAATCATGCAAAAACGTTAATTTACCCACATTCAGTACATAACTTGTAACTTAACATTTTATACATAACGAAAGTTTACTTCACGATCAAAAGCTTGACAACGGCCTTCCAGGCCTAGCCCTAACTTAGAGGCACACAAAACAACTCAGTAGGCTTCAAAACGGTGACTATAGACCCCTTCTAGGCTTGCCCTCCAAAATGCTCACCTACACATATATATATAAAAACAGTGAGCTAGAGCTCAGTGAATAACATTAACGTAAAGGGGTTAGTGAACAAATTCCAAATATAATATCCGTAAAATAAATCATATCACAATCAATCATATCAGTCTCATATCAGAACATAATGTAATGGTACATCCCACGAAACATATCACATATCGTCTTTTGACTAGAGTAATCGGTTTCGGATACCGATTAAATACATATCACCACAATGAAGTGGCTAACGAGAACTCGTAAACAATCATATGTCATGGACCCGCATTTACATGCCATCTCCCATGACTTGGGATTATTTGTGGATGCCATAATATATTTGCAAATAGGACATTCGTTCACATGATCAAAATAGCATTTCAGAACTTATCACTTAATGGTAACAGTTAAAACATAATTCATATCAACATATCTTTATAGAAATGTTACTCACAGTGGCCTTCCAATACTCGTTGTTCGGTCTTCAAGTCTTGACCTACAAACAAAAATATTCATAGCACAATTTCTCAATATGCATTCGAGTCAATCAGTCGATTCTTAACCTTCTTCAGTTTATTCGTTAGTTGTTCGTTCGGTTGTTTCTATTCTTTCTTTAATTTCTTTCATGCTTATAATATGCATATGGATGTGCATGACACATGAAAATCATGTAAATGAAGGCCCAAAAATCAGAAAACGGAAAAAAAATAAAATTGAAAAATCTGCCCTGTTTGGCCGCACGTACGGTGGTAAGGCAATGTGCAACTTCCAGCAAATGAAGGTTGGCCGCTTGAGCGGTCTAGGTATAATTTCAATCTGAAAATCTGCTCTAAGTTTGAAACTCACTCTTTTACAAAACCAACTTCAAATTCATACGTTTCAAGGCTCAAAACACTTGAAAACAACTTTAAACTAGAATGTTTGGATATCAAACACAAATCATGGTTACAAAGCAACCTCCATTTCCATGTAAAAATAATCAAACCTTTGAATTGAGATATGTAGTTCTAAACATACAAGTTTAAGTGCTAAATTTCCAAATCTCATGAAATTCCTGTCACTTTTGAAGAACTAGACATGAATTAAGGTGTGAAAACAATTCTCATGAAAACCATGTCATGCATGTGAAGTTTGAAGGATCAACTTAACCAATCTTTCACTTATATAATCACATAATCTTAACTCTAATTTCACTTCAAAGATAGACATGTATAATCTTGAAACTTGCAAAATTGAGCCCAAACTCTCATCTCCCATGGAGGTTCTCATTAATATAAAAAGGTATTCAAGAAATTGAATGTAAGATCATGATTGTTCAAGAATTATGCCATGCATGTGAATATATGAGATTTATTTAATCAATTCTTCCATACCAAGACATGCATGTGTTAAACTCTTAACAACATGAGCAAAACTTCTAATTAGTCAATAGTTTACCCTAATTCCAACCTCAATCTTTAAATATGATGCATGAGCAAGTCTCAATTTTAAGGAATTAGAGGGAAAATGCTTACCTTACTTGTTGAATTATGAGAGTCCAAGGCAATCTTCTACCTAGGTTCTTTTTCTCATCCTTAGACTTTGAGCTCTCTAGTTTTTCTAACAAGTGCACTTTCATCTTCTCTCTCTATGTATATGTATATAGCAACTCCGCCACTTCTCTTCAATTTGGATAGATATAAACAAATTAAATCATATAATCCACAATTAACACATGGATAATTCAGATAATTATAATTTGCATTTTTGGGGTGTTACAACACGCAATGGTTGCCATCGGCAACAGTGACACGGACTTGAACGAGTATCGGTTAGCATATTCGTCTATAATATACCCAATCCCAACAGTTGAAAAACTGGAAATCAAACCCGACAATCATATCATACTCCCTCTATCCATTCGGCATCCACCTGGTAGGCCAAAGAAGTAAATGATACCGTCAAAATGGGAAGAAGTGTAGCAAATACGATGTGGTCAGTGTGGCCGTTTGGGAAATCATAACAGGAAGACTTGTACAGAACCACTTTAGTTCCACACTCTTCTTCTTTTTTGGGTTATCTCGTGCTCCCAACCAATATCACATTACCCACGTTACGACATGAAAACATTCGGATTTATTGTTATTTTTTATGGACATCGTATTGCTTAGCTCGTTTCATAATCTAATAACAATGTGGGTGGCTGTGCCCGTTTTGGAAATCATAACAGGAATACTTGCATAAAACCAATCCAGTGCGAAACTATTTTTTTTTGTAGTTGTCTCGTTACTCCCAACCAAGTTCACATTCCCACCTAATAACCCGAACACATTTGGTTTTACGTTCATTTTTCCCAAACATCATATTGCTTCGCTCGGTTTATTTTTTCATAACAGCACCTTGTGCTAGATTCCATCCCGAATGGATCCTAATTTCAGTTCATAGCTTACAACTCTGTTTTTCCTTATAAATAGTACTAATGTTTTATGTATCCCAGCATAATAATTTATTGCATCATTCGACAATAACAACAGTTGATCGTCACGAAGTCTTAACTCGGATGCACCACATGCCCCATTTAAAAATATGTACCCACCGTCCACATTGCTCAAATTATTCGCGTAGTAACTTCGCCTGCAAAGGACCTTTCTTTGTAACATGTGTAAGTTTTTGAATAATTTTGTATATTCAATTATGTTTCTTTAAAAGGAGGTCACCAGTTTATACAACCCTAAACCTATGACTGAAAATGGAAAAGACGAAAAAGGAAAATACAACCAAATAGTTACACCACAATCTTTCCTAATTCTATACATAATACAATCTTCCCTAATTCTATACACAATATATTCTCACACCCCCGCTCAAACTCAAGGTGTTTTAGCAGAAAACACTAAGAGTTTGCTAAGAAGAAACTGAAACTGAGCGGTAGTGTGAGTCTTGGTAAAGAAGTCCGCAAATTCCAAAGCCGAAGAGACAAAAAGAAGCGAGATAAAGCCAGACTATAGATGTTGTCGGACAAAGTGACAATAAATCTCAATGTTTTTCGTCCATTCATAGAAGACAATATTGTGGGCAATTTGAATAGCACTGCGGTTGTCACAATAGAGGGAGGTCGGAGAAGACTGAGGGACACCTAAATCAGATAAGAGATAATGAAGCCAAAAAATCTCAGCAGTAGTATGAGCCATAGCACGGTACTCAGCTTCAACAGTAGAGCGAGCAACAACAATTTGTTTCTTGCTTTTTCAAGAGATCAAGGAATCGCCAAGAAACATATTGAAACTAGACGTGGACTTGCGATCAGTAACATCACCAGCCCAATCAGAATAGGCCACCAAATCTAGAGAGGAAGTAGAGGACAATAGTAAACCCTGCAAAATAGTACTACGGAGATAACGAAGAATCCGAACCAATGTAGCCCAATGTAGCCCAATGTGGGAAGCGAGGAGCAGAAACAAACTGGCTAACCACATGAACAACATAGGCAAGATTAGGACGAGTAACCGTCAAATAAACTAAGCAATCCACAAGCTCGCGATATAAAGTGGGATCATCCAAAGGGACATCATCAGTAGAGTTGAGCTTCACATTAAGCTCAGTAGGTGTATCAAAAACCTTAGTATTAGTAAGAACAGCACGGTGAATGACCTTATTAGCATACTTGGCCTGAGATAGAAAATAGTCCTTTGGAGAAGAGGCAACCTCAATACCAAGCAAATACCGCAATGGACCCAGATCTTTCATTTCGAAGGTGCGGAAGAGATATTGTTTGACCTCAAAGATAGTAGAAGAGTCAGAACCAGTGATGATCATATCATCTATATAGAGTAGAAGAACAACAAAACCAACCGAGGTATATCTCAGAAACAATGTAGAGTCGGAAGCAGAAGGATGAAACCCAAGCTCGGTAACGGCACTTTGAAAGCGATCATATGAAGCACGAGGAAATTGCTTCAAACCATACAAAGCACGCTGAATATGACAAATCTGCCCAGAGGAGTGAAGAAAGCCAGGGGGAGGACGCATGTAGACCTCCTCAGTGAGATGACCGTTAAGAAAAACATTCTTAACGTCCATCTGATAGAAAGGCCAATGTCGAACAGCAGCAACAAAAATCAAGTTACGAACAGTAGTCATCTTGGCAATAGGGGCAAATGTCTCCTCATAATTAATACCATACTCCTGTGAGAAACCCTTGACAACCAAGCGAGCTTTGTAGCGTTCGAGAGAACCATCCGAATGAGTCTTGACTTTGTAGACCCATTTGCAACCTTCTTGCTAGCAGGCAAAGGAACCAACTCCCAAGGGTTAGTCTTCTGTAAGGCAAACAACTCATCTTCCATAGCTTGAACCCAATTAGGATCCTGACAGGCCTCCGTGTAAGACTATGGTTCTAAAAAAGAATGAATAACAGACAAAAAGGTACGATAGGAAGCAGAAAAACATGTATTAGACCAACCCAACCTATTTGGAAGACGACACTCACGAGTAGGATATCGGTGTGCAGCAGAATCAGAGTCGTCAGAAACAAAAGGAGTAACAACAGGAGTAGAGACAACTGGTGGAGGAGGAGCCTGGCGACGAGAATAGACCAACAATAGAAGGAAGGAAGAAGCCGAAGGAAGAGAAGGAGCCATAGGTGACACAAACGGAAAAGTATGGACTTAAGAGGAACAGTGGAGATGTACTCATCAGACAGGACCTCAGAAAGAAAAAGAGGTCAATGTAACCAAATCCTTTTTGGAAACTGGAGCAATAAGAGGGAAATGCTGAAAGTAAGACAAATGTTCGAGAAAGGCAACATGACGGAAGACATAAAGGCGACGAGAGACAAGATCGTAACAGCGGTAGCCTTTCTGAGTAAGACTGTAACCCAAAAAGACACAGAGGACAGACCGGGCACTAAGTTTGGCCCTATCTTTGCAGGGAAGAAGGACAAAACAAGCAGACCCAAACACATGAAGAACGAAGTAGTTAGGAATTTGGAAGAACAAAGCCTCATAAGGAGACCGACCAGAAAGAAGAGGAGCAGGCATGCAGTTGACAAGAAAAGTAGCAGTAAGAACTACATCCCCCCAGAATGGAGCCAGAACTGAGGCAGAGAAAAGAAAAGACCTAGCTGTCTCAAGGAGATGACGGTGTTTACACTCGGCTCGACCATTTTGGGAAGGTGTATCTGTACAGGAAGTTTGGTGAATGGTAACCAAATTGGCCAAATACTCACAGAACTCATTTTTGAAATATTCCCCATCCAAGTGAGATCGTAACACTTTAATTATAGACCCAAACTGAGTAGTAATCATAGACTGAAAGGTACGGTATATCTGATAGAAATCAGACTTATGAGTCATAAGATAAACCTAAGTGTAACGGGTGCAATCATTAACAAATGACACATAGTATACAAAGCCCCTTTGGTGAGAACAAGAAGAGGACCCCAGACATCAGTATGAACTAAAGAAAACAGTATAACAGATATAGAAGTACTGTTACGGAAAAGTAAGGCTGTCATGTTGGCAAGTTTACACTCCCGACACTCGGTAAGTTGACTAGGAGAAACTTTACCCAATATACCTGACAGAGCTAAAGACTGTAAGCAGTCAGCAGACAAATGCCCTAATCTGGAATGCAACGAATAGAAAAGACTTGACAGAGAATCTAACTGAAAAGAAGAAAAGGCAGTCGGAGAGGTAGTCATAGGCAGATGCAAGCTTTCCACCACATAGAGGTCTCCAACTCTATGGCCAGTCCCAATCTACTGCTTGGACATCCGATCCTGCACAGAACAAATAGAAGAAGAAAAGATAACATCAAAAACAGAGGCATCAAGTTGACTAATAGATAATAAACTGACAGATAACTGAAGAACATATAAGACAAATGGAATAGAGACTGCAGACATAGCAGACGGTAGGACAAGCCCAACAGATATAACTGACTTACTAGACCCATTAACAGGATTAACAGTAATAGGAGAGGGAGGGGGAGTACAATTCTGAAGTAAAGAGAGATGATGAGTCATATGATGAGAGGCACCAGAGTCAAAAAGCCAAACAAACGAAGAGATACCTGAAGAAGACCCAAGTAAACCTGAATGAAAAAATGAAACAATGAAGGCAGATGGAGATGGCTGGGAGGTAGACAGTATATGCTGAAGCTGGCTAATCTGAGCACTCAAGGAAGCCAAGTCAGGATCAGGAGTTGGAGCAGATGCAGTAAAATCGGCGGGAGGCCGAACAAACAAACATCTATTCTTGGGACAATGGTACTTCCAATGACCCCTTTGATGGCAGTAGGCACATTTATCTGAAGCCAGAGACATCATAATAACTAGAAAATTGAGGAGTTCAAATGTACCCAAAATTTTGTAGGATTTTTTTTTTAATAGAATTAATGGGTTAAACTTATAATATTTAGAAGGTGCTGGGGTCAAACAGTAATAAACCTAAAATAAGTTTTAAAGTTTACTCACCCAAACCAAACGTTAACCCAGACCAAACAAACCGTGAGCAGAGAGAGAGAGGAGTCATAGAAGATCACCAATCGAAGAACCACAAGCAGAGAGAGCAAGAGTCGAAGAAGACCATAGAAGATTCGAAGCTCACGGTGTCGCGACTCCAGAACCAAAGAGAGACAATTGGAGCACGACTGCGATGTCGGAGAGTGAGAAGAGTCGCGACCACGACTGTGAGTTCAGAAGGAGGGTCGATTGATGGCTACGAACCAGAGGCTGAACAGACCACAGTTGCGATGTCAAAGGAAGGTACGATTGATGGCCACGAACCAGAGACTGAACCAAAATGGTTGATTTGAACTCAGATAAGGACTAGGGTTTCGAATGTGGCTTTGATACCGTATATGTTTCTGAATAATTCTGTATATTCAATTGTGTTTCTTTACAAGGAGGTCACCAGTTTATATAACCCTAAACCTATGACTGAAAAAGGAAAAGACAAAAAAAGAAATACAGCCAAATAGTTACACCATAATCTTTCCTAATTCTATACACAATACAATCTTCCCTAATTCTATACACAATATATTCTCACAACATAATGTGCATCATTGGACACATCAATTGGCCCTCACCCAAAGCACACGCATGGAAACTTTGATACACACATTACATGGCCAAAAAAAGCACACTAAAACAATGTGTGTCCTCAGGTTATCGAAATATGTACAAGTTTTTTACGAGGATCATGTCTTGATCAGCCCATGGCACCCACAACAAGCCATTACAAGTCAAAGGAATCTTTGTAACACAAAAAACCATCGGCACTCATACTCACGCTTAATTAGTTTGGTTTACGTAAAGAGATAACACACCTACATTAAGCAAGGAACCAACCACACCCCACCCTCTATCAATAAAACTCTTCCTGTCATACCAACAAATGACTCACACATACACACCTGTCAGTTTCATCTACATTTAATGACGATTAGACATTTTACATTTAGCCAAAAAATAAAACACGATTACAACATCAAGTGACCAAATACACATCACAACTACACACTACGCATGTGCAGCCAACCATAGATTATGAATACACGTGCATCGATCGACCATGAAAATATGGATATAACATTGTTCGTACACCAATGCTTCACATACAGCACTGACCATGCTACTAGCTGCATGTGCAAACACACAAACGTGTAAACAACTACAACATTACCAACACAAACATGGTTTCATTTATACGCTCAACATCGTTAAGGCATGCCAACAAAATAAGCTACAAACATCTTTTGCCAAACAACCACACTATCATAGAAGTACTAATAGAGTCAGATTAAGGGCAACAAATTCATCGTGCATGGCAAAATAATTAACGTCCCACATTGTATCCAAATTATTACTTACCCAAAGTCTAAACCCGAGAGGGGGAGGGGGAAACAACAACTTGTCCGCGTACGAATCTAAATAATCCAACATCAACCACTAATGTCCATTGCACCTCACTTTACCCCTCGTACTGGGTTATCCACGAACGCTCTGACCATTGCAACAGGTGCACCGATGCAGTTTGTGTCTTTCATTGTCCGTTCAATGTCAACGTGGTGGACATATTGGTACATTATGTAACACACAATGATTGCGCAGTCTAGACTGCAAGTAACAACCACGAGGGGACATATGATTAACAAAGCAGCAAAGCCTGCCAATTAATAATTTACAAGTAGGAGGATAACAATTAGTAAATAACCCACAATACATTTATTAGAGGGAGAACAAAAAAAAAAACCTTTCTGGGCACTGTTGTGGGCAATCCACGACTGACTCTATAATACTAACTATGTCTTGCGTGCTAACCACGCCGTCATGCACAACTGCCTCGATGGTCCGCATCACGTAGCTCAACACTTACTCTTTCTGCCACATACACAAAATACAGAACAATAAACTAAACCTGTATTCAAACCGACAGCGCCATTAACTGACTACATCAACACAATAACCAAAAGTATCGCAACCACCCACCAAGCAACACAATAAACCCAACCCCCCCGGCACCCACCCACCCAGTAGCACACCAACCAAACGTATCACAGCCATTATACCCTACTAACAAAATTAAAAACCATCAACCTGAGCAACCACCGTATACCCACATTCAAATTAACAACACCTACTCAGATAGAAGCCAAAAACAGAAACAACCATATCCCCACATTTGACCTACACAACAACAACCCCACACACAACACCATAGTAACACATAGACATCACCAACCATAAAGGTCTATCACAACCCATTAACAAAAAGTACGAATACACATACCATATTACTTTCTTCATTTACAAAAAAAAAAAAAAAAAAAAAACCAAAAACATCGCCTCGTTGAAATGCGCATCTTCGTTGCTGTTTCAGGGCCTCATTGAATTGTAATGTTTCCAAACCCCACTTTTGGTATCATACACAAGAAATGTCTAGTGTGACTTAAACCACATTTGGAAATGAATGTATCGCACACCACCAGCTGCGCTGATATGCGTCTCGATGTACTTATCTCTCGACGTATCGCTTGTGTGTTTCATCACGTCCTGCAAAAAAAAATTAAACAAATCCTATATTAAACAACCAATATGTCCAGACACCAACTCACGCCCACACTTACCAAACAAATGTTGTTGAAGAAGTACGATTTTTCAGGGGATTCTAAACCTGCAGACAACACATCTTGTTCACTCAACAATAGCTTCACACATGCGTCAATAACCTGCTAACCAAACATTACGGACACATCATCACACACAACCTCAAATAAATGCATACTACATAAATGACAAATCATTACGTGTATCGCAACAACTTTATGCAACATACATTTCCTCTAACGAAACCCTGTCGGACTAAACTTCGAATGTCCAAAAAGTACACAGAAACATCTTCTCCCGAACTAGTCCATACGACGGCCCTGCACCTCGATCAAGCAGATTTTTATAAGCAAATTTATATATCATGCACACATTAAAAATAAAACAAAACTTGAAAACACTTACCCATCCCCATGCTCCTCATAAGTTTGGCTCAATTTATGTTTAATTTCTTCGGGTATTAATTTCCACACAACCAGTCGGTTATTCAACCCAAACCCCGTGTGAATTTGCACAATACCACCCTCATCATCCTCACCTACCACACCATTGTACTCAATCAAACCAAAACTGATGCCACACTCTTCAACAACGGTCCCCCCTCAGACAAGCACCAACCTTCCTCAACTGTCCACAAGCTATGGGGTACTCATACTCAAGCAACTTACGTTCACGCCGAACCTTATTCTTAATTTTCCGAACAAACGAATTCTACAAGGGGGTATCGCTTTTGTTATCTATGCACATTACCATATCCATTTCAACATCCATTTCGGCCACAACGATGTCATCACTTTTTTCATCCTGTATATTTTGTCTGTGACTCACCACCACAGCACCCACAGATTCATTGCAAAATCAACATTTTTTTCCCTCATTGTGTGACATCATGAATCATCCCCTCAGCATTCTCCGCATCACCAAAAGCAAACGAGTCCGACCTCGCGTCGACATCACCTGTATTACGTCCCTCCATTACTGCGTGGTCATGATGTCTGGCAAGCTTATCCTCAAGACCAGATATGGTACTCTTCAACTCATCAACAACCTTTGACAATCGTGCAATCTCTTCCTCTTTTACTTTAATGCACCCATTGAATCCAACAAACAAGTCTGAGGCTTGCATCGCAAGTGCCTTTGTCAACTTCCCAACTTGCTCCTCCAACTTGGCGATCACAAAGTCTTTGCTTTTGCTCTCAACTTCCAGCCTGGAGATTAATTTGTACGCATTCTCAATGTTTTTTTGGGGGGGGGCTTGCTGGGCCCTTAGTCTGTGTCATTTCTACTTCATTTGCCTTTACTACATATTCGAACCCGCTCCTAGCGGCTTTTGCAGTATTAACTGCCACTCATTCACTAGCACCAGTTTCGTCCTTGCTTTCCTGAGCACGCTTACTATGGGAACCATTCCCCGTATCCACAACAACATGGTTCACATTACAATCTTCCTTACTTTTATGGCATGCATCTATGTTCCTGTTATCAACAGCCAACTCCAAATCAAGCACATTGTAATCTCCAAGTAGTTGTGCTCTTTTGAACGATGAAACCCGTAACCTGTCACCCTGTACTTGCGTAAACATCCACATCACGATCAAACAAACCACTACCATGTAATCAAGGTCACCAACGCATACCACCCACATTACTGCACTCAATTTAAATAAAACAATCAACCACTAAATACTACAAAACCAATCCAGTACAACTTACCTCAAATTTATCCACGTCTGCTAAGGAAACGTTTTGCATTCTGCCCAAAAGGCTACTCACATTTCACTTCATAAATCTAGGGAAAACACTGTTACGTTCCGGTTCGACAACCATGTGTAACATACCCGGGGGGTACCCGCGCGCGTTAAACAGTTCGGACTCCCGAGATCTCTTTGATCTCAGGTTTCACGAGTGCAATGTGAAACATAGATGAGAGTCCAGATTTGGCAACTTTTATTGAAAATCTATTTTATTGCAATTTTGTCAAAAATGGACTGCGTCATCAAATCTCAAAGTCGCCACCTAATATTTTGGGAAATTAGAAAACCCATGACTCGGTGCCAAAGGCCACTGTTCGTCGTAACCAAGGATGCTTGGCTCGGAACCTTAGGTATGAGAGGGGAAGGTCAATAATGAGCACCCCCACTCACCCGATCAAAAGATCGGCCTCTACTAAACCATGATATGACTTTTTATTTTCTTTATATGTTCATGTTCTGATTATTGAATAAATCCTAAAATTTACTATGTGAAGCATACAAGTATAGAATAGTTTGCTCAAATTGGAACAATTCAACTTCATGTTTGTTTTTGAAAAAGGGTTTGAATTTGCCACCTCAAGTGGGCTTAGAACATACATTTATTGAATTATTCCAATTCAAACAAGAAGCCTTCATCCACAGGCATTCATACAGTTATATCACTTAATCAAATAGCCACATGGTAGGATGCTAAACATAATAAGAAAATCACACACAAATGGGATGCTAAAGCGTAAAAACTCACAGATTGACCGACGTCCCTCGAACAACTACAAAACAAAAGTTAGTAAAATATGCATGATCTTATATACAGAATCCTAGTGCAATTCACCCATTAGATGCACTAAAGATTTGGCTTCTAGAATATGGCATGTGAATCATCTCAAAACATCCGATAGCACACAGAATCATGGGATAATCAATTGAAGCATAAAGATGCAAATTTAGCCAAATCTTATGCATGGATCATGGATGTAAAGCAGGGATATGCATGACATGTCAAGATATATACATACACACAGTTAGGGAAAGCGATAAAAGAATGGGATAGAAAGAAGCGGGGTGGGGGAATTATTACAATACTTGAATTATTACAGATCCGAATGAGGGAGAGAGGAGAGAAAAATAAAATAAAATAAAATCTCACAAACACTTAAAATAAAAATAAAAGTTTTAAACCCCGAGCCATTCAGCAACTAACGAACATCCATGTATCTTCAATCCAATCCAGCCCATGTAAACACATCTTCCATGTAGACCCCACCAAAATCATTAGGGCTTTGAGCATCTGGATGAAGGCTTGAAAACACGAACAAGAAAGAATGCTACTACTCCAGAAAATCCCATATGAATCATTGTCAGTATTATTGGAAACGAGAAATTGAAGTACTTTGGAGAAAGAACCCACTGCCCGAAATGGTAGGACACCACAAAGTAAGATATAAAGGATTACTCCAGCACTCCAGACATCAACTTCTGGACCGTAATTCTGTTTTAGCACCTCAGGAGCCATGTAGTAGGGACTTCCCACAACCTCATTAAATCTCTCACCAGGTTTAAAGAACACCGACAGCCCAAAATCAATTGCCTTCAAGTCTGCATGTTTCCTTGTTGTTAGAGAACAAGAAGTTCTCGGGTTTGAGATCCCGATGCATGACCCCATGCTTGTGACACATCATAATAACTTGGACAATTGTTCGAGTCACAGCTGCAGCCGCCCTTTCGGTGTAATGCCCCCTAGCAACAATTCGATCCAACAATTCACCCCCCCTCGCACAGCTCCATCACCAAGTGGACAGCACTATCATCCTCATAAGTGTCCTTCAAGGTGACAATATTAGGATGTGGTGGCATATGCTTCATGATCTCAACCTCCCTCCTCACATCCTCAATATCCACTCTAGTCCTCAGCTTCTTCTTGGATATTGATTTGCAAGCAAACACATCCTTAGAAGATTTATCAGTACACAAACAGGTAACCCAAAATTCACCCCGCCGGAGCTCGCGACCCAGCTCGTATCTTTGCTCTATTTCATGTCCAGTTGGGTTGTCTCAAGCTCCATGAGAGAGAGAGAAGCGTGAATCCTCTGTTCCCCCCCTTGTGTATAGCCGTGGGTGTGTGTCATCGGGGAGAGAGAGAGAGCTGCCGTGTATCAGTGTGTAGTGTGTGTGGTGAGTGCAGTGAATGTGCCCCCCTGTGCATGGTGTGTGGTGTGTGTTATGGTGGCTGGGTTGGTCGGTTGTGCATGGGAGGTGTATGGGTGTGTTAGAGAGAGATGGGAGAGAGAGCCGTGTGGTGTGTCATGTGCATGCGTGGTGTCCCCTTGCCGTGATAGTGGAGAGAGAGGTATAGATAGCTGCAGTGGTGAATTGCAGAGAGAGACTCCGCCGAGAGAGGTGAAGTGTGAGAGGTGGGTTTCGTGTGTGGTGTGATGGTGTGTAGCTCTGTGGGTGTGACTGCCGTGTGTGCCGTGAGGGGGGGGAAAGGTAGTGTGTCAATGGTGTGTCTGCCGTGTCTGCCGTGAGGGGGGAGAGAGGTAGTGTGTCAATGGTGTGTCATGTGCTTGATGTGTGAAGATGGAAGTTGTGGTGTTAGCCCCCTCCTCTATCCCCCGTGAATGGTCTGTCCATGAGTGTGCATGGGTGGTGTGAGAGAGAGGTGAGAGAGGAGAGGGAGAGCCCCCGTGGGTGTGTGGCTGTCAGCCTCCTCAATGGTGTGCATGTATTCTGCTATATAAAAAAAATGGGTGTGTGATGCTCCCTCTCTAAACCCGTGGGTCTCATGTCTTGAAGCTCTTTTAGTGGTCTCCTTTTCTTTTTGTTTTAATTATCAAAACCATGCTGTGAAGCACTCTCCTGGCCGAGCCTCTCTTTCTTTCATCATTCTAACTCTCTTTTTGTTTAAACCAATCCAATACAGCAATGCTAGGTATCATGAAACAATCATTGTCAGTATTCTTTTTTTTTTTTTTTTTTTTTTATTACCCACCAAAGCCACCACTCCACCACACACTCAATATCTTTTCTTTGTTTTGTTCTTTACCTAAAAACACACTCATCATTCTCCACTATCAATGTTTTCTTTAACATTTTTTTCTTTTTCTTTTTATTTTCTATTTTTATATATATATATTTTTTGTTTGTTTTATGATTTGATTTTTTTTTTATTTTATATCAAATATTTATCAATTTATAAAACACCTAAAACAAATGTACACACACATAAAATTATAAATTAACAAAATATTAGTGATGGCCAAAATGGGTGAGGTTTGGACTTTGAAATTTCAATTTGATTTTTTTGGTGAGGGTGGTCAAAACAAAGTGCCCAAGTCTTAGGACTGGTCAAAATGGGATGTCTACACCATGGTGTGTTCACTCGCCAGTACTACGCACATTATAACCACACATGGTCATTTAAAAAACAAAACTGCCTCACATTAACAAAACTGCCCCAAATGTAAATAAACAATTATAACAAGGCACTTACCAAAAACACGACCACACAACCAGTCACCTTGTCAGGGGGTACGATAAAACTCTTTAATTGATCCCATCAAAGCATTCCGTATCGTGGAAGTCCAATTGTACAACTTCATGGTATCCAATTTGTCTATTACTCGAATGAAATTCCAACTCACAGATTCTCTCGATGTTGAGAAAAACAACTTCACACAGATGTATAACGTTAACAGCTTCGTAGCATCCTCTATGTCTTGGTCACCGTTACCGCGGGATCCACAAAGAGTGACTTCACTAGGGTTGAACTAATACATGTCACATTCCCACACCTACGTTGCACAAAGTCATAAGCTGGTCGGGGCCCTGACGATAACACCAATGGCTGCCCACCACATTGCAACCCAAAAACAAGTCTCACATCACTATCCCTCAACTTCAACGCCCCATCCTCAATGTTGAACACATCATTATTCGAGGTCGTATGTCTGGATAATCTTATAGACCAACGCATCGCACTTTCGGAACTCATGTTCGTTTAGGTCATTGCCAAGAATTGCTTCAAACAACAACCAAAATGGCGTTTTCATTAGGGGGGCCCAATGAGTTGATGTCAAACCAGATATGGATACAATCTTCACAATTCCCGCAAAGTTTGACTGATAATTCAACCTCATCTTCACATCCTTGATGGTTGTGGGAACATTCGCAATGGTTTCACTTGCTTGAACAAGATACGCCCTTGCATCCTTGTGTCAAGTTTTCCAGATGGCGAACTAGCAAACCCACCAACCCTTGTCTTCCCCGTAGATCGGGTCCTCGGGCTCGACGTCCTAACAACATCTACATTGAAATCACACACAGACAATTACAAAAACCTTACGTTACATACCAGTAATTCAACAGAAATAACACACGAGGCCTTAACATCACCATATTACCACACATTTCGCGCGTTTAACAAACAACATCCAAACATTTACATAACCACGTGACATACCACACTCCGACAACTCACAAACACCAACACCCACCTAGCAACATAACAACCAAACGTATGACAGCAATGCTACCAAACCATCAAAATTAACAAACGCCAAAATAACAGCCCACCACATACAACAAACCCCAACACCCTATCACCCACACTCACCAACCACACTACACCCCCCACACACGCGCCTCCCACACAGAACCACATACAACATTATCCCAAGCCACTTACCAAACTCCCAAACTCCCCTAATCCCCCACATTACCCACACCCCACAAAACCCCCATACCATCTCAACACCACAAACCACAGAAAAGCATAGACAAAGCCCCTACAAACATGTACCCATTTTAGGTGTAACAACACCTGCTCAGTAAGAAGAAAAAAAAAATCAACTTGACATCCGCACATTCACCCTAAAAAACAATAACCCCACCAATGAAAACCATAGTCACATGCATACAACATGTACCACCAACCCCCAACCCTCCCTATACCCACCCACAGCATCACAGCATCACCGAAATACACACCGTAACAGCAAACTATGCACACACTAGCAGAAAACAAACAACATACCCAAAAATAACAACACCATATTTAACACATTACGATAAAGGATGTAGTTACTCATTGCGGGACATCATCATCGGCAAATTGGTGGGTCTCGCACTTGCGCAGCAATAATACCACCAACCTTTCGATTGATCAGTCCACCAAGTCGATTGGTGTAAATCCCATCACACCCTAACTGATATAGCACATACCCATTACATTGTTGTGTTTTTTACTAAACGGTCGCTAATTTGGTGGGATTTGGATACGGTTTCCTTTAACAATAGGATATCGGATCCCGTTCACATTGCGATCGACACCAGCCTAGCACCCCCTACATATCTGCCAACAATATTGGCTTGTTTATCAGCCCCAACACGATGTGGTCCAGCACCAACCAGCCTAACCCCAAAAATAATGGATTCTCGAAACATATTCCTAAATTACCTGAATGTCGCAAATTGTTTGGCGTGAGGACACCAAGCTCGACGACCATGGGGGTCGATGACTACCGTACAATGAAATGTGGACAATTTCTGATCAACGTCGGCGATTGATGTTTTCAGGAAACTCCTACCATATCACCAGGTTACCCAAACGATGTGGATTGAGTACACCGTATCATCAACGTCAGATACGTAGTGGGTTGACCCAATGTAATCACCACCAGAACAATTTTTTGGGCCGGAAACTAGGCTTCATCGTGGTGATATGGGTTGACCCACCCAACGTACCAAACCAAAAAAGTCTATAGGAAGCTTTTCAGTAACGTGGCAGGCCCACCATTTACGCAATCTAAACAACTCAACATTAAACTCATTAAATATGGCAAAAACGTAATACAATAAAAAAATGGGACTTCTAAGATCTTCATAAAAAAATTAGGACTAAATGGTTTACAATTCATTTATATGGGATTTATAGGTCAATTCTCCTAAATTTTATATTATTATTTAATTTTAAAATTATTTTTAATTATTTATTTAGCCCGTGCATCGCGCGGGTTCATATGCTAGTAAGTGTGAACCAGAAATGTCTAGCATTATTCATTTTTTATTGATTTTTATTTTTAAGAAACTTGTGTGTAGAGTTCAATTTTTGAATAAACGAAGGGGTCATTCCCTCATTAATAATGACGTTCTTTTTTTTTTTTTTGAGGGGGGGGGTTGTGTGTGTGTGTAAAGTTTTGGATAAATTATAAATATATTTTTTGAGATTTGTTTAAAATACATATTATTCTCAGTGATTTGAAAAATTATAAATATTCTTTTATCAGAATTTTTTATTTAACATAAAAAATAAAATCTTTAATTACTTTTCAAATTACATGAAATGTTAATTGAAATATATTTTTACTATTGTTAAAAACTGTTAATTAATTTAATAATTTATTAATAAAAAAATCATTTATTATGCAATTATAAATTTGAATGAACCGAACATTTTTGCCTCCGTTTGGGAAGTGGGTTAGCTTTTTGGCTTTTTGACTTTTTTGACTATATGAGCCTGGGCTCAAAAGCTTAGTTTGGGAATGGCTTTTTGGCTTTTTTGACTTTTTTGTGAGAGAAGAGTGTAATAATTATAGGGTTAAATGTGATATTTTGTCTGTTGTGGCTCATGAGCCTATTTTGTCTTTTGTGGCTCATTGAGCCAAAAAAGCCCAATGAGCCACTTCCCAAACCATATCTCTTGACTTTTCCCTCTATAAATAAAATGTATTCTAATAAATTATGAAAAAAATTAGTTTATTGTCCAAAATTTAGATCTTGATATTCACAATCGAAGACAAAAGGTTGAATCCAGCGTCGTGGGGGTTTACTTTTTGGGGAACTTACGTGTAGATCATAATAAATGGACTTATTATTCAATAGATTCTATGATAATTAGTGACATTTTTCATTAAAAACTATTAAAAAAAGTCACTAATTGTTAATTTTCAGCGACAATATGAAAATTTTGTCACAAAAAATGTAATTAATTATAAGTTTTAGTGACAGTTTAAAAAAATCGTCACAAAAAGTGTACTAATTCACAACTTTTAGCGAAAATTTAAAAAATTTGTCACAGAAAAACGTCACTAATTGTAAGTTTTATCGACAATTTATAAAAATCGTGACAAAAAAAGTCACTAATTGTTAATTTTTAGCGACGTATGTAAAAAATCGTCACAAAAAAAAATTATATTTAGCGATGATTTTATCAAAACTTATTTTCAATAGGACTTGATGGGAATTAAATCCAATTATTAGGACCTACTGGCAGTTTACCCTTATTTTTTTAGGAAAATAACAATTTTGTGGATAATTAAAAAGTTAATTACAAATTAGTGATAAAATATATAAATATTTATAATTAGAAACTTATTTTTTTATGAGTTTGTGATAATTTTGTAAAATCACCACTGCGTGGTAATTTTTTATGACTTTTTTGTTGGCATATTTTTATTTTTAGTAAAATTTTAAAATAATTATAAAAATTTGAATTTTTAAATTTTACTCGATAAGACAAATTGAAAATTTAAAAAAAGAAAAAAATAAGTAAAAAATAATAAACTTTTTTGGCTTTTTGATTTTTTTTTTTTTTTTGAAAAAAAAAAATTTACTTCCTAGATTCATCTACACAAAACTGATTGAAAAAGTAAAAAATTTCACATAATTTAAAAAGAAAAAAAAAAGTCACTAAAAATTCAAAAAAATATATGACTTAGGGATGTTTGGAAAAGATAATAAAAAGCTGACTTTTTTACTTTTATGACGTTTTGTATAAAAAAAATAAGGTGATATGACTCAAAAAAATCCAAAAATTAAAAAAGCTAAATAAACCAATCTTCTCAATTTGCCCCTTATTTAACATTTCCCAAGTGGAAAGTCCGCTTAAAGGTGTTAGCATGGGATAAAATCAATGAATTTTACCCAAATACATAAAAAAATAAAAAATAAAAAATATGTGACAGCATGACGAGCTGTTGAAATACACTTTTTAAAATTTATTTAAAATATTAATTATTGTAATTTTTTAAATTACATATCACTCCTTCAAAATTTTTAATTGCATAAAAAAAAACTTCTTTTATTAATCAATTATTAATTTCATTATTGTATAAGAGAATAATTATGCAACTTTGTTAAATGACAAATTGTAACCAAGGATATTTATAAGTTCTAAAATCATTGGAGACCATTTATATTTTAACTAAACATCAAGGTGTATTTGTAATTGTGAGAGGCTTCTCTCAAGTTGGATATCACAAATGGAGGGCAGTATTGGGCCTCTATGGGCTCACTATGGAGCCCACATCGATGATCCGAACTGTTTAATAGAACTCGTCAAGTATTTTATCTCTGTAAAAAATTAAGTTGATCGGAATCGATAGACACTTGATCAGATTAAATTTGTATAAATAATTTATTTTAAAAATTATACTTACTGTTAACACAAATGTGATCAGATCAAGTAGTTATGATTTTTTGTAAAGATAAAATACTTGACAAGTCATACACGTTTAACGGTTTGAATCATTGATACATGATAAGCTCACCGAAGCCTCACAATATTTTCCAATCCAATTTAGGCCGGAGAGAAGCCTTCCCCGTTGTAATTTATCCAAAATCTCTAACAAGATACATGAAACAAGGGGTGGGCGCGGGTCGGTTGCGGCCGCAGAACCTTCAATCCGCCATCCGTCCGCTAGATTGGCAGATTAGAGAAAATCAATCCGCATCCGTCCGCCAATCCAGCGGATGTGGATTGAGCGGATTGGCGGTTTGGCGGATGGATGCGAATCGGTTTGGCGGTTTAAAATTTTATAAATTTTCAACATAATTCAACTTGTGCACTTCCTCAAAAAAAAAAAAAAAAAAAAAAAAAAAAGAAAGTATTACAGTCAATGACTTAAAAAAGTATTACAATCACTGTATGCCTTATCTAAAGAAAGAAAGTTTAAAATTTTAGAATATCACGATCACTGCATGTCTCATCTACATATTACAATCACAGTATGATTCATCCACATAAAATATTACAATCTGTGATTCTTAAAATATAATAACAATTCAAACCACCAAAACCATGAACAGAGCAGTAGTAGAAATTGTATGTCTCTGTATTGTTACGTCTATATATGTTTTTGAAAACAAAAACCAACCAGCATATATCATATTTTCTATTTATTATTTTTAGAGTTAGATTTAAAAACCAAAAAATATAGATAAATAATACGTTTATTTTTTTCAATTCAAAAAATATATTCAAGTTGAAAACTTTTTTTCAACAGAATATTTAAACTCTTTTTCAATTGAAAACACAAACATAATATTTAAACAAATTGAAAACACAAAGTCTTATAAATTACTAGGGGTGCTCGCGATTTGGCGGTTTGGCGGTTCGGTTGCGGCCAAAGAAATCTCAAATCCGCTATCCGTCCGCCAAATTGGTGGATTGGAGAAAATCAATCCGCAACCGTCCGCTCGTCATCACGCATCCGTCCAAAATGCAGCGGATCGGTTCAGTTCGGTCGGTTTTGGCGGATCGGTATATCCGCTGCTCACCCCTACATGAAACCACTAAAATGCTGCCTCTGCGGAAGGATGATGTTCCTACAAAGTGGGAGATAGGGAGGTAACAGTCTCTCCCAAAGATGGTGGGTTTGGGCCAAAACACAAGTCATAGATTTTTTTATTTTTAGTGATTTTTTTAAAAAATTATATCAAAATATTTTAGACAAATTATAAAAAATATTTAAGATATGACAATTGTAATAAAATAAACCTTAAATTTTTAATTTTGTCAATTAAAACCTTAATTTTTTTTGATTTATTTTCAATCTAAATTATTTACCTATTTTTGTAAGTAAAATTGATGAAAAAAATGAGTATTTTAGCCATTAAATTCAATGAGAAATGATATTTTAGGCATTTATGTATGGATAAATTACAGTTACCTCTCCTAAGATTTGTAATAATTGCGGGAACTTCCTCTATGATTTTTGAAATTACATTGACCTTCCTTATTTTTTTCTAACATTGTCAAAATTCCCCCTCCCGTTAATTTAGCCAAAACCGTGTTAACTTGGTAGTGCAAATGACCATAATACCCTTTAAATAGTATTCATAACCTCAAGGGAACTAAGTGTAATTTACCTATATATTAAATTGTCATTTTATTTCTCACAATTTTTTTTGTAATTCCTTGACTTTGTATTTTTTTTTTGGGTGACAAGTTTTTGAACTTTTATAAGTTAAAATAAATAAATAAATAACCATTAATGAAAGAAAGAAAGAATATCCATGTTTTTTGTTTGAATTAATTTTAAGATTTAATTTAATAAAATAATTTAAATGAGAGAAACAAAGATGGAGATATAAATTTTAGGCAACAAATTATTTGAATATTTTCAAAAAATTTCTTTCTTCAAGTAAAAATCCATTTTAATTAGATGTAAGAAATGACAAGTTGTTTAAATTGTTCATTATTCTCAAATAATTTCTTTATATTTCATTCCCTATCAGCTAATTTTAATTTATTATAACGTGATTAAACATTTTTTCGCTTTTATATTTATTTTTTAAAAAATTGTGAATAAGGTGAGAAATATTGACCCATTTTTTTAAAGAAAAAATTTATAGCGATCCCGGATTTTCCCTTTTATGTACAGTATTCTGGACTTAGGTTCCGCGGTTGAGTATTGTTACATTTGTTTCATTTCCGTCCTTTAATTCCTTATATTTGAATTTTAGAATGCGTTGGGCAGGTTTGTATTAGGTTGGGAGTGTTTTGAAACAAATGGTTGCTGCCCAGATTTTGGTGTCTTCGCTCGAGCGAGACTTTTGTCGCTCGAGCAAGCTTTGTGTTTTAGATCCTTTGCTCGAGCCAGGGTTCCTTCGCTTGAGCGAGAGTTGGGTGATGTGTCTGGTAGCTCGAGCGAGAAGTCTTGCGCTCGAGCTTGCGTCTGCGTCTGGTTTTGGACCTGAAGGTTGCAATTCTTCGGTCGAGCGAGCTTTCCTTCGGTCGAGCGAGCGAGGTTTATGTTTTGGGTTTCTTCGCTCGAGCGAGCTTTTCTTCGCTCGAGCATGCTTCTGGGTTGCAGACCTGAAGCTTCGATTTGTTGGCTCGAGCGAGGCTTTCTACGCTCGAGCGAGGTTTCTTTGTGTCTGGTTGCTCGAGCGACCACTCCTCCGCTCGAGCGAGCCTCGAGTATATCAGTTGGCAACAGCGGGTTACACTTCACTTTTTCATCATCTTCTTTTATACAAACCCTAGACCAGCTGCTCTTTATCTCTTTATATACCTTCTCTCTAGGGTTTCATCTAGCTCTAGTGGTCTTCTACCCTAGTCCCTTTGGAAGAAAGGTAGAGCTTCGCGACGGCTTCGCTTTAATCTGAAAAGTTGGTGATTTGGAGCACTTTGAGTTTCATCTCTTTTCTCCTTTGAGCTCCGAAAATTAAGGTAGGGATAACCTACTCTATTCTATGAGTTTTAACATAAATTTTGATCATTTTGATTAAATGGTGTTGCTTAGTCATTTTGAGAAAGTTAGGGTTTGATTTGAGGTTAAAAAAAGAGGGATTTTCAAATGTTAAAACCTATGTGTGTATGGGACATTGAAAAATGAAATTGTTGTTGTTAAATCGATGAAATTGAGCCTTTGGGCTAATATTGAGAAAAAGGAAAAAAATTCCCTAATTATGTTGAATAATTAATTTGAATAATTAATTTGGGGAAATGTGAAATTGAAGTGAAATTCATGAAATTGGAAAATTGTGGGAGTAAATGGTGTAGTTGGATAATTTAATCACTCACCTATGAAAATGTCGATATTTTATCTGTTGATAAATTTATTATCTATTTAGAGATAACTGCTTTGGGCTATCGGTGGAGGATAGTCTTGATTGTTGTAGACATTGTATGATGATTAGGGAAAACTGAAACTAATCACATTGAATATGTCATTGAATATGACAGTTGGAATAATACAGCAAATGTGTGTATTGATTGATCATTGTATATAATAAGTGTTTAAATACATTGTATATGTATATTGTTTGAGAGGAGATAGGGGATGTACTCCATGGTTTGAGAGGAGATAGGGGATGGACTCTTAAACCTGTTTGGGAGGAGATATGGGATGGACTCCACTGATACAGCAAATCTGTGTATCACTTGAAATATGGAAGTGTTAAAGTATGGAGGTGTTTTAATATGAGTTATATTCTCATGTGAATTGTGAAGTATGAAAGTGTTTTAATATGTGTTATAGTCTCATTGAATTGTTTGGCCAGGTTCTGAGCCATAATTATGAATCGAAACTGTATAAGTGAAGGAAACTGAAATGAAAAATGGATGTACTTGATGTTGAATTGAAAAGTGTTGTAAGTTGGTTTATAAGTGTCAACCATATATCAAATGCTATTGTTTTAGTTATTTCTCATACTTGGTTTAGTATATCTCTACTGGGCATTAGCTCACCCTATATGGGACATCATTTTCAGGTTCAGGTGATATGCCACCTCTAAGGACATAGCTTGGGAGGCTTAGAGGCTGAAGATCCCATTTGTTGTTTACCTTTTTGTGTATTACATGTAAATTCAAGCCGAGGGCTTAATGTGTATGAGTTAGTACTTTTTTTTTTGTAACCAAGTGTTGGCTTGGAAAGTTGTAAGCCCGTAGGGTATTTACTTTTGTTGTCAACATGTAATACTTTTGTGATAAATACTCTGATAAATAGATGTGCACTTTATTCTCTTGAATATATTGTCAATTTCTTGTATCATGAATGTATGAATTATGGGTTTATTTTGAGGGCGTAACAAAATTAGTGAAACTTCCCTATTCAACTTTGTGTAGTAAGAGAGGTCCAAGATTTTTTTTTTATTTATTTAACTAAAGTCTCTCGATGAAATTTTTCTGTGAAATTAGAGAAATTTCTCTGTGAAAATTGATTTCTCTTTGTCAGGGTCGAAATTTTTGTGTGTCGGGCCAAAATTTCTCTAAGTCAATTTTCTTTGTATTAAGGGACCTTAACTACTATGAAATATTGTATATTCTTTATCTTATAAAATCTTAATATTAGGACCTTAAAAAAAATTATTTTTTTAATAGTCATCGACTGAAAATTGGAAGATTCAAAGATAAAAATTAAAATTTAAAAAGAATATAGGATTGTGAAAAGATAACAATGAGAATTTTTTTATATATATTTACGAGGTAGCATTTGGAAATTTTTATAAGTCAATTTTTTTTTTAATTATAAATTTGAAATGCTATTATGCTTATTTTTCTTTAAAAAATGTAATACACAAATATTTTTACAAAATAAAACAAAAATTTCATGTTTCGTAAGTTGCTGTGGTATTAGGTGATGCTAGTTAGCATTAACGAAAGAGGAAAAAATGGAGGAAAGAGAATGAGGGAAGAAAACAAATAATAACAATAATAATAAATTATGTGGTGTTGCTATTGATTGCAATGATACTATGTAAAAATGAATGAGAGAATAAATAGAAAGAAGAATGAGAGAAATAAAACAAAGAAAATGAAAAGAAAGGGATAATTTCTCCAAATAGGTATTTTTCATACCCTAAAAAAAAAAAAATCAAATACCTATATGTATTTTTAAATTTTTATTCAAACTCTAATTTCTCAAAATAAGTACTCATAAAATTGGTGGTCTTTTTAAGCAATAAAAATTGACATCTTTCATATTTTATTTTGTAATTTTCAAATAAAGGACTGTATTTAAATTAATATAAGGTTTGATGGTGATCAATTTGTTGGCACTTTTTTTTTTTTTTTTAATAAGGTAATGTGTGGTTATTCTACTATATATATGCTTGTCATTATAAAGGTTTCGGTTCTATGTAATGAAATGAACAATGATTTCCTTTTTACAATAAATTGAATTTATATTTATTGATCTAAGTTAGGGTTTAATAACACATATAAAATATAGAGAAAATTAGTATAAGATCCCTCTCCCATAGTTAGTAATGGAAGAGATCCACAATATTATTTTATAATATCTAAAGTTCCTCAACCCCCACACTCATATATCACAGAGAAATTTCTCAAATCAAGCCTCATTTTTTTTTTCTCTCTCGCTCGAAACTTTCTCCCTCTACTAAATTCACCTCTTCTCCTCTCTCTCTCTCTCATCTCTGCGTCTCTTTCTCTCTCTAAAATGTTCTCTCTCTAAAGCAACAGTCTTGATCTTCCAGATCGTTCCCATTCCCACCACCACCACCACCACCACCATGCCCATGCTCGTCTCTGATCTCTGTTCTTCTCACCGGAAACTTCCATCTCCGGCGGTTCTCTTCCGGTAATGCCGCTCGGGTGAAAGAGGGGAAGGACGTGTAACGCCCTTAAAATAATACATAATCAATCATTCACAAGATCCATAATTAATAAAAGAAACCTTTTAATTATATTCATCAGAGTGTTCCTTACAAAAGATGTTATATGTTAACAACAAAAGTAGATGCCTTACGAGCTTAAAACTTTCCAAGTTAACACTTAGTTACAACAAAAGAGGGTCAAAAGCCCTCTATGATTTAAGCCCTCGGCTTGGAAATAAAAACATCTAAACATAAAAGTAAAACAACAAAACAGAGACTTCAGCCCCGAAACCTTCCAAGCTATGACCTTGGAGGCAACATATCACCTATACCTGAAAATGGTGTCCCAAATAGAGTAAGCCAAAGCCTAGTAGAGATATGCTAAACCAAATATGAGAAATAACTAAAACATTAGCATCTGATAAATGTTCAACACATGTACATCGATTAACATCATTTCTATAACCTATCAACATTGATATTCATCTTTCAATCCGGTTTCATTTCTATTTCCAATTCACTTTATTGACATGGTTCATTTATCCAAGTAATTTAAATGAGACTACAACTCATAAAAACAACGCTTAAATTCATCAACAATTCAAAATGAGATTGCAACTCACATTATTAACACTTCAATTATCAACGATTCAAAATGAGACTACAACTCATATTATCCATGCTTCAATCATCAACGTTATTCAAACGTATATAAGGTTTCGGGACTTTCACCCTGGACACTCCGGCTAACTTAATTATCAATGGAGTCCATCCTCTATCTCCTCCCAAACAGTAGAGTACATCCCCTATCTCCTCCCACACAATGAAGTACATCATCTTTCTCCTCCCAAACAAATATACATATGCAATGTATTTAAACACTTCATTATATGCAATGATCAATTAATGCACATATTCAATGTGTTATTCCAACTGTCATATTCAATGACATAATTCAATTGATTGGTTTCAATTTACCTAATCATTATGCAGTGTCTATAACAATCAAGACTATCCTCTGCCGATAACCCAAAGCGGTTATCTCTAAACAGATAAATAAATCTATCAACAGATAATTTATTACTTTTTCCGTCGGTGAGTGATTCATCAATCCAACTACACCAACTAGTCCCAATTCCATCCAATTTCATGATTTTCAAATCAATTTCATATTTCTCACAATTACCAAATTAACTATACAAATTAATTATTTAAATTCAATTAGGGCATTTTCCCATTTTTCTCAAACATTGATCCTAAGACCAAGTTTCACCAATTAAGCCCACAAATCCCAATTTTCAAGATCTCATATGCACATGGAGTTTGAAAAAACACAAAACCCCTCTTTTAAATTTTACAAATCTCAAACCCTAACTTTTCGAAATTACCAAATCTCATCATTTATACAAAATGACAAATGTTTATGTTAAAACTCATAAGAAGGAGTAGATTATCCCTACCTCAAAGTTAGGAGCCCAAAGGAAAAGATGAAGAAACTTGAAGGTGCTCCAAATCCAAGATTTTTCGGATCAAAACGTAGCCCAAACCAAACTCTAACTTTTATATAAAGGGACTAGGGTAGAGAACCACTAGAACAAGGTGTATTTGTAGAGAGAGGGTGTATGTAGAGAGAGATACAGCCGGATCTAGGGTTTGAAAAGAAAAGGAGATGAAAAAGTGATGTATAAACCCGCTGCTGCGAATTGATATATACAGGGCTTGCTCGAGCGATCAGACACAAAAGAACCTCGCTCGAGCGTAAGAAGCGTCACTCGAGCGAACAATGCGAAGCTTCAGGTCTACAACCCAGAAGCATGTTCGAGCGCAAGAGTTCTCGCTCGAGCGAAGGAACACAAAACATAGAGCTCGCTCGCTTGAGCGAAAGAAAGCTCACTCGAGTGAAGAATACCAACCTTCAGGTCCAATCTAGACGCAGACGCACGCTCGAGCGCAAGAGTGCTCGTTTGAGCCAAGAGACACATCAAAGAAAGCTCGCTCGAGCGCAAGAACCTTCGCTCAAGCGAAGAAGCAAAAACCCAAGGCTCGCTCGAGCGCAAAAAGCCTCACTCGAGCGAAGATGCCAAATTCTGAACAGTAACCATTTATTCCAACTCACAACCAACCTGTACCAAACTCACCCAATACATCCCAAAACTCAAATACAAAGGGTTTAAAGGACGGAAACAAGATATAGATAACAACAACCATGACGGAACCCAAGTCTGGAACAAAATAAATGACGGGAAAAACCGGGATCGCTATAGGATGCATGGTGGAAGAAATCGATGGAGAAGCTTCGGAATATTGTCCAACTTATCACGAAGTGATCGAGCATCGCTATAGTCCTCAGATCGGCCAAACCCTAGCTCCGAATAGTCTTTTTTAGAAAGCAACCTTTCTTTGCTCCTCTCTATGAAGCTGTGCTTCAATGAGCCGAAATTGGTTGCCATTTCTTCGTCCTTATCTACTTCTTTAAAGCATCAAAAGCAGGAACAATATTGAAGAATACTTATTGTACTTAGAAAGGGTATTAGGTATGGTTTTTTGATTGTTTGGTTACTGAGATTATGTTGAAATTTTCAAAAATGTGAAAAATAATATTTTTTAGCCTTTGGGTTGTTTTTGCCAGAGAGTATAACTAGAGAAATTTGAATACTTTGTGTGAAAAATTTGTGCTAAAATTTTTCTGGTTTGGTTAATTTTCTCTGGATTTTTCTAGTTTGAACTCAGAAAAATTTCAATTTTTTCTAGTTTGAATCCAGAGAAATTCTTTTATCTAATTTGGAGAGAATTTCTCTAATCTGGATTGAATTTTCTCTGGTTGGACCAGAGAATTTCTCTAAATTGAATTTTCTCTAGTTTGGACCTGAGAATTTCTCCGAATTAAATTTTCTTTGGTTTGATTTGAGGGACCTTAGACGTTATGAAAATATTGGATATCCTTTGTACTATAAAATCTTAATACTAGGGACCTTAAAAAAAAATCCCCTAAAATATAATACGTTAATCTCTAATTTATTATTATTATTATAGATTTATATATATTGATGAATTGAATATGAAAGGTTTAAGATTTTCTCATGTTATGGAGGAAATCATAGAGCATTAAAAACATATTCAAATTATAGAGTAAAACACGACACAATTACAAATTTATGGAATATTCAAGCATTAGTGTCCATGGATCCAAAGAGTTCATTTTATTTAAAAAATAAAAAATAAAGAAGTTAATTTATTTTAGCTTTCTTTTAAAAAAAAGTTCAAATAATAAATACGTTGGTTCAAATGATAAACTTTAGTTGTTTATGTAGTATGAAATAAATTTTATCTGAAATTATTAAGGTATTATCTATAATAACATTAATTTTAGAAATATGGTTTCTTTTTAAGTATTTTATCAATGAAAATTATAGTTTTTTGATTAAATATTTTTGTAATATCTTAACAATTTAGATTTTTTTAATATCATATAGAATTTAATAATTTTATTCAACCTTACTAAAATGATGTATGGGTTTTTATTAATTTTTTTGTAAAACCTCAAGATTACTATTTGAATATATAAGGTCAATCTTGGGATTTTTGACTCATAATACATGATATCAGTATAATATTAGTATATTCTGTTAAATAAATTAATAGAAGATTAATGGTGGGAAATTCTTAATAATAGTTTCAAAAGTAATAGAGGTTTCTATAATTAGTGAAACTACAGGAGAGATTTCTGTAATTGTCAGAAATCTTAGGGAGGTAAGTGTAATTTATCCTTTATATATATTTATATTGAGTTTAATAACTAAAATATTTTTTTTTTTGTCGATTTTACTTAACGAAAATAACCGAAATAGTTTAAATTGAAAACAAATTAAAAAAATTAGAATTCAAATTGACAAAAATTAAAATTTAATGATTTATTTTATTAAAATGATTAAACTCTGTTTCTTTTTTTTCTTTTTGTAATGGTCCCAAAATTTTTTAAAAATTGAAAATAAAAAAAAATCTACGATTTTTGTCTTTTCTAATTTTTTTATTGTAAAATTTAAAAATTTTAAACTTTATAAAAAAAAATTTACCAAATAAGGCAAAAAAAAAAAAAAAAAAAAAAAAAAACAAACAAACAAACAAACAAACAAACAAACTTGAAACACCTACCATAATCTTCATAGCAACTCGTGACCCAAGGCTGAAGGTCCGAAACCTAGATCCTCGTATTCTTCTTGATCGTAGTTAATTTATTTGTTGTAATCTTTTGTCCACTTTTGTAGATCAAATTACACACGCGTAGCGATATCAATTGTGGTTGAGAATGAAGGCTTGATTTGTGGATTCTTCACCTATAAAGCTTGTTTGTGGTTCCTCCAGGTAAACCCCTCTTCTTTTTGGGTGCTCCTAAAACCCCTTTCTCTTACACCTCTTTTGGATTGAAAAAATAGTGATTTGAAAAGAAAAGAAAAGGAAAGAAAATTAATTCCTTTTATTCTTAATTCTTACTAGTTTGGATTACTAAACAGGAGAGCAATGAGCAGAAATTGAGAGAAATTGATTTCTCTCAGAACTTAATTTTGTATATTAACAAAATTACCCATCTACCTAGAAAAGAAATAAAAACATAAAAATATTATTTCGGTAATATAACTTGTTTCCAATCTATCCATTAAAGCAAAATCACTATCTTTTCTTTGAAGAGAAAGTTTGAAAATAAAAAACTTCCAATTTCATCTTGTGTATATTAAATAACTTTTTTAATTCAACATCAAACAATTTTTAATTTCAATTTCATCTTGTGTATATTAAATAACTTTATCACGTATCACCTTTAATATCTATCCCATTTAAATTTTAAAAATACATTTCCAAGCCAAAAGTACACCTTTCATGTATCCCATTTGTACATGTGTAAATTTATCTTTTATATTATATATTATAAATAAATTACAAAACGCTGTATGGTCTCTAAACTTCTACTCTATTTTATTTTATTTTATTTTTTTGCTCTTTCTTTTATTTTTTGTTTTTTCCTTTTCCAGTAACTAATTGGCGTTCTCCATTTTATTTAGCAACATAACTTCATTTTTTTGACAATTTAAATATATTTCTTAAGGACTAAATGTGTTAAAACTCTTTCCTAAATGAAATATTCAATTGATTTCTTAAAAAAATTATATTTTTTTGGGTAATTTAAAATTATATTTTTGTGTTTTTAATTTTCGATTTTTAAATAGTAGTAGTGCGTGTAGTTTTAGATGCATACCATCAATTACTTTAATATTTATCCATTTAAAATTTTAAAATATATTTCTAATCCAAAACTCCTTTATCATATCCCTTTTGTACATGTGTAGTTTTTTTACTATATTTCAAATCTAAATATTCTCAATTCTCATATCTCATTTGTACATGTAAATTGACTAATAAATTGATAAAGTTGTAATTCTTACAATTATTTTCACTAAATTCTTGAACACTTCTAACAATTTTTTTTTTTTTTTTAATATATTTAATTACTCCTCAAGGTGTACCATTTGAATTCATTTAGTGGCCATTTGGAAACCCTAGTAAAAAGCTGCGTTTCGTAGCTTCACAAAAGCGCTAGGCCACAGCAGCTACAAAAGTAACAAAAATCATTTGGGAAGTGTGCAGGGTGCAAAATTACGTAACTACCCTCCATGTTTACATCTTGAGGGTTGGGGCAAAATGTAAATTTCTTAAGTTGTATGGAGTATTTTAGTCATTTTATTGTGATTTGACATCATAAACAAATATTAACTCAAAAAACAAAAAAGTAACTTTTTATCAACTTTCTAAAAAAGCTAAAAAACTTGGTTAAAAGCCAAAAATCAACTTTTAACCATCTTCCCAAAATACTCCTAACATATTTGAGCAACACAACATATTTCTTAGTCTACCTTTTTACTTAAAATATTATATTTATTAATTGAAACTAATATACGGGAACTCAAGTGATAAAAATAGCGAAACATGCTTGCAATGTTTAGGAGATATTTATTTTGTAAATTCAAATTTAGTAAGACTTCTTAAAGTAATAAGAAAATGTACTTAATTGCAAGTCAATATGAGACTTTGTTATTAGTGTTCATAATTTTTGAGAATTTAGTAATATAATATTGAATTTTAAGTCTATCATTTGCACAATATTTTTTTTATGACAATATGAAAGTGTTATTCTCTTATAATTTAAAAAAAAGAGCGATGCCTATTTGGATGAAATGACACGATGATTATCGATCACACACTGTAAAGGGGGTAAAAACAAGACATTTTAATTTTGTTAACATAAATACAGAATTTGGAAACTTATTTAGAAAGAGTAATGTTATACCAACTATCAAATCTTACTTATTGATGTGACAATTCTTATATCATCAAAATGGGTCATATTAAAGAAATGGGTCATATTTAAGTTTTTTTCAAACTTTGATTATTGCATGACGCATCGATTAATAAGAAAAGTTCATTAAATTTGTAAGTTTGTATAACACCTTTTCTCATTCTGTCATTTATTTGCTCCAATTGGTCTCAATACACCTCACCTTGAAATAATGACTCTCTTGTTATGTCACTTCTTTGTTCCAATTGTTCTTTCACCTCACCTTGAAATAATGAAAATTTACTGATTTTTGTAGAAAAATGCTATACAAATCAATAAATTTTACAATTTTTTCTGACTAACTGATGTGTCATGCAATAATCACAGATAGGAAACTAAAACAGGACCCATTTCAATGATATCATAGGTACCACATCAGTAAATAAGAAAAGTTTGTAAGATTTCATAGTTTGTACAACATTACTCATTGAGAAAGATGAATTTAATAAAGGCAATTATTAAATCAAGGTTCATCATAATGTCACTTTTCTTAAGAAGTAATTCACACCAAACTCATTAGATTGTATAAATTTTATTTTTATAGAGTAAAATTTTATTTTTAAATTCAGGGGGTAAGATTTTACTCTTAGATTTAGAGTGTAATATTTTATTCTTATTTCAGAGTAAAATTTTACTTTTATGCCTAGTAAAATTTTACTTTTACATTCATGTCTTAAGTTGTGTTGGTGACACACTGTATGAGTTGTCAATCTTTGGCAAACCTAATAGTAAAAATTAACTCTAAAATATAGTACAATGTTACACTAAATCACAGTAAAATTTTATCAATACAAATTGACTTTTGGACTTGTGGTGACAGTAAAATTTTACTTTGATAGTGGCAGTAAAATTTTACTTTGATTGATAGTAAATTTTTACTGTTAATTGTTTTATATTTCCCCACTTATATGGAAGGACATTTCAGTCAATTCATGATATTTTTTTAATTGAGGGGCTTTTGGAGTCATTGTTTAATTCCGTGGGCTTCACACAAAATACGCCCAATGGGAGGGGCTTTTCACCAAAAGTCCCTTTTTATAAAACCTCAAGAGAGGTGAGAGAAATTTACTATTTGAATATATAAGGTCAATCTTGGGATTTTTGACTCATAATACATGATATCAGTATAATATTAGTATATTCTGTTAAATAAATTAATAGAAGATTAATGGTGGGAAATTCTTAATAATAGTTTTAAAAGTAATAGAGGTTTCTATAATTATTGAAACTACATGAGAGATTTTTGTGATTGTCAGAAATTTTAGAGAGGTAAGTGTAATTTACTCTTTATATATATCTATATTGAGTTTAATAACCAAAATAAATTTTTTTTTTGGTCGATTTTACTTAACAAAAATAGACGAATAGTTTAAATTGAAAATAAATCAAAAAAATTAGAATTCAAATTGACAAAAATTAAAATTTCATGATTTATTTTATTAAAATGATTAAACTCTCTTTCTTTTCTTTTCTTTTTAATTGTCCCAAAATTTTTAAAAAATTTGAAAATAAAATTTTAAACTTTTAAAAAAAATTTGCGAAAAAAGGCAAAAAAAAAAAAAAAAAAAAAACAAACTTGAAACACCTACCATAATCTTCATAGCAACTCGTGACCCAAGGCTGAAGGTCTGTGAAACCTAGATCCTCGTATTCTTGATCGTAGTTAATTTATTTGTTGTAATCTTTGTCCACTTTTGTAGATCAAATAACACACGCGTAGTGATATTAATCGTGGCTGAAGGATTGATTTGTGGATTCTTCACCTATAAAGCTTGATTTGTGGTTCCTCCAGGTAAACCCCTCTTCTTTTTGGGTGCTCCTAAACCCCTTTCTCTTACACCTCTTTTGGATTGAAAAAATAGTGATTTGGAAAGAAAAGAAAAGAAAAGAAAATTAGTTCCTTTTATTCTTAATTCTTACTTGTTTGGATTACTAAACAGGAGAGAAATGAGCAGAAATTGAGGGAAATTGATTTCTCTCATAACTTAATTTTGTATATTAACAAAATTGCCCATCTACCTACAATAGAAATAAAAACATAAAAATGTTATTTTGGTAATATAACTTATTTCCAATCTATCCATTAAAGCAAAATCACTATCTTTTCTTTGAAGAGAGAGTTTGAAAATAAAGAACTTCCAATTTCACCTTGGGTGTATTAAATAACTTTTTTAATTCAACATCAAACAATTTTTTAATTTAAAAATTTAGCATTCAGTTTCTAGTTTTATCACGTATCACCTTAAACTCATCCCTAAATAAAATATTCCTTTGATTTCTCTAATATATATATTTTTAATTTCTATTTTTAAATAGCATTATCGTGTGTAATATTTAGATTTATACCATAAGTTACTTTTAATATCTATCCCATTTAAATTTTAAAAATACATTTCCAATCCAAAAGTACACCTTTCATGTATCCCATTTGTACATGTGTAAATTTATCTTTTATATTACATATTATAAATAAATTACAAAACGCTGTATGGTCATTGAACTCTAAACTTCTACTCTATTTTATTTTATTTTTTTTCCAGTAACTAATTGGCGTTCTCCATTTTATTTAACAACATAACTTCAATTTTTTTGATAATTTAAATATATTTCTTAAGGACTAAATGTGTTAAAACTCTTTCCTAAATGAAATATTCATTTGATTTCTTAAAAAATTATATTTTTTTGGGTAATTTAAAATTATATTTTTGTGTTTTTAATTTTCCATTTTTAAATAGTAGTAGTGCGCGTAGTTTTAGATGTATACCATCAATTACTTTCATATTTATCCATTTAAAATTTTAAAATATATTTCTAATCCAAAACTCCTTTCTCATATCCCTTTTGTACATGTGTAGTTTTTTTACTATATTTCTAATCTAAATATTCTCAATTCTCATATCTCATTTGTACATGTAAATTGACTAATAAATTGATAAAGTTGTAATTCTTACAATTATTTTCACTAAATTCTTGAACACTTCTAACAAATTTTTTTTTTTTTTTTTAATCACTCCTCAAGGTGTACCATTTGAATTCATTTAGTGGCTATTTGGGAACCCTAGTAAAAAGCTGTGTTTCGAAGCTTCACAAAAGCGCCATGCCACAGTAGCTACAAAAGTAACAAAAACCATTTGGGAAGTGTGCAAAACGCAGGGTGTGAAATTACGTAACTACCCTCCATGTTTACATCTTGAGGGTTAGGGCAAAATGTAAATTTCTTAAGTTGGATGGAATATTTTGGTCATTTTATTGTGCTTTGACATCATAAACAAATATTAACTCAAAAAGCAAAAAAGTAACTTTTTATCAACTTCTCAAATCACTTTCCAAAAAAGCCAAAAGCTTGGTTAAAAGTCAAAAATCAACTTTTAACCATCTTTCCAAAGCACCCCTAGCATATTTGTGCAACACAACATATTTCCTAGTCTACCTTTTTACTTGAAATATTATATTTATTAATTGAAACTAATATACGGGAACTCAAGTGATAAAAATAGTGAAACATGCCTGCAATGTTTAGGAGATATATTTATTTTGTAAATTCAAATTTAGTAAGACTTCTTAAAGCAATAAGAAAATGCAAAAATGCTTTAGAGCTCTAATATAGGAGCTCTAATAGCTCTAATGAGAAGGTGGAACCCACTCTGATGTGATGTTTGTGCCTTGCTTTGTTTTTTTTTTTTTTTTTGCTTTGACACATCACTAGAGCTCAAATTAGAGCTCTAGATTTAGAGCTCTCTAGCATTTCCCTAAGAAAATGTACTTAATTGCAAGTCAATATGAGACTTTGTTATTAGTGTTCATAATTTTTGAGAATTTAGTAATATAATATTGAATTTTAAGTTTATCATTTGCAGAATATTTTTTTTATTACAATATGAAAGTGTTATTCTCTTATAATTAAAAATAAAGAGCGATGCCTATTTGGATGAAATGACGCAATGATTATTGACCACACACTGTGTAAAACAAAATGTATTAAATCGCAGCGGATAAAAGATTTAGATCATACCTTGAGATGATAGAACCTCGTGGGTAAATCACGTGCTTCCTGAATCTGATAAACCAACCCAGCAGTGGAGTGATATTACAGAATGAATATCACCCACACAAAACCACAGTGCAAATGGCTTGATCGTTGTTTATGGGAGAGAGTCAGAGAAAGAGGAGAGTCTGGAAAAAAAAGGTTATGGGTAAAAACCCCATAACGTATCTTATATACGTATCTCCCATTATTGATGTATATAATCAATAATAACCAATAAATATCTATCCATCTATCCATATCTATTGATATGATAGACATAGATATCCTGAATGGTTATCCAAATAAGTTTGAATTAAAATTCAAACTTGCATGGATAAGGTTCAAGAGGTTCAGGCTCAAAAAGCTCAAAGGGCCATGCCACATGGGCGCCCATTTCTAACATCTCCCACTCGCACATGAGTTGGCATGACACTGCCACATCTCTATCTCAATCTCCCCAAAAAATGAACAATCTCATACTAGCCAATGCACCGTGCGACCGCTGAGAACACCTGCATGTGGGAGCTCTATACTAGAAACTCAAAATGAGCCAGCATAAAGACATCAACCCAAAAAGAATAGAAATAGTGTCTCATATACCCCAGACCCATCTAATTACACCGGTCCAAAAAACATCTCTAATCCCTCAAAAAGAGCATGTTTGACCCTCTCAATTCTTGCAATACATTCACACTCAATCCGCCTCTCATACAGAGCGATGTGAGTTGCCGGCAGTGAATATATAACATTGGTGTAATATTAGATGATCTTCCCTTTGCCCTCATGCCATTTAGTTTAGGATTGACCGCTTTCCCAGTGATGTCCCTTAAGGCCGAATCATACATGACCGCAGGCAACATACCAAAGTAGCAGAACATCAACCCCTTACCTTATGACATAGTCAAAAGTCACAAAAGGGTACATAAATGAAAGTCATATCAATAATGACACGTAAGACTCACACGGTGAGGAAACAGGGATCCATTCTCTCACCTCATTACTCGGTCGCCAAGCACATATAGTATAAATACATGCTACGGTGGAGTAACTCTTCCATAAAGAGTGACGTCATACTCGATACACCGTACAGATATTAGTCTAGTCGCTTTCTAGCGCCTAACCCGAATTCTCTATTTGTTCGCCTTCTAGGCGCCAAATGAGATCTCGCATCTGGCTAATCATAACAGGCACAACATGGAAAGTGGGTACTAACATCCATGTTTGGTCGTTAACACGACCTCATCTTGGTTGTAACCAAGGCGACATGCATAGTGGATTATTTAAGCCTCTCTTGGCTCCAAATAAAAATAAACCACTAGTCTCAACCTTGCTCGCTCCCAAGCGCCAAGGGCGATTGCTCGTGTGAGTGAGCCAATCTTGCCTGCTGACATCATCATCTGCTAATCATTATGACACAAACCATAATAGTGTCAACATCCCATCATCTCAAAATAAGTGATCGATTTTAAAAAAAATTGACCACAGCTTGCGCAATTCTAGATTCCAAACATAAGCCTTATCAGCACCTCTTGCGATAAGTATATACAACGGAATCCACCATGTGCGCCTCACATGAAGTGATTCAAAATCACAATCCTAGATTCCAAACATAAGCCTTATCAGCACCTCTTGCGATAAGCATATACAATGGAATCCTCCATGTGCGCCTCACATGAAGCGATTTAAGATCACTATCTCTTGCGCAATATCCTCTCTAAAGATATTTTGGTGACCAATTTGCGTTCATTCTTGATGCGCCCAACTAGCGCATTGAATCTTACAATGAGCAAATTAATATACTACTAGTAAAGTATTCTATCCACAGTCTAATGAGCAAGGTCAAGGTCTAAACAACTCAGTTGACCATTTACCAAAGATAACACTCATCATGCCGAATACGCCCACATAGCGTACTACGCCCACATAGCGTACTTTAGGCTTCCTCAACAAAGAAAAGATCAAGGAATATAGGTCACCTGTTTTTTCCAAAGACAATCCGAGGATTCACTCAATAGCTAAGGCTCTGGCTTTTACCGATAGGTAAGTCAATGGGTTTGCAATTTTGCATCTAGAATCGTTCTAGGATATTCCTAATGTAAGTCATCAAAGACAAAATAGGAATTCTCCCAAAACAATCCCTAAGGATCACACATCCAAGCATATAAATTACATCACCCATGTCCATCATATCTAAAATAGAGGACTGCCCACCCTAGGTGGCGATAACCTTATAAATTCCTGGCTCATAATGACTAAGTAAGGAAACAGCTCTTTTTGGACCATTGATCATACCTCAGTGGTCTTCATCGATCATCGTCGGCCTATCATGGCTTAACGAAATCTAAGAACCACTATTTGGATAACTGTTTTAGGCTGTAAAAGATTTATTGGAACTAGCAACCTTTTTGCGCTCCTAACTTTTCACCATAAAAACAGAAGATAAATCCCTACGGATTTACTTATCCAATTCTCCAACGAGAAGTTGGGTCACAATGTCCACAAATCAATGTTCCGAACTTATGTCAATCATAGCCTAAGTCAAAATAACCTCACTCCCCAGGAGGAAGTCAAAATAACTTCACTCCCCAGAAGGAAGTCTTCTCATGGTCTACACCTTCCTCAATGGTGCGACTTTTCGGTGTCTAGCGAGCCTTATGCCTCAACAATGACTATCCAAATTACGCATAACTTTAGAACAGTTTCGCGTCATAATGGAAAGTCAACCAAATTATAAAAATGGTTAATCCTCAAAGACTTTGTCTTAAACTGCGCAACATTAATCCGCTTTCTAAAAACAGGGGACTAGAGCCTTTGGCATTATCCTAGGCTCTTTATCATCTTGCGGAGCAATCATGAATATTTCCTTCTCAATCACCCAGTGATGACGTGGAAAATTTTCACATTTGCTACCACGCAACTATGAATGTAGAGTATTCTTCTCTAATGGAGTAATCCATTAGTAGGCACATCGCTCCCACTGTCCCTAGGATATTGGAAATTTCTTTCCATTCTCAACTAGGCTACATAAAGCGCTATGCTTAGAATTCTCTATCTTATAGAGTTCCAAAACTCTATTCACGTCACCTTTACTAAGAAAACTTTATGTGACTTAGTTACACTACCACAAAGCTGCTTACCTATATGCATATAACCCGGAGGGTTTACATGACCGCATACAATAATGCGCCACACGACCCTACGTGTTCACAAGACAGCATACAATAATGCGCTATAGAACCCTAGGTCTTAACTTCGCAATCTTATGAGAAGTAAAATAAAGATAAGCTGCTTAACGGTTTACAGATCGCCCATAGACGGCTCTCCGCTAACCCATTACTCAAATGGAGTGTAAAATATGATATGGAGGGCACTTAGTTAGGGATATAGGCAACAAACTAGTGCAATTCCCAATTGGGAAACATTTTGCGCCATTATCCACCTAACATTAACAATATTTAATTCCTTATCTCTACTACACCATTGTGTCGTTGAGTATTAGGAATAATCAATTTTCTAAGCATCCATTTCTCTTCACAGAGTTTTCTAAAATAACTCAAATAGATACTCGCCACCTGGGTCAAAACTAAAAGCACAAAAGCTGTTATCTAATTGATCTCAACCTCATATGTGCAATGTCAAAAATCATCTCAAAACTTTTGACTTATGGGAGATCAAATAGTCTTGACTCAGATGCGTATCGTAATCTATAAATGTGTCGAGATTGAGGCTTAGCTATCATACCCTTACACATATCTAGTCACAAAAAAACATAGTGGACTAAATGCGCCAAAACAAATGACCTTGTATGGCTTTCCTACTTACTTGTGCGCAACCATTGCGAACAAAGTTACACATTCACATGAGAACAGGATGTCATAAGCGAGTGGGCCCGAGAAGGCCTACTCAAACCATCGTGTCATCATCTCATTAATGTGATTAAGTATAATAAGCCACCGGTTCATGACCAATGTCATAAACTAATTCCAATCATCTTTGTGTGTGAGATCTCGAAGATAAGTTTAAAAGGTTTAGGCCCAACTAGGTAATGACTCAGGACAAAATCATATTCACTAGATCATAAAAGGATGTCATGGAGATATCAAGTGCGCCTAAGTCGCAAAATTGACTAGTAAGTGCTAATCCCCTGCACCTTCAAGTCAATTTTATTCTCCATACACTTTAATGCATCTAGTTGAAAGATGACGATACTCCTCTTGCCATATCTATTTCTCGCTTCATAGTTACTTGCAATTAATTCTACTATCCACAAGAAGGAGAGAATAAGCTATCAATCTGTGACAGCTCTTGAAGTAACTTAAGCGGGAATTAGGCTAAAGAGTCTAATTCAACACAATGCTCTCACAAGCGATGCGTCAAATTCTTAGAGTCATAACAACCTTGTCGGCCTTGACCTTTTCATTACTATGCTGCAACGTTTTGCGCTTAGTGATAAACGTTATTCAAAAAACGTTAGCCTAGCTAAGGAATCATACAAAGAAGCCCCTCCTCATGTCTCACACCTAAGTGTGGAAACAGTAAGTGTCCAGACTTAGACAAGTTGGCAATGCTAATAGATTTTGCAGCCACTAAGCGCTAATCTTTTCACTTAGTGTTAATAGATTTTGCAGCTTCTAAGCGCTAATCTTTTCACTTAGTGTTAAAGATTTTGCAGCTTCTAAGCGCTAATCTTTTCACTTAGTGTTAATAGAATTTTGCAGCTTCTAAGTGCTAATCTTTTAACTTCATGTGATATTTCAACGCACACTATAATAGTGCATGAAATTTTGCTCCATCCACTCCCAATAATTGGGTAGAAAGCAAAACACTGCTCATACTAGCTACTCGTCTTACACTTAATGACTAATTTATTTAAGCTCGCATTTCTTGGATGACGTGACTCTTGAATGTTACTTCATCCAATGATGTAACATCATTTACAAGTCAAATTACAAAGTCAATCCGCGCAGCTCAATAGTCAAGATCATATACAGATCTATGGAGAGCTTACTAATTTCATAACTCCAAAAACTCGCCAACCAAAACTACGTAGTATGCCGCTAACTATAGCGCCCACATTAGTTTTTATTGTGCCAAACAAGGCAACAAAACCATGACGACTTTGAGTCATGTTTCCTCACTTTGGCTCAATTAAGGTCTGACCTAAAGTCTTCAAGACTTTTGCTCATCTAAAGAATGGGATTACATTGTTCACATTTGAACATCTCTACTAAGTCTAGGTCAACCAAATTAACTTCCATAAGCGAAGTCAATTTAGAGAGAAATTCGCATTGGGATTAATTTGATTAGCATAATATAATTTTGCCACAAAAATCCAAATTAAATAGTGACAATATTACACAAGTCGCAAGATCGAAAATCCGCTATGCTCGTAATCATCTCTTGCGCCACATGTGACAATTATCCAAAATTTAATTTAATTTATGCGCAAAATATTGGTTTTCGGGAGTTAATCTACAAAGATTTCTCTCAACCGAATAACCTCCCACTGACTATGGCATATACAAAGCATGATAAATTCCATACAATAGCATCTTTATGTAAATTTACAAATAATTCATGCTATATCACAATTAATAATGGAATTTAAACAAATAACAATTAATCATACTAATCTAAATACAACATATTAGAAACCCAAAAGATATGCTGTATTCAATATTCAGATTATGCCATAACAGAAAGTATATCATACTGAAATTTTCTGGAATTTTCTGGTATTTTCTGAAATTTTAAATAACTAATAAACACACATAAAATTAGAAATAAAAAATTCAGAAACTGATAAACTGAAACAATTTTCAGATTATGCCATAATTAAAATGTACATCATTCTGAAATTTTCTAAAATTTTTCTGAAATATTCTGGAATTTTAAATAACTAATAAACACACATAAAATTAGAAATAAAAAATCCAGAAACTGATAAACTGATACAATATTACCAGTAAATAGTAAAACATTTCAGAAGTCCACAATAAAAATTTCAACCCCAGAAAATTATTTATGCAATACCAGAATCATTTTAAAGCATAAATAATGAATTATTATCACAGGAAAAATACGTTTTATTTTCATAAAATTTCCAAAATTTTACAGAAGATACAAAATTTAATTTTGAGTCTAACGGTACCAACCATGCTCAAAACAAAGCTATAACGAATAAATTATGGCCAATTAACGCGATTCAGAATTTAAACAAAACAAACAGAGCCTTACAGCCAAGCCAGCTGGGGAAACGGCTCGGCTCGCGGCCCAACACGGCTCAGCGCGCGGCTCGGCACGTGGCGCCGACGGCTCGCGCGTGGACAGCGCCGCTGACGCGCGCGTGAGGGCGCGTGCAGGCGCGTCCGAAGGGCGGATGGCGCGTGCCAGCGCGTGCCAGCGCGTGGAAGCGCGTGGAGGCGGCTCGTGGCGTCAGGTGGCGCGTGAAGCCCACGCGCCGCCTTCCAGGGTGTTTTCTGGTCCGATTTTTATACTTCCGGACTCCATTTTCCAAAATAAATACATTTATGGTCTTAAAAATGACATTAATGATCATAAAAATGAAATATTTTGGATCTCTTCCTCTTTTATAAATATACACATGATAAAAGAAAGCACGAAAATACCCATACATGGCTCTGATACCAATGTAAAACAAAATGTATTAAATCGCAGCGGATAAAAGATTTAGATCATACCTTGAGATGATAGAACCTCGTGGGTAAATCACGTGCTTCCTGAATCTGATAAACCAACCCAGCAGTGGAGTGATATTACAGAATGAATATCACCCACACAAAACCACAGTGCAAATGGCTTGATCGTTGTTTATGGGAGAGAGTCAGAGAAAGAGGAGAGTCTGGAAAAAAAGGTTATGGGTAAAAACCCCATAACGTATCTTATATACGTATCTCCCATTATTGATGTATATAATCAATAATAACCAATAAATATCTATCCATCTATCCATATCTATTGATATGATAGACATAGATATCCTGAATGGTTATCCAAATAAGTTTGAATTAAAATTCAAACTTGCATGGATAAGGTTCAAGAGGTTCAGGCTCAAAAAGCTCAAAGGGCCATGCCACATGGGCGCCCATTTCTAACACACTGTAAAAGGGGTACAAATAAGACATATTTTAATTTTGTTAACATAAATACAGAATTTGGAAACTTATTTAGAAAGAGTAATGTTATACCAACTATCAAATCTTACTTATTTATGTGACACTTCTTATATCATCAAAATGGGTCATATTTAAGTTTTTTCAAACTTTGATTATTGCATGATGCATCCATTAGTAAGAAAAGTTCATTAAATTTATAAGTTTGTATAACACTTTCTTTTCTCATTATGTCATTTCTTTGCTCCAATTGGTCTCAATACACCTCACCTTGAAATAATGACTCTCTTGTTATGTCACTTCTTTGCTCCAATTGTTCTTTCACCTCACCTTGAAATAATGAAAATTTACTGATTTTGTAGAAAAATGCTATACAAATCAATAAATTTTACAAAATTTTCTGACTAACTGATGTGTCATGCAATAATCATAGATAGGAAACTAAAACAGGACCCATTTCAATGATATCATAGGTACCACATCAGTAAATAAGAAAAGTTTGTAAGATTTCATAGTTTGTACAACATTACTCATTGAGAAAGATGAATTTAATAAAGGCAATTACTAGGCTCATTATATTGTCACTTTTCTTAAGAAGTAATTCACACCAATCAACTCATTAGATTGGATTCAAAATAGTTTCTAATTAATTTCCTACGAGACGTAGAAAAGTCTAACATTGCCATTTCAATAACAAAGAAGTGGCCCAACTATAAAACTAACAAAATATTTTCTGCTGCAAATTGAATGCCTATTAAAAAGTCTGTAATTTTTAATTGAATGCCTATTCTGATGTGTCATGTAATAATCAAAGTTTGAAAGCTGAAACAGAATCTACTTTAATGATGTGATATGTGCAACATCAGTTTGTAAGATTTGGTAGTTTGAATTGCATTTTTTTTTGTTGCTCATTGAATTTTTGTGGACTGCACCACTCCTTGGACTAAGATGTGGGCCTTCTTGGCAACATTTACACGAGAGAGAGAGAGATTCAATTGTTCTCTTTCTCCAATGCTTTATGGCCATTTGTGGGTTAAACGGCTTAACATAGTTTAACATTTTAAAATTTCAGTTTTGGATTAGATAAATATAACTAAATAATTCTAGTAGTGTTGTATATTTGGTGACAATATCAGATTGGCAGGAAAATTAGCAAAACAGTAATTACTTTTGTTGTATGTTACATAGTGAATTTCATTTTTTGTGTTTTGAGTAATCTTATTTTGTCTGAAAATGCTGAGAAGAATTGTGATAATGTTCTTTAGTAGACTACAAGAAGTTCCTATAAGTCCTTTTTGTCAAATCTTAAGTCACATCACCCGTCTCCAAGATGCCTTTCCATAAGGAATTAACTGTATGAATAGTGGGTACAGTGGACAGTGCAGAGCCAGTACTACTGAACTTAGAGGACTTGTACATAAAGAATTTACCGAGGTTGGAAAGCATTTGTAAAGGCCCAATGCAACCTGGAAGCCTAACCAAATTAACAACTCTACATCTGACAAGCTGTCAAATGATGGTTAAGATTTTTCCTGTGATTCAACAACTTCATGAACTCCAGTATTTGAGAATTGAAAAGTGCCAAGAAATTGAAGAAATAATTGCAGAATCTGACACGGTTGGAAATCTGAATTTACTGCCAAAGCTAAAGGAATTGATTCTCCTTGAATTGCAAAAATTACGAAGTGTTTGCGCAATTGAGCCATTGGAGTGGAGATCCTTGGAGAAGATTGGTGAGAGGGAGTTTTTATGTGCATTAGGCCGAGCTAGACCAAGGCGTGGTAATGGGCCGTTCTGTGGGCCGCGGTAAAAAGGGCCGAGTGAAAGGACCTTGCAGTTAGCTCGGTCCAATTGTGGTTGTGGTTACCACGGTCGGTATGGTGATAATTAGCTCGGTCAAAGCTTACTCCGGTTAGCTCGGTCTCGACGGACCAAACTGAGGTACCAGCAATGAAGGGAAGAACCGAGCTAGTTGGAGCTCGGTCATTTCTGCCACTTTAGCATGGCTATGTTAGCTCAGTCGTTTTGTCATACTACCAAGGTAAAACCATCTCACTTGGTTTAAGCAGTGAGGGGGGTGTTGAAGGATAAGTATTATCTTTCTGGAGTGTGATTCCTAAGAGGACTCTACATGGAGGAATAAGAGTCCTACTAGGATTGTGCCACATGGAACTTATAAAAGCTCATAACAGAACCTATGGAAGAGGTAACACAACTTTGATTCTCGAATACATAGAGTTTTTGTCTATTTGTCTATTTTGCTGACTTAGGCATCGGAGAGGTATCCGGCACACACCTGCCGGCTAGCTCACGTTTGTGTTTTCAGGGGGTAAAGCGACAACGTACGGAGGAGCGCATACTTGATCAATAGGATCATACGAGTAGATTATTTCGTGCTCATACAATTGGCGCCGTCTGTGGGAATTTCAGAAAGAACAAAACCTCTTGATCAAGTTTTCCTTGCCAGTTAGGAGCAATGATGCACAATGAAGACTTGCCGCAATCAGCTATTGACGGGCAAACCCCAGAGGGGGGTGGAAGGCGCGAAGGCATGCCTTCTATCCCTCCCATGGCGGATTTAGAACCCCAGCGACAGAACCCCCGGAGGAATGCAAGGGGGAGGCGGGCTAACAGCCCCCGTCGCTCTCAAAGTCCTGAAAGACAGAGAGCGTGAGAGAGAAGGTGAACAGGAGTGTCTTTGATTCAAAAAAGAGGTTTTTTGTATAAGGCAAAGAAAAGGCGGGACTGTTCAAAAATTTCAGAGTACGAGGGCGGCGTTGACAGCTGTACTCAACCAGTAGGGGCCAGCCACGTGTCTATGGAATAGCAAGCGATTCAGCTTTGCAGCGTGACTGAAGAGACGTTTTTTGACCGAACCAATTGGTAGCCTGGTGATAACTTAGCTCGGTTGAAAGTCTAAGGTTTTAGCTCGACTGATAAACAGGTAATCCCAATCATGCTACGCAGATGGAATTAAGGGACAATTAAGAGGGAGTTTTTATGTGCATTAGGCCGAGCTAGACCAAGGCGTGGTAATGGACCATTCTGTGGACCGCGGTAAAAAGGGCCAAGTGAAAGGACCTTGCAGTTAGCTCGGTCCAATTGTGGTTGTGGTTACCACGGTCGGTATGGTGATAATTAGCTCGGTCAAAGCTTACTCCGGTTAGCTCGGTCTCGACGAACCAAACCGAGGTACCAGCAATGAAGGGAAGAACCGAGCTAGTTGGAGCTCGGTCATTTCTGCCGCTTTAGCATGGCTATGTTAGCTTGGTCATTTTGTCATACTACCGAGGTAAAACCATCTCACTTGGTTTAAGCAGTGAGGGGGGTGTTGAAGGATAAGCATTATCTTTCTGGAGTGTGATTCCTAGGAGGACTCTACATGGAGGAATAAGAGTCCTACTAGGATTATGCCACACGGAACTTATAAAAGCTCATAACAGAACCTATGGAAGAGGTAACACAACTTTGATTCTCGAATACACAGAGCTTTTGTCTATTTGTCTATTTTGCTGACTTAGGCATCGAAGAGGTATCCGGCACACACCCGCTGACTAACTCACGTTTGTGTTTTCAGGGGGTAAAGTGACGACGTACAGAGGAGCGCATACTTGATCAACAGGATCATACGAGTAGATTATTTCGTGCTCGTACAATTGGAATTTTGAACTGTTCTGTTTTGTTTAAAGTACCTTTCAACAAAAAGAATGCAGCAAAGATGCAAACTATTGAAGCAGAGCAGCAATGGTGGAAAGCATTGCAGTGGCAGAATGATGAGGTCAAAGAACGGTTTCAAAAATTATTTACCTTCAGGTGATGTTTCAATCTTTAAAATGTTTCATCTTCATATTTTGTGCAGTTCCTTGCCTAACTTTAATTTCTCCAAAGTCCGTAGATCTCGCAATGAGGCTACTCTTTGAAGATGGTTGTATGAGCTTTCAAAATCCAGCAGCCTTGGATCCTTTTCGCCTTCGCTCTTTTGCGAAAAATACTTGAGAGATCTCTGTGTCATGAAGTTTTCGAGTTAGTTTGGATGCGATATTGCTGTTGTTGAGTGCTTCTTCGTGTGTTTGTTCCTTCCTGATTGTGTTCTTCTGTGTTCCTTCTACGCTGGAGCAACTTTACATCAGGTATTCATATATGAAAATAGCTGAGCTACTATTTTTTGTTTTGTTTGATGTTCTACAAAACAAGACTGTTACGAACTGACCATGTATTATTTGATCTTTTATCTAGCACACTTCTTTGTGTTCTCTAATCTTAATCTTAGCCGCTAATTGGTATTCTAGATCATCTTCTATACTATCTGTGTGACTCTAGATATGCACTGAAGTAAGACGAGCAAGGATCTTCTCCTTGGCTCCCTACTTTGTGGGCCATTGGGCCCACTTTTAGGCCTAATTTCGATGATTCGAACCGTTCACATTTTAGGATTTGTCGAGTATATCATACTTGTAAAAAATCAAGTTAATCGAACTAAAAATCGTTTATTAAAAAAAATTTAATAAACTGTTTTATTTTTTAATAAAACTTCTAGTTTGATGATCTGAACATGTGGTTTCCGATATCCGATTGATTTGATTTTTTACAAGTATGATATACTCGACAAATCTTAAAATGTGAACGGTTCAAATCATCAAAATTAGGCTCAAAAGTGGGCCCAATGGCCCACAAAATAGGGAGCCAAGGAGAGGATCCAAGGAGAGGATCCTTGCTCGAAATAGGACCTCCTGCAAGCAACATAAGGTGATAAAGCCATGGGATTTTCCTATAGAAAGAAATTCCGTAAGATTTTTTTATTTCTAATCATATGCAAGAGTGTACTATTTGAATCATCGAAACCGGACTCGTGATGAACCACATGAGCCCAAATAACACTCTCCAGTCTAAATTTAAACTTAAGGGAAGCCAATCCTTCTTCAAAATTTCTTTAAATCTACATTTACTGCTAGTTTGTATAGAATGAAAAAACGTGCTGGTTACATATTTTTTTCACATTGTCTTTTTACTTTTCTTGCAGATCTTTTCGTAAAAAATCAAAAAGTACACTCATTTAAATCATTTCAAACAACCCCTAAATAAGTAACAAGTTATTGAGCTAAGTTGAGCTGGAAGAGTCAGCAAGAGTTGGTTGTAGTCACTGGCGGAGGCAGCAATGGACGAGGGGGGTCACGTGCTCCCCCTGAATTTTGAGATTTTTTTTTTTTTTTTTGTTGCAAATATAAAGAAAGAGGGTGATTATTGATTTAATGATTAAGACTTCGCCTAATAACCTTAATTAAGGTTATGGGTTCAAGTCTTGGGACCACCACTTTGTATATTATGTCAAAGGTTAGGTGTGTACTCAATTTTTCTCCTCCCAAACACACATTAATGTGTACTAATTGGGCATTATTGTTGTTGTTGTTGTTTTGTTGCAAGTATAAAGAAAATATTTTAAATAAAAAAATTTACAAAAATATTATTAGAGTGAAATGTCAATGACATTTTAAAAATTATGAGAACAATAATAGTTGTTTTGAATGAAAATGAAGAGACTATTATAAACCATATCATCTATGAAAATTTTATGAAATTTTTTGAATGTAACGGTAATGTCATTATTATTGACATACAAGTATAACTAATCTCACTATAAAGACATGAAATTTATTGGATTGTTAGTTACATCTGACATGTGAGGTTCACTCTCTATGTGTTTATTTACTATTAGTTGGTGATATCACATACTAATGATGACGTGGTATTACCATTATATTGAATTTTTAATCAAATTTTGTATAAATTTTTTTTATCATTATATAATTTATTTTAAGATTTATATCCATATTTTTTTATATTATCCATGATACACTAGTTATAAATAACATTATTTTTTTTGATGTTCCTCGAAATCAATCGTAAAAACTTGCGTTAAATATTTTTGTAAAATTTTTCAATAATATAATTAATAAGTGCCCCTCTAATTTGATTTTCTGGCTCCGCCACTGGTTTGTAGTTAGTCGAGATGAAAGAGTGAGTTAGTTAGTTAGTTAGTGGAGATGATAGAGTGAGTAAGTTAGTTATAAGCTGTTAATCTTCCGAAGAATGAGTGGGAGTGAGTTAGGTACCGTTGTGGACATGACATGATAGAGTGAGTGAGTGAGTCAGTTAATCTTTTGAGCTGGAAGAGTCAGCAAGAGTTAGTTGTAGTTAGTGGAGATGATAGAGTTATAGTTAGTTGGTGGAGATGATAGAGTGAGTGAGTTAGTTAATCTTCTCCCTTTCTTTGTTAAAGAATGAGCGGAATTTGTGTTGGCTCTTTCTTTTCATCTTCTTCTTCCTTTCTTTGTTAAAGACTGAGTGGAGAATTAGGTGGCTTAGATTGACGATTGGAAGAACTAATTGGCAAATGAGTAGAGAGGCCCTTGCGTTTCTTATATTATACTAATTAAACTTGAGTGGAATGAGTGGAGAGGCCATTGCATTCCTTGTATTATATATTATTGAAGGTCCGATTGAGCAATGGACTGTTAGTACCATAAAAATGTGATAGACCATAAGACCCAACTTTGATATCATATTAAAATATCCAACTCAAAATCAATTGGCAATGAGTGGATGATCCCTTCATTATATTAATCAAGTTTGGGTAGCTTACATTGACAATGTGAGTTTAAGTATTACAAAATTGTGTTTTCAAGTTCTCTTTCTTGCTTTCATATTTATGTATGCATCATTTTTTTTTTTTTGGAAGCAAATTACGTTGATAGTTTTTACGTTTTGTGCTGTGTATCATCTTGGTCCATATGCTGAAGATAAGAGTTGGGGATGGCTGTAGGATACACTTCTGGTCTCATAAATGGCACATGAACACCCAACTGAAGATTGAGCTCCCTAGGCTTTACAACCTATCAGGGGATAAGGATAGCACTCTGAAGGACTATGTTTAAAGAAGACAGAGCACAGGGGTTTGGATTTTTTTTAGAAGGCCTCTTTTTAGCATGGGAAGAGGAAGAAGTTGATGGTTACAAGGTTGGCTGGGTTGTGGCCCAAGAATCAGGTTGAATTGCCCTGATGCTCTACATTGGGATGCAGATCCATCTGGCCAGTTCACTGTAGCATCAGTAGGACAGTGGTGTGATACTAATAATGGACCTCGATTGCAAGTGTCGAAGTTGTTGTGGAATAATGTAGCACCAAATAAAGCCCAATTTTTCTGGTGGCTAGCTTGGAGAGGGAAGGCGAAAACAACAGATTTTCTACAAAGACTTGGAGTAATTAGTAGTAGTGAGGAGTTTACTTGTCCATTTTGCAAATCTGAACCAAAAACAGGGAATCATGTGTTGTTACTCTGTCCGGGTGTGTGTAGATTATGGTCTGAGCTATTGGATTGGTGGGGAATTTGCTAGGCAACACCAGCAAGTGTGGAGGGGCTGCTCCAGTGGTGGATGGGAGTTAAACTCAAGAAAAAGGAACATCTGATCTAGAAATCATTGCCGATTGCACTACTATGGTCTGTTTGGAAAGCAAGAAATGATTGTGTTTTTAATGGAAGTCAACCAGATTATGCTGAGATAGGGGAATTGGTGAAGGTGAGGGTGGCTTTATGGGAAAGATCAAGTATAAAAGGGTTCCATTTTACAGCTCAGGATTTTGTTTCAAATTTAGGGAGTGTAAGGCATCGCCTGAATAGGTGTTCTACTGCTACGTGCTACCTATTTTGGCTCATGTCTGCCCTGCTGTTGTGGTATGGTGGTGATCTGGTGTGACTTTGGGGTTACTAAAGCTGGGTGGCTGAGTTTTTATTGTTTTTATTGGTGCTTTGCGGTTGGTTGGTTTTCACCAACTTGGTATTTTGCTAGCAAATGATTGGGTGTACAAGTTGGTGCCAACATAGTTGAGATGATCTTGCATACTGTGATGCTCTTTGCACTCGCCTTCCTTTATTGATGTTGTTGTATGTGTACTTTGTACTATGTGTTTCATCAATAAAGTTCATAGCTATATATATTTACTTGACTTAAGATTGAATGAAACGTAGTTTTGAATGTTCAAAGGAACTTGTTTGATCTCTGTCCACCTACAGCGTTAGACAAACAAATGAAAGTTATGAACTAATTGTCTGTATGTTTTCTTTGCGCAGTACATCCCTGGAACCAAGATGATTTTCCCTGGACTGAGGAAGCCACAGGAGTGTGCTGACCTCATAGCATATCTGAAGCAGGCAACATCCTGATTCTTTTGCCTCATATATGAAGGGCGTTTATATTTTGCGATGGTTGGAAGAGTTTGGTAAGTCGTTGCTAGTTTGGAATTCTTTTTGCTGAACTTTAGATACTACTTATTTGTTTAAATGAGACCATTAAGGTCTCTGCTATGCTATTCTCCGGAAATCTGATCCGAAGTTGTGAGTTTTTTTTTTGTGTGTGTGTCAATTTACATGTTTCTCTGATGATTAGAACTCATACCTAATTTGTTTGTCACGATAAAGGAATTAAAAGACATGGTTCCATTTTATGTGATGTGATGGTGTTTTCTCATGGTATCACTTTGATTGTGTGTTGGATTTGGCTACTCAGATCTGGGAGCATGGTTAAGGTTACCTCTTCTATATATCAGTTTCTTTTTTCATGTTTTTAGAAACAAATACAATGAATAGTTAAAAAACATCTTACATTTTCATATCATTTTTATTTGTGAAACCAATTTTAAAAAATTTGAAAAGGCGTGTTTTCATAAATTTTTTTTTTTTTTTTTAATTTTGAAAATAGTTTGCCATACAAGTTTAATATTGTGTTTTCCAAAAATGAACATAGAGAACGAGAAATGTTCCAAACATTTTAAGTGCTTTGAGACTGACCAACTGATTTGATGAATTAATTGGTTGAGAATGTTTGGTGGACCTATTACTCGTCCATTGAGAAATTAAATGCATGTTGCATGAGATGATTATTTGAAATTGTGTTGTATTTTACTTGATTATATAACACCTTTAAAACTTGGTTAATACCTTCGTTGCTCGCTCTCTCTCTCTCTCTCTCTCTCTCTCTGTATAAAGGAGCTAACATATAATAAATAAATTATAGTACCAGAAGTTCTCCTGCCATCCAAAGTCAGTTGATTACTAATACAATAAGGTGCAGCATTGAAAAATTGAATTCCTAAATCTATGTTGTTTCCAATGCTAGCTAGCAAATCAGTGCATTTATTTGCTTCCCCGTAACAATGGTGGACTCTGGTGACCCCAGCTTGCTCATTAAGTACTGCACTTAAGAATGATGTTACTGAACCTGTGATGTTGTGTTCTCTTTAGCTACTAGGTCAATGGCTAACTCGGCATCCACTTCCATTAGGTTTAGATCGTTTGCTAGAGTTAGCCCATTTCTTATGGCCCATATTTCTGCCTCAATAGCAGTGGTATGCCCAATGTTTCTGCAGAACCCGGCGAACCATTGCCCAAGATGATCTCTAATGATACTGTCCCCATTGGCCTGGCGTGGGCAGCCCTTGGCCCCATCCATATTGAGTTTGAAAGAGCCTGGTTCACGGGCAGTCCATCTGACATTAATTGTCTCCCCATTTGGTGTGCGACCTTCTTGCCTTGTTAGGAAGCACCACTGAAGCACTTTGGCAAGTCCATGTGATTTCTCCTTCTTTATTGGTGATGTTTTTAGTTATAGCACAGTAGTAGAGTAAATGTCAAAGATTGCAATCTGGTTTTCCCTTTGTATGTTTTTCCAAAAAGGATTGAATCAACTGAGGAAGTGAGAGTAAAATTTTTGTTACGCAATTGAAATTTAAACCCACAACTTTTCATATGAAAGTTGTAGTATTCTAGCCAATTAGGACAACTCAATTAATTGTATATATATTATCTATAGAAATAAACTAAATCTACAATCCAGACTATTCTAAAGCACCCTAACATTTGTGGCCCTACTACATGTGAGGAACCTCATGAATACAAAAAACAGAAGCTACTGCCAAAATCATATTAATGGAATGTAGACATTGCCACTAGCAAAAATGGAAAAAGAAAACACAGTAATTTGAACAAGTTTCAACATTCCTGTGGGTGTTGATTTTTGACCACACAACCAAATAGGGAACTCAGCTGAAGAGCACCAGTAGCATAGATTAAGCCCAACAACCTGCACAAAAAGATGAGAATTCGGTAGTGGTTCATTCACCCGAGGGCACTCCGGCAATCAAGTCAATAAAACTATATCTCTCAAAGAAAGCAAATTGTGCTTAAACTCATCAGAAAGAACTTATCTTAGACCCACGAGGGTGCCTTGCTTTTATAACCAGCAGTGACCTGATCCCATTAGAAGCCTCACTTCAATGGACTCAGGCTTAATGCTCATCCTAGACCCTCATCTAGATAGAGATAAACTCTTCTTGAGCCTTATCTTTATCCAGACTGAGATCCTCCTCTATTCTAGGACTCTTGCCCCTTATCTGCTTATCCCAGATTCCAGCATCTTCGCAAATAACCTCGACCTAGCCGAGATTATCTCAGTGCATGACCAAGCCACGTGGCACCTCGGCTGATACTTTGGCGTCACCTTAGCCATGTGCTGTTATTCACAAAATACATCCCCACAACTGTCCCCTAGGTTCTATTACCTCGGCAACTTGAGGTAATGGAACCTACATCGTTTGCCCATATAGCATGTCAGCTAATAATCCATTCATCTCTCTGACTGAGATAATGACTCGTTGACTTCAAGTAACCAAGACTCTGCCGCCCATTCTATCAAGGACCAAGAACCAAGAACCAAGTTCTTTGAGCATCTCAATTGAGCTGCATATGACCAAGAATTTCAAGAGTTCTTAACTGCATATGAGCTGTCAAGCACGGTCTTTTCAACTGTTTCCTCCACGCGTCCCTTCCTCATTAGTTCGTACCTAACACGCGCTATCAGGTTGTGTCGCTTCTGCTCACGCCGCCTGACAAGCACGTCGTCCAAGTCTAATTCATTATGTTTTGCCGCCTTTTCGTGTTTTTGACAAAACTCTTCCCTTTTCTCTCTGTCTTTTCACTTTTGCACTTACACTTTCTCTCGGCTCTCAGACTTTCTCTCTCTAAAGTTCTTCAATCCGCCATTGTTGTTTCTTCAAGCTCCTTGCAACTGCTCCATCCGTTACCGCCAACGCACGTTTCATCACTTGAATGTGATCGTCAAAGCTTTCTGACTCCGGCGTACTTGTTCTCAGCCCCATTCTGTAAGTTACTAGCTTCTTTCTCTTTAATTTCAGTCTTCCACTGTCCTCTTAATATGTTTCTTCTACCATATGTCCACACTATATCTGTTGCCATTTGAATCTGTATTAGTGGCTGTAATATGTTTTTCTCTATTTATTATCTAATTGCAAATCAATTCTTGTTCCCGAATCTGTTTATCTATACTGCTTGTGTTTCTTGCACACTCACTTATTCACGGATTTTGTTGTTCTGTGTGTGTATATTTGTTTTCTTGTTCTATGCCTCGTTCTTGATTTCTGAATCATGTTTCCTTTTTGGTCTTCTTGCTTGGTTTCCATATTCCTACATTCGACTCCTCTTTCTGCATAGACTTAGGTTTTGGGATTTGATCTTAGAACTCTATTTCTTAGGAAAACTGGAACAAATTTCCCCATAGACCTTCACAATCCTCACCCTAGTGCTCTCTAGGGTTTAGCTGAGGTCTTTAACCCTTTGCTAAGCCGCTTATCAAAACTCTGTTTACCGAACCCACTTTAGCCGAGATAATGGGCATGTTTAGGTGGAGAGTAGACACCCCTTTCAAACTAGAATACTTTAGGCAAGAGTTCTCCGTCCCTGCCGATGTCCACTTGAGGTTGGCTAGGGAGAAGGACTCAATTATGCCTGGTTAGGACTACATGCCGTTCCCAGTAGTTTCTATTATTGAGGGTGGGGTCAGGTTCCCCCTTGACATCCTTTTTAGAGAGGTACTCCATTATTACAAACTCAACCCCATGCAACTAGCTGTAAATTCCTTTAGGATCATCAATGGTATTATCGAGCTAGCCCGCCAGCAGAATGCCAGAATTACCCTGTCCGACATCCAGTATTACTACACCATGTGTGGCCTCAAAACTAACACTAGCTACACGTATTACCTCAAGCCGAGATCTACACAGTACAAGCTGATAGCCGATATACCAGACTCCAATAAGGGTGCGGCCGACGACTACCTGACTGTCTCGGGCAATTAGAAGTTCGTTCTAAATGATGAGCTCCATTTTTTCCCTTTGTGCCGTGATGTTTTTAGGGATGACAAGGGTAAGGACTTAGTTCCCCCACTCAAAGTCCCTTTTTTACTGCCTTACTTAGCAGTCTTTCTGTTTATCTATTCTAATGTTCTCTTTTTGCTCTGTAGCTCTCCCTCAGCCAGAGAAGAATTTCCGCTAGTCCTACGTGCCAAGCAAGGACTTGGTTCGACTTCTTGGCCTACCCATTGAACTGCGCAAGGCTCCACTCCTTCTCAACTACATCCCGACATAATGGAGTCCATTGCCTGATGTTCCTCGCAAAAGCAAGTCTCCATCCGCTTCAACTCCGCCAGTCATTTCATCGCTAAGGCTAGATCAAGCCTCCACATCTGATCTTGCAAACCAGCCATCAACTTCTTAACTAATCTCCTCAACTCACTTCCTGCCCAGCCATCGGTCGCCGAGTATTCAGAAGAGGATGCCGAGATTCCGACATCTTGGTGATCGACCTATCCAACCCCTTCTATTGCCCTATCAGCAATTCATTTCCGTCCTAGAGTCACCATTGCCTCCACTGTTGACGAAACGGATCGCACAAAAATTGTTCCTGATGACCTTCTCACTGACATCCCGAGTGTAGTGTCGGTCTATTCTTCTTCCCCTTCTCAAACCCAACCCAAGCCCAAAACCAAGAGAGTAAAAAGGGCTAAGGCTAAAGCCACAGCCATCGAAGTTGAGTCAGAAGATACAATGCCAATTTCTAAGTTGGCTGAGATAGAGAAGACTGTTTCTGCAGCCGAAAAGAGACCTACCAAGGCTAAGGCATCTGACAGACAGCCATCAAAGAAGCCGAGGTCTGAGGGTGCTGCTCAACCAAGATCTTTCTGCGTTGATGAGCCCTAGACACCGACAGTCATGGTCGGAGACCAACCTTTGTTAGTAGGGGACAGTGCGCTAGACTCTGTGGAAGTCGGTGCCACCCTTTCAACCGTCGTTCTGTTGTCGGCTGATATCAATCGCCTGGTCGAGCTAACCGAATACGAAAACTACGCGTTGATGATGTAACACTGCGTTCTAGTAAGTCTTTTTACTTGTGTCTCTTAGTTTAACTTCCATTCTGAATTTTGTACTTTAACGAATTTTATGTTGTCTTTGTCTTCTTGCAGGCCATTCAGCAAGGCCACTCATTCGCGGTCAAAGCCGAGGAATTCAAAAAGGAGTTGACAAACAAGACCACGGAGGCAGCCAAGCTCCTCTCCTCGCTGAATCAGGCCGAGGCTCGCATCCGAGGTCTATTGGATCAGTCTAAGGCTGCCCAAGCTACCCTAAAGAAAGTCGAGGACCGAGCTGAAGCGGCTAAAAATGTCGCTAAGGTTGCCAAGGCCGAGGTAAATGAGGCTAAGGAGAAAGAGGCCCAAGCCCAAAATGAACTTCAAACAGCACTCACTACGAAAGTGGTTGAAATCAAAGCCGCCGATGAAAAGGCCTATGCCAAAGGGGGGGCTGAAGTCCGAGATGCCTACAAGAAGCAAGTCAATTAAGAGTTGCCCCCATTTTCCTTATGTTCGAATTAATGTCCGATTCAAACACATGTAATGCAACACGAAAGATGATTATCTTGCCTCTTTTACTTTTTCAATTTTATTTACTCATTTTAGTTACCAAACCATCCTTTAATCAATTTAATCCATTAATGAGTGTCCTCTAATGGAAAGATGGCTCAAACCACAAGTAGCTTTGGGCATAAAAGAGGCATTACACTGTTGGTAATGAACCCCCTAAGGGATTAAACCATTAGGTGTAGCACCTCCATTTCACACTTAGGCAAACAAGGGGTTTAAAACCACTTTCAAAGCAAACAAAAGAGTGAAGAATTGAGGGAGATTGCAGAGATTAAAGTGTTGAAATTAAGTGCAAAACAACACTAAAACATGCTATCAATTCAAACCAATGGTGTTCAAAGCCTTGAAACACCAAGCTAGTGAAGGAAATTACACTACAACCATGCCATGCAAGGCTCAAATGAAACAAACAACCAAAAATAGAGGCAAAACAACCCTAAATATAGTCTAAAACATGCTAGACTTAAGCTACAAAAAGCTAAAACAATAAGCTAACATGTGAGGCTAACTAGGCATGCAAACAAGACACAATGAGGGGAGGCTAACCCCTCCAATTTTGGACTTCAAAACGAGGTTTTTACCACTGAAAAACCTCTGAAATTCAGTGGTTAAAAGGCCCAAAAAAGTTGATTTGAAAGTGATGAAAAATAGCATAAAAAGCTTAACAAGCTAAGAAGCAAGAAGGGTGTACCACCCCTTAACTAAAAAGAGCTTAAACCACCACTTTTAGGTCACAAAAATAGACCTTTTTACACTTCAAAACTAGCCTTAAAACAGTTGAAATAGATGAGAAAATAAGTATACAAAACAAGCTTAAACAAGGCAAGTGCTATACCTTTGAAGCAAAGCACAAATTAGGCACAAATCTGAGCTTAAACCTCCTTCTAGAGCTCAAAGGAAGTCCCAAGTAATCTCAGCTCAAAGGTGAGAGTATTTGGTTAAGGGTTGGTATGCAAAAGCTAAGGATTTGTGAGCAAATGTGTACAAAATAACAAGAGAGAGAGAGAATTCTAGAGAGAGAGAGAGATGTTTGTGTTCTAAATTTTCTAATCCTCAAAAATGGGAGTGGAACCCTCCTATTTATAGAAAAAGACCCCTTGAGCTCAGAAATATCTCACCATACACATGTATGGAGATGCAGCTCAGTGTGCAACAGCTGGTACAACTGTTAATAAATATCTGGAAAAAGGCACTAGTGGCCGTTGACTACCACTGGTGGCCGACAGGTCACCAAGAGGTCCAGAAACTAAGTTTTGGTCCAAAACAAGGCACAGAAAGAACAAGGTTTAAAGGCTCAAAGACAGGGCATTCCGCCGGGGACTTCGGGCGCTCAAAACGAACACAAACTCACAATCATCGAGTGCATGAGCGATGACGTCTAAGTCTTGAGGACGGTCAAAAATGGGGTGTCTACAGTTGCCCCTCTTTGACAGAACTCGGAAGTCACGAAATGATGGGAGTGAATGTCAAAGCCCAGAGATGACCTATTTTTGACAAGGCCGAAGACTTGGACAAACAAACAATCAAAACAAAGAATGGTTGTGCCCGCAGGCTGCCTACCTATCCTTTTGCAAGGAATCAAACCAGCGTAGTTCTGGGGCAAAATGCAAGTGATATGCATGATGCAAGAACATAACTTATGATCATGCAATGAGGCTGTAACGAAACATTTGAATGCAAATGTAATGCAAGCAAACCCAAACAAGGTACAGCAATCTCAAACACAAAAGTAAGTAAGTAAACATGCCACACGTGGAAATTACGAACCAAACCACTTTTCATGCAGAGAGGATGTAAGAAAATTATGCAAGCTTAACGACGCAACGCACAGGAAAGGAAAAAAGCGATCGTCGGGCGCACTCGATATCTCAGCCAAGATCCTAATGTGTTGCACACAGAAGGAAAAAAGGGGTGGTGTGAACACCGGGACGCACCCGAATGAGTTTAACTGAAACAAACACTTCCCAACGTACCTCACACGCGGGGGGAAAAGGTGGTGTAAACACTGGGATGCACCCAAATGTTTTTTTAGCCCACAGGAGTGGTGTAAACACTGGGACGCACCCGAATGCTTCTAACCAAAGGGAGGTGTAAACACCGGGATGCAACCGAATGCTTTTAACCAAAGGGAGTGGTGTAAACACCGGGACGCACCCGAATACTTCTAACCAAAGGGAGTGGTGTAAACACCGGGACGCACCCGAATGCTTCTAACCAAAGGGAGTGGTGTAAACACCGAATGCACCCAAATGCTTTTACCCAAAGGGAGTGGTGTAAACACCGGGACGCACCCGAATGCTTCTAACCAAAGGGAGTGGTGTAAGCACCAGGACGCACCCGAATTCTTTTAACCAAATGGAGTTAACCGAAGGGCAGGAATGATCTCACCTGGAACTCCTCTGAATGAACTGTACATACAATATCGTGCCTACATAAGAAAGAAACTCAACACGCATAACATAGTAAGAGTGCATGTTCTATGCACTATAAACAAAGCATGTTCTATGCAAATGTAGTGACAACATGTTCTATGCATGATAATTGGAAGCATGTTCTATGCTATAATGGAGAGGTGCATGTTCTATGCAACAAATGAAGACAGGTATGTTCTATGCATATTCTATGCAACAATGGAGAAATGCATATTTCATGCAACAATGGAGGAATGCATATTTTATGCAACAATGAATTGAATAGCAACTTCCGATTTACCTCTCGGAAGAGTTGCAACAAGTTAAAAAAGATACACCTCATTCGTGTTGATTAGTGATGAACATCATGCACCGAAGACACGGTTTGGAGCTTCCGCAGAGGCAATTTGAATTCTACAGTGAACTTTTCTTGCACTTTTCGAGAACTAAGGATACAAAACAGCAGCAAGACTCAAAGGAGGAGCACTGGAAGCTTGATGACCACCAGGGAGGAGTGTCAGCCACCTGTCGGCCAGTCCTAAGCATTGTCAGCCACCACTGGCCATTGATGGCAGATCGGGCTATTTCAGTCTTTTCACCCTCGGGTCTTTATGTATAGGTCATGGAGGCTTATTTCCTCCATACCCCATGACCGAAATTCTTCCCTCTCACTGTAGACCTTTCTTCTCTCTAGATCCGAGCTTTATATGCGCTTTCCAACGCCCCACGCGAAGTTGATTCACTAAAACCTCTTGATTTCCTTCGTTTTGAACAGATTGAAAACTGATTTCGGTGCTTTTTTCTTCATTTTCACCACTTGAGGCTTGTTCCCCTCGAGTTTCTCTTGGGTTTGGTGCCTTTTCCCAGGCTTTGACTTTTTCTTCCATTTTCTCTCTCCTAGGGTTGACTTTTGGCATTTTCCACATATTTTTCCCATTTTCTTTACTTTTCATCGACTCTTTATCTATATTCCAGATGGCAGACGACATTCCACATGATGGGGCTCCTCCAGAGGCGGAGTTCGAGGCAGAGTTCGATTCTGATCCAGAGCCGGAGCCCTTACCACTGGGGGTGAGGCCTTTTGACGTGGCGATGTATCATCCCTAGACGCACATTCTACCTACTGGAGGACGTTAGGCACTTCATTGATTTCGCCGATGCACCCGCAAATCTCTTACTAAGGGAGCCAGATTCCCATTTTCCAACCGTTGCTGTTGAGGTACAAACTCTATGCACTTGCACATCTGATGTTCTTTACTTGCATTTCTTGCACTACCCCTTATCTGACTGTATTTTCATCAATGCGATTGCATTCATTTTGCACTTCCTTTTCATCGAACTGTATTTACACTAATTCACCTGTCCTCTGCCACAGGGTGACGCCCGTGCATACAGGGGCTATGGGGCCACGACGGCTAGAGATTGGTATGACGAGCTCCCTGCCGGAGTATGAGCTATTGTTGACGAGGCAGGCTTCGGCCTAATCTGCTCTGGATTGACACGAGTCATAGTGAGCCATCCACTTCTTGGAGCACTAGTGAAGAGATGGTAGGACACCCCCAACTCTCTCCACCTTTCTACTACCGGAGAGATGACGATGACCCCTTATGACTTTGCTATGATCACAGGCCTAGGCGTAGGGGGTGATCCGATTCCTTTGGATCCTGATATAGGGGAGTGAGAGGCTGCTTGGATTGAGCTTTTGGAGGCGCGCCCGCCTTTGTTCTGGACAACCCAGGTCAGGTACAGCTGGTTTGAGGAGCGGTTCCGGGGGACCATGCTAGAGATAGTAGAGGAGATAGAGCACTACGCTCGGGGTTTTCTGATGTTCATCTTCGGCACCACCCTGTTTGCGAATAGGGCGAACATCGTAGGATTATACTTGCTGAGCGCACTGGTGGTCCTTCCCCAAGTGAGTTTCTACGATTGGGGCGAGGTCGACCTCGCCACTCTATACGGCTATATGAGCTCGACCTCCTGCAGGAGCAGACACTTGATCGGAGGCTATTGGCGAGCCTGGGAGGTACACAACTTAGTTTCCCCTTTACACTTTGCATTTTCTGTTCAGCATTTCTTGCTTTATATCTGTTCAATACATGTACTTTCTGCTTTGTACTTTCTACACCTGTTCATGAATGTATGCTTTCTGCTTTGCATTTTTTATATCTGTTCATGCACTGTTGACCACATATCATTGCACTTTCCCTGCAGCTATGGGTGTATGCATACTTCCCGACTCTTGCCCCAGAGTCTGTAGTGGAGGTCCCATTGATGGTTCCCTTTTCTTGGGTATACGACGGCCAGCTTCGCTGTAGTACTCGCGAGCCCTTTACGTTTTTCCGCCAATACTTTGACACAGTAGCGGCGCATGAGGTAACCTAAAACATGGTCATCATTTGCTTTCACACTGTTCTGATTTACATTGTAGCCATTAACAGCAACTGACAATCTATACAACTTCCATTTATAGATCATATGGCAGCCATGGGCCACGATACCGAGAGAAGTTAGAGGCCGGTATAATGCGGCCTGGGGCATTTCTCGTTATCGCATTCTACTTGAGGGTCCGATTTTCCAGGCCTGGTACCTAGGCGAGAGAGTCGTACGCCAGTCTCTGGGTATACCTGCTCTGTTCATATCGATGACACCGCCCGAGTCTATGAGATTAGCGGACAACTTATCTGTTGACAGAGTTATCCAGTTCATGGTGGGATTGGAGGCGGAATACTTCCGAGTTGAAGGTGATTATGCAGTCTTCATTCAGACACACCTTATGCCACCTCTGATCGGTGTTCGCGAACGTAAGGGAGTGAGAGCTCCTGTTGCGAGGATGGGACCTAGAGCAACCATGGCAGTCAGGGCCTATGGCAGAGGGGCTTCTCAGGCGAGGTAGAGGACCGGCTGGTCGGAGCTACCTACTGCACTCACCTGTTGGCGGTATACTGGGGAGGCATATCAGATCCCTATTGAGCCTGAGGCAGCTGGGCATAGATACGTCAGAGCTCATGACGCACCCCCGGTATGTACCACATTTTTAGTTTTCCCATCCCTTTCTGATATTTGTTTCTTCTGGACATTGATTATTCCTAAATGCACTTGCAGGCACCTCCAGGATACACCGAGGATCTGCTTGAGCTACTAGCTTCATTTGAGGGCATGATATTGAGGAGGGAGACACTGCTCGGTTTCCACAACATTCAGGTAACTACTTTAGTTTTCTTACATTCTAGTTATCCAATTTCTACTGACACATTGAAACTGACATTTCAACTGAACACTTCTCCACACTACACTGATATACTGCATCTGAAATACTGCACTTCCACACTGTACTCATACATTGTATCTAACTCCTGCATACACTCATTCTGCACATCATACTTGCATTTGATACGCATACTATGGCTGACATATGACTACCGCCTTTTCAGGTCCCACCCATATCGACAGCACTATCGGTAGCAGCACCAGGACTATCAATACCCCCTTCAGTAGCAAGGAGGAAAGAGAGACAGGCTTGGCACGTAGCCGAGGCAGAGCCAGGGGCACCTGAGATGAGAGTGGCCCTTCAGAGCCCATTCTGAGCGACGATGAGGCTGAGATGAGCGAAGCCGAGGAGGTAGTGAGTCAGCACGCTGAGTCATCCGAGAGCGGAGATGATGACGTTGGCTCGGGTTCTGCTAGTAGAGATGATGCTGAGTCAGGCTCTGAAGCAGAGGGCAGTGACGATTCTGGTTCTGGTTCAGAGGGAGATGCAGACAGCGGCGCTGACGGAGACAGCTCTGAGTCCTTGCCCAGGAAGAGGACGAGAGAGGGCCTCTCGAGATTAAGATAGCTGGCGCTGATTTTTTGTATTTTTGCTTAGTTTCTTTTTGCTAGCAGTGTTAGCACTTTGTACAGCTTTGGATAGGTTTTATTTACTTTAAAAACTTATACTCTTTTTGTAAAAAGTAACCATGATCGGAATGAAAACCAGTCTTTTCTATGAAAAAGTGTTGTATTTTGCATTTTGAGCACCGCACGAGCACCGCATTGCATAAAAACGAGATTGAACTTGATTAATGGAAATTGAACATTGTATTGGCACAACCTTCTTAATCGGGTAATGAACCTACTACTAACAAGCCAAGAAAAACAATGTACAACTCGATAAATAATCAAGTAATATACAACTTGATAAACAACACATAATGTACAACAACTCGATAAACAAGACAAATACTACTCGATAAGCAAAC